>JARFIW010000412.1:0-600000 GCA_036346225.1 Platerodrilus igneus
TACACCATCGATGTGTTATAGTCAAATACGAATATAATTATTCTTGTAAATTTAGCTATCTCTAACCGTTTTCATGCTATTAGCAAAAAACCAAACGGCACTAGGTACAAATATGAAAGTTACACCGATCGATGTGTTATAGTCAAATACGAATATAATTATTCTTGTAAATTTAGCTATCTCTAACCGTTTTCATGCTATTAGCAAAAAACCAAACGGCACTAGGTACAAATATGAAAGTTACACCGATCGATGTGTCATAGTCAAATACGAATATAATTTTCTTGTAAATTTGCTATCTCTAACCGTTTTCATGCTATTAGCAAAAAACCAAACGGCACTAGGTACAAATATGAAAGTTACACCGATCGATGTGTTATAGTCAAATACGAATATAATTTTCTTGTAAATTTGCTATCTCTAACCGTTTTCATCTATTAGCAAAACCAAACGGCACTAGGTACAAATATGAAAGTTACACCAATCGATGTGTCATAGTCAAATACGAATATAATTATTCTTGTAAAATTTAGCTATCTCTAACCGTTTTCATGCTATTAGCAAAAAACCAAACGGCACTAGGTACAAATATGAAAGTTACACCGATCGATGTGTCATAGTCAAATACGAATATAATTATTCTTGTAAATTTAGCTATCTCTAACCGTTTTCATGCTATTAGCAAAAAACCAAACGGCACTAGGTACAAATATGAAAGTTACACCGATCGATGTGTTATAGTCAAATACGAATATAATTTTCTTGTAAATTTAGCTATCTCTAACCGTTTTCATGCTATTAGCAAAAAACCAAACGGCACTAGGTACAAATATGAAAGTTACACCAATCGATGTGTCATAGTCAAATACGAATATAATTATTCTTGTAAAATTTAGCTATCTCTAACCGTTTTCATGCTATTAGCAAAAAACCAAACGGCATTAGGTACAAATATGAAAGTTACACCGATCGATGTGTCATAGTCAAATACGAATATAATTGTTTTTTTTTAAATTTTTCTATCTCTAACCGTTTTCATGCTATTAGCAAAAAACCAAACGGCACTAGGTACAAATATGAAAGTTACACCAATCGATGTGTCATAGTCAAATACGAATATAATTATTCTTGTAAAATTTAGCTATCTCTAACCGTTTTCATGCTATTAGCAAAAAACCAAACGGCACTAGGTACAAATATGAAAGTTACACCAATCGTTGTGTCATAGTCAAATACGAATATAATTATTCTTGTAAATTTAGCTATCTCTAACCGTTTTCATGCTATTAGCAAAAAACCAAACGGCACTAGGTACAAATATGAAAGTTACACCGATCGATGTGTCATAGTCAAATACGAATATAATTGTTCTTGTAAAATTTTGCTATCTCTAACCGTTTTCATGCTATTAGCAAAAAACCAAACGGCACTAGGTACAAATATGAAAGTTACACCGATCGATGTGTTATAGTCAAATTACAAAATAATTATTCTTGTAAATTTAGCTTATCTCTAACCGTTTTCATGCTATTAGCAAAACCAAAAAGACTAGGTACAAATATGAAAGCTTACACACCGATGTGTCATAGTCAAATTACGAATACCAATATGCCTGTAAATTTAGCTTATCTCTAACCGTTTTCATGCTATTAGTCAAAACCAAAAGACTAGGTACAAATATGAAAGTTACACCAACCGATGTGTCATAGTCAAATTACGAAAACCAATGTTCTTGGAAAATTCTATCTCTAACCGTTTTCATGCATTGATGTCAGTCAAAAACCAATATAATTTTCTTGTAAAATTCTATCTCTAACCGTTTTCATGCTATTAGCAAAAACCAAACGGCACTAGGTACAAATATGAAAGTTACACCGATCGATGTGTCATAGTCAAATACGAATATAATTATTCTTGTAATTTAGCTATCTCTAACCGTTTTCATGCTATTAGCAAAACCAAACGGCACTAGGTACAAATATGAAAGTTACACCGATCGATGTGTATAGTCAAATACGAATATAATTGTTCTTGTAAAATTTCTATCTCTAACCGTTTTCATGCTATTAGCAAAAACCAAACGGCATAGGTACAAATATGAAAGTTACACCGATCGATGTGTTATAGTCAAATACGAATATAATTGTTCTTGTAAAATTTTATCTCTAACCGTTTTCATCTATTAGCAAAAACCAAACGGCACTAGGTACAAATATGAAATTACACCAATCGTGTGTCATAGTCAAATACGAATATAATTTTCTGTAAAATTTGCTATCTCTAACCGTTTTCATGCTATTAGCAAACCAAACGGCACTAGGTACAAATATGAAAGTTACACCATCGATGTGTATAGTCAAATACGAATATAATTATTCTTGTAAATTTAGCTATCTCTAACCGTTTATGCTATTAGCAAAAACCAAACGGCACTAGGTACAAATATGAAAGTTACACCGATCGATGTGTCATAGTCAAATACGAATATAATTTTCTTGTAAATTTCTATCTCTAACCGTTTTCATGCTATTAGCAAACCAAACGGCACTAGGTACAAATATGAAAGTTACACCATCGATGTGTATAGTCAAATACGAATATAATTTTCTTGTAATTTCTATCTCTAACCGTTTTCATGCTATTAGCAAAAAACCAAACGGCACTAGGTACAAATATGAAAGTTACACCGATCGATGTGTCATAGTCAAATACGAATATAATTATTCTTGTAAATTTAGCTATCTCTAACCGTTTTCATGCTATTAGCAAAAAACCAAACGGCACTAGGTACAAATATGAAAGTTACACCGATCGATGTGTCATAGTCAAATACGAATATAATTAGTTCTTGTAAAATTTTGCTATCTCTAACCGTTTTCATGCTATTAGCAAAAAACCAAACGGCACTAGGTACAAATATGAAAGTTACACCGATCGATGTGTTATAGTCAAATACGAATATAATTGTTCTTGTAAAATTTTGCTATCTCTAACCGTTTTCATGCTATTAGCAAAAAACCAAACGGCACTAGGTACAAATATGAAAGTTACACCAATCGATGTGTCATAGTCAAATACGAATATAATTATTCTTGTAAAATTTAGCTATCTCTAACCGTTTTCATGCTATTAGCAAAAAACCAAACGGCACTAGGTACAAATATGAAAGTTACACCAATCGATGTGTCATAGTCAAATACGAATATAATTATTCTTGTAAAATTTAGCTATCTCTAACCGTTTTCATGCTATTAGCAAAAAACCAAACGGCACTAGGTACAAATATGAAAGTTACACCGATCGATGTGTCATAGTCAAATACGAATATAATTGTTCTTGTAAAATTTTTCTATCTCTAACCGTTTTCATGCTATTAGCAAAAAACCAAACGGCACTAGGTACAAATATGAAAGTTACACCGATCGATGTGTTATAGTCAAATACGAATATAATTATTCTTGTAAATTTAGCTATCTCTAACCGTTTTCATGCTATTAGCAAAAAACCAAACGGCACTAGGTACAAATATGAAAGTTACACCGATCGATGTGTCATAGTCAAATACGAATATAATTATTCTTGTAAATTTAGCTATCTCTAATATATATATATATATATATATATATATATATATATATATTGTAGTGTCAGGTGGGAGCTACGAGGGTTCTAAGGGTAGTTTTGGGTTAAAGGGGGTGTATGTCAAATAGAATGATCCATATATCAGATCCCGTAGTTCAAAAATTATGTTTTGCCGTACTTTACATATGCTAAAGTATTTACAATGTTAATTTGAAATGTATGTGCCAAAAGGTAAACTATAATGACTAATGACGTTGATAAAATACACAGTGCTCAAGGTTTTATACTGAGTTACAATTTAATAGGCCATTGAAAGTACATTTGCCATCCGAAAACCGGATGCGTCTACGGATGTCTACTATCAACCACGCATCCAGGTCATGTGTGAATTATTTTGGCTTTTTATTTAAATAGAATCAACTTTTGGACGAATACGTAATTTCAAAATTATAAGTAATAGCAGTGTCAAATGTGATTGGAGAATTGTGAATTATTTAGGACCAATGATAGAATTATGTACTAGAAAAGTGTAAAAGGACAACAGTGAAGGTATTTGTGACACAAAATAAGGGATAAAATGTTATTGGATATTTTTATTTATGTAATATGTGATTAAGTAGGCATGATATTGTTGTAGTAATCGCCTTGGAAAGTAAACAACGAAGATCTTTTTCGATTTAATTTTGTGTAAAGACGTATTTTTGTAAACCTGCGCTAAAATTGTTTAAATATTTTGAAAAAGAAATAAATGTGTTTGATTTTGAAGAGTTTAATTTATTAAAGTGGAGTAACGAGAAGCATCAGTGGTTAGTTAACGAATAGCAACGACGAATTATAGTGAAGATTGGTGTTAGTGAAATAGCGAAGCGGCGAAAAGTAAGATTGTTTAGGAACGGATTTGATAAAGGCAGAAGGCATCGGTGAAGAATTGTAAGCGTGAATAAGATTTGGATTGATTTGGTTACGGATTTATGGTTAATGGGGCATTGATTGGATTGATTTGGATAGAGATTTATGTATAGCGGGTCATTGAGTGGTTTTTAAGATAAGGAACGTGAATAGAATTGGATTGAGCTGAAAGGAGAATAGGTTTGGATTGAGCTGAACGTGAAATAGGTTTGGATTGAGCGGAACGAGAATAGATTTGGATTGAGCGATTGGAAAGCAGCAATTGGAAGAGTTTAAGGCTACGAAGAAAGTAATACGGAAGAATTAGCGCAGGGGAAGTAATTAAAACGGTCATTCTAAATTCTAAAATTCGGGTTATTTATTTCAGATTGGGGATCAACAAAATTATACTAAGATACCTGGAGGCGATACGAAAATTTCAAAACGATAGTGAATCCATGTAAAGACGCATACGGCGACAAAGATCTTGAGCCAGCAGTCAAATTAGGCCAGCGACGAAGTATAATCCAGGTGAGTACTGTGAAATATCTTATAACGTCAAAGTCAGAAATTGTGTGTATTAATTAATTTGGCACAAGGCTACGTTGATCAGTAAATTTTGGCATATACAGTAGTAAATTCATATAAAAGTAGTAAAACAAAAGATAGTGCAGTTTGGTTGGGCATTGCACATCTACTTACCACCGAACCCACGGTAAGTAGGTGAACACCCTGAGAAAAGAGTTCATATAGTCGAGGCATAGTAATAAACATTTTGATTAGATAGCCAACCAAACGTTGCAAAAGTACGGGGCGTGCAATAGGTGTTTGCACGTTATACAAAAAAAAAAAAGAATTGAAATTTATAAGAAGAGGTGGGCAACGAGATTAAAATAAAGTAAAGTAATATAAAATTAAAAGGGGGTATACAAAAATATATATATATAATGCTGTGATAAGAGGGTAGTTTAAAGGTGGATTAAGTCATAGGGGTCGTAGGATAGATATAAATAATTTTAACTTTAAGAAAACCAAATAAATCCATCTATTATAGGAGTAAATCGACTATTTTAGAAAAAGTCAATTGCGAGCACACTGTATATATAGTGCCGTTACTTTTTCATCCCCAGCGTTGTTGATTTGAGTTACGTTTTCTAATGAGTTTTTATTACTTGTCCATGAATTATTCTCAAACTGCAAAAGCATACCCTCCTCAATTTCTATTATATCGACGGGTAGCAAAGTTAAGTGACCCATAGGAACAATACCTCCTATAGCAATATTCACAGCCTGATCTGCTGATGTAGTTGTTGAAGTGGATGATTGAATCTTATTGGAATCGTTTTCAAAGAGTGATTTGTAAAAGCCAATTTCGTCGATTACAATATCTACATTTCCACCATAATTTTTCAAATCATTGGAAATTGATTCAATTACTCTCCTAGCAGCATCAAAATCATTTACGGTTAATGTTTGTTCTGAGGCATTTGCCAAAACAGTTTTTTGTTCATAAGTTTTTTACAAGGAAATTTTTAACACATTTTGTGTAGTCTACACTATCAGGGTTAAAGGGATATAATCCTCATTTACGGAAGCCTTTTTACAATATGACTTTGCATTTGCGTGTTTTGCAGTGTCTCATTAAATACTTTGCAGAAATTGATCTTTGTGATTATTTGATTCAAATTTTCAGGGTGTTTCTGTCAATTTTTAACCGTATTCTTTCATTTTTCTTGATGTGTTTGAACACACTCACGTCTGCCGGCTGCAATATGTGTGTCGTCTTTGGGGGTAAAGCATATAAAATAATATCGCGCTGTTCGCAAAACTGACTTAACGGTAGAGTCATATGTGATTTATATCCATCTATTAATAACAAAACAGGTCACCTTAATTCATTCTTTATCAACCATGAGTTATAGTCATTTGAGATGTACTTGAAGAAAACTTCCCCTGTTATCCAACCCGAGTCTGATTTTCCGATAACCCAATTCCTAGGAACATTTTGCACAAGAGCTTTAGAGAGCCTTACATAAGGAAATACTACCAAAGGCGGGCATATTGATCCTGATGCATTAAATGTAAAAGGAAAGTGATATTTTCTTTTCCGTTGCCGGACTTAGTTGCGTAGAAATTTTTCCAACCTTTTGGTCCGAGGACTTTAGCCAGCCTTGGGGCACAGGAAAAATTTAGACTCGTCCCCGTTGAATATTCTATTGGAGTCTTCTAACACATCTTGAAAATTGTTGTCTTCTAGATATTTTCGCAAAGCGCAGAACCACGGTCGAATGGATTTTTTAGTTGCTAAAGCCCTCAGTTTATTGATTCGATTTGCCACCCTTTGGGAAATTTCGGGGTCTCTTTTCAGAAATCCTTTGTACCATTTAATCCCAGGTTCACCGTTAGGAAAGGAATTTGATTTACCGGTATCTGTTGTAATTTTTGCCACAGCTTCCATAAGATCGGTTTTTGAGATCGGAAAGCCGCATTGTGCTATACTTATAGCTTAGTCTGCAATTTTCTTCTTACCTTCGACAGTAAGCAATGGTGGCAGTCCGGTTTTTCTTTTCAGTAAATTTATCATGCACGGTACCTATTTACAGTACAAATTTCCATAAGATATGGGTATTATTTTTGGTTGACACCAGTCTGTTGGCTTCTATTAAACTTATTCCCGTTTCTCGAATAGCCTGCAGGGCTGCTTGAAGTGAAGCATTGGAGGAAGTACAAAGCTTACGGCTTTTTTTCTTTAAATGGTTTTTGGATTCTGGTTTTTTAAATGGTGGTTTTGTTTTCGCCATCTGAAAAACAGTCTTAGGTATATAAGTACCTATGATGGATTTATATCGTTGAATTTGGTTAATTTTAAATAAACATGAATCCATGGAGAAAACGGTATTTTTCGGACACCTATGCACGCAATGAAAATCACATATACCATCTGTAAATAAGTCTAATGTGTCTGAAAACTATTGTTTTTCGGACGCCCCAAGAAATGAGTGTTACTTCTACCTCGTTAGGCAAAGAAAAATGCGTCCGAAAACTGGTCCCCTATATTCTTTATATATAATTGAGTAATGGGAGTAAGGCGTACAGATATAAAACTATTGCAAGTGTTAAACAAAGATAAATAAAATTTTTACGCCAGATACCGGTTTTCAGACACCGTATCCAAAAATGGTGCTTACTTAGTTTACTGGTACCAGTTTTGCGTACACCCAATTTTAGAGGTTAAAATTCAAGTAAAGAATGTCTTTTATGTAGACAATTGGCGCTACTCATAATCTAATCATGCAAAAAATTGATATTGCGTTAAGAAAATAGTTTTCCCAATATTTACTTACTAGTTCCCAACGCACTTCCCACTACAGTTTTTGTTGAACAGGTTGTAAAATGAAGCACACACTAAACCTCGGCCATCTTTGAATTTATTTTCTTTCTTTTTCTGTTACCAACAGCTGCAACAAGACTACCAGTTAAGAGAGAGATAAGTATGAAACTTTATCAGTTGGGAAAGGTGAAATAGATAGAGGTTTTGCTATTTTTTCCTTGTTTGTGGAAAGTGTCCGACAAGTGGTATTGTCCGGCAAACCGGTTCAATCGCCCTATTAAGTACAGACAAGCTAATTAGTGTAGATCATCTATATCAATTAAAGCGAGAATGCTAAAAGAAACCGAAGTAAGAGTTTCACACATCTAAGCTACTAACCCCCACTCGGATTTCACCCAGAAATCCGTAGTAATCAACCGTAGAAAGAACAGTCTTGTGTACTGCGAACATACTTGCCATAAACATTACAACCGTAGCATACAAAAATCATATGATTTTTGCAACGTGTGCCAAGGTTAAACAATAACCTTTACTGATAGACGTCAATTTATACATCATAATCGATTGTGGCTGTATGAAACATGCAGCAATCTAACAACGGGATCCCAACAAACGATATTTCTAAAATTGCAAGGTAAATACAGATTCGCGATTGATCAACACCAAGGAACGACAGGAGTTTTATTTTTCTAAATACACAGTTATTTGATTACGACTAGAACTAAAAACAATATTTTAATAAACTTAGATTAATAACAACATTCAAGATGTGCTAGGCACACCCGGTATACATAGTTTATTTTGTTAAATTATAATCTTCCCTTTTCCTAAACTCTGTCCTTGCATCAAAAACAATGTTGTGTTCTAGGAAGTAAGTTATATCTAAGTCGGTTACACGTGTTAAGCGCAGCGTGGGGTGATAAGGAGGGTAACTTGTATAATCCTGCGGGTTGCGGGCAGATACATAATCAGTTAGTTGCACCTGAACGGTCGGCTGAGTGAGATGTCAGGCGAGATATTCATTGCGAAACGTGGTTTTTAGGTGATTATTTATGTTTATATCCGCATTGAAAATTTAATGTAGTTCCGTTGTGAAAATGATGCTTTATTAATTAAAGCTTAGAGAATAACTGTCAAAGTGACGAAGTGCTAGGTTTGGATTCAGAACAGAGAACAATATGTAGGTATCGTATAATTTTACGGTATTTTTAAGCATGCTTCAGCTTTTTGCGGTAAAGAAATATTAGAATTCGCGGTTTGTAGATAGTGGTGATCTGGTTTCAAATATTATCCAGCACTGCTTTCAACCATTACGTGTATGTTTTGTGAAAAGGTAGTCACTTGCCTTGTATGACGAGTATTCGCTTGTATACGATCATCCTCCTACAGAAAGAGGCCCCTATCTAACATTATTTTATCTACGTTTGGTGTTATGTTTTACCTCGCCAACGTTATCAAACCGCGGAACCTGGGGAAAGAACTATATTAATAAACTTCAGAGGCGTGTGAAAGTGAAACAGTATTGGCGCGGAAAATTCGAGTTACTAATATTAGCATAATTTATGATAAGTGGTTGCTAGCATTATTATGATTACCTAAGTTTATTCTACCTATGTCCGGTAGTTCTTTGAGCCTGAATAGTTAAGAATATTTTAGCTAGAATAGGAGGTTTGCAGTAAGATTGATTTGTACCCTCTTAGGTTTTTGTTTTTAGTAGTGAGTATAAGCGTTAGCTAGGATGTTCATTTTTTTATTATAGTGGAGAATAAAACTACGTAGCTGGAATCCGGCAGTTTTTCATTTCATGTTTTTAAGTAACCCACGAAAAGAACCCGTAACTAAAAGGTCATACCCTGAGTCTAATTCAAAGTAAAAGATTTTAATAGGTTTCAGGATGTGTATCAATTTCAGAGCCATATTATCAAAACTTAACGCGGTATTCGCAACCAGTGTTTAGAACTACTAGGTTAAATGGCATCTGCTTTTGTTAATATTGCATGAACTTGTTTAATATTTTTTATAATAACAGTAGGACGTATTTCTATTGTTGTATGATATATGCAACTGCTATTGAAAATAATTGCTTTATTTTGTGCCTTTTTTGTTGCAATGAAATTATTGCTTTTATTATTTTATTTTAGCATTTATGCATAAATTGTGCCAGTTGAAAGGTCTAATTGCAATTTTTATTAAGCTGAATCGTTCTTTAAAATTTTAACTAACTAGTTTATTTATGGGAAATAATGTTTATATAAGTATTTGTTTCAGATTAACACCTGTATTAGCATTTGTTGTAATTTTATATCTCACATTGCTCAAACATATGGGATCAGGACCAGTGTGGCCACAAGTTGTCAAATCATCTGTAGAAAGTTGTGAAAAAAATTGGTGGAGAACTATGCTCTACATTAATAACTATGGCAAAATGATACATGTAATGTATTTGGTTTTTTAAAACAATGCTTTATCAAATAAGAAAGTTCTGTTGCCAGTGATGTTTATGTACAGTGGTATATAAAATTTGTTTCTCCAATAGTATCTAAATGAACGTGTTTCATTTTTCAATAATCCATGTTAAGCTTAAAATATTCTTTATAGCAGTAGGACTTCAAAAAAACGTTCAGCTAAAAAGAATACATGTAGAGTCATACAGGTTTTACATTTAGCAGTTGTCTAACAATTAATTATTAAGCATAGTTTATTCACCTTCCTCATTTCATTTGCGATTTCTTAAAGGTAACTTTTTATTCCAACGAAGTGAGGGTATAGATACAGCATTCTCTACAGTAACTCATAAGAAAAATTTAGAAATAGTGCCCTTTTATACCCTGTTCTCTACCATACCAAAATTGTAGATAGTTGAATTTAGATACTCGAATAAATTAATAATATATTACCAGCGAGTTGGATGTGACAGTCCGTTTTCACAGTTATTCTGTCACTCAATTTTAAGAAATAATGATTTAAATGTTAAACTTTTGAGATTTACATTTTGCTTAACGGACGTGATTGCTTTTAAATAAATTTTCAGATGTTGATTGAATGGTTTCAAAACATGTTCGTTTTCAGATAGTGTTTTGTAAATAAATAAGTTTTTAAAGCTCAAGACAATTTTATAAAATTGCACCCTTCCTTTTTACAGGTAGGAATGACGGGACTAGAGTCGACCGTTTGTGACTGCGGTAGATTGCAAAAGACTATATCTCAGGGGTTTAAAGAAGAAAGTTAAATTTTACCCAGATAAGTTATAGTGATGCAATTTAGAACATGACAAAAGAAAATACCTTAATACAACCTATATATTGACGTTTAGTTAATAACATAAATAAAAAAATTTAATATATATCTTTATTTTCTTACAACCAAATTTTCATGCGACAAAAACACTAAGTGTAGTTTATACATATATACTTTTATAACTTTAAATTTTGTCTCAAGCTCTACCAGATAAGATATTAGAAAATTATTGTAATTAGATACAATTTCAAATTAACGTTCGAAATAAAAGAAAATCATAAATACGGTTTGTTGTATTTAACATTAGTTAAGAGACTTTTAATTAAACATTTAAATTAAAGATAACCTTAATACACACAAAAAAAGGTTTCATGAAAGCTTTTCTGTTTACAACCCTTTAGGTTATATAGGAAAGCAAAACAAAGATAATATTAAATTAGTTAAGGTAATCGATAAATAAAGTTATGACTATATTTTACATGCATAATTTTTCAGATAATTGAGATTTAAAACGTAACACATGCACGTCGTTCCGTCACAAAAATAAATAAGATAAACTCCTACCTGTATTCAAGATATATGAAAGAAAACGTATACTTAAATGTTAAGCTTACGGCTTGTTCAGAACTATAGGATCTTCTTACTGTTTGTTAAGACGAACACCATCGTTAATTATATTAGTTGTTAACCTTAAACTTCTAATTTGTAAGAACCAATCCTTGTTTGTTCCTCAGCCATATGTTTCATCAACGAAGATTTGATTTATTTTAGAAGGTACTTAAAACGTCAATATAACATTCTTAAACAATAAACAATAATATTTATAGGTAGTAAAATTAATACATAGGCTTAAATAGCCTAGCATAGATAATTAAATTCTCAATCAGAGAATATTTTACAGGAAAATATATCATCTGAAAATACTTCAGGAAGGAATATGCCACGGGAAAACATGCCATCAGAAGATATGCTACGGTAGGACCCTAGAAAATAAACGTGGTGCAAAAACGAAATATTGCAATACGCCACGCGGAATAGTAAAAATTTATCTATAAACAGCAATGTTCACCAAAAGAGTTATATTGAGCGATGTTTGGAATGGCTGGCTGTAAGCCATCTATCACTCTAATTAGCAAACCTTTGTCTAGTGGCAGCTCAGACGAAGTACCTGTAGATGTTCCGTATCGACAGGTCATTGGTAGATTAATGTACCTGAATCATTACGGTCGTCTTGATATTATGTTTGCAATGAACTACTGGTTAAGATTTGTTGAAAACCCCTCTAACCATTCGTGGATTGGTGTTAAACGGACTATCAACTCACTTACTGACATGGTCATGACGAGCTTGAAATCTACAGCAATGCAGACTTTGCCAGTGATAGTGATCGCAAGTCTACCAGCGGCGTTCTGTTTAAGTATGGTAATGTTGCAATTGCTTAATAAGCAAGAAACAATCTGATATTGCTCTATTCACAATGGAAGCGAGATTCGTGGTAAGCTGTGAAGTTACTAAACATGTGATACGGATCAAGGGACTCTTTTACAAGTAAGTCAATTATAACAAAAATCCTGTTTTTCGTATCGACAACCAAAGTGCAATCCAAGTCATCAAAAACCCAGATTTGCACTGTAGTACGGAACATATTAAAATCCGTTATTTCTTTGTCTGCAAAAAGGTACAAGACGGTCTAGTCAAAATAGCATATATGGAAACAAAGAATCAAGCTGTAGACGGGTTAACGAAAGTGTTGGATCCTTGTCGTTTGGTTCATGTTACCCATCTTCTGGGATTGCTGAAACTAAACTATTAGGGGAAGTGTTGAGAATGATTGTTTATTTAAGTGCATAAATGCGTGCATGCCTTGATTTTGTTAAAACAGTTTTGATTTTTGTAGATGTAACACATGTCTATGAATGTTCTTTCGAAAAGGTTTGTCTCCACTTTCATTAATTTTGGATTTGGAAAGTTTATTTAGTGATTTTTCTTATGGATATTTATGTTAAAGATATCGATATCCAGCGGAACCAAAAACCTATAAAAGGGTAAATACTGTGAAATTTACGAAAATGAAATAAAACACAGAAATCTCAAGAAACATATATGCATTCAAAACATTTTTTTTTCAGATAAAATGTCCTCTTACATTTATATCACAGTTTACGATGTCGTGAAATGTGCGAATCCCGTTCTAATTCAGATTCTTTTTATATACAAAAATTTTAACCACCTAAAATTTTCCAATCCATTCGATTGTATTCTCGAAAATTAGTCATCCTGTTTGATGTAATATTTGCAAATAGGTTGGCGTTTAATGATACTAATAGTCGACTCATTTAATGACTTTCAAAAGCATTTCATAGTAACAATAATATATTTGTTTATTAATAAAGACGATTCTCGAATTAATACGTTTAGTTTGACACTTGTAAAATGTTATTTTTAATGAGAATAAATATTTTTAAAATTTACACATAGTTAATTGAAGCTTTCAATTGCATTCTTTTTGCTTCGCAAATGCAATATGATTTGTTTGTTGGGTAAATTATACGTGTTCTAACGTATATTTATTCAAGCAAAGTATTCTTTGCTTACATGAAGATTCACTAAAGCTCGCAATTGTGACTCTAAAAGGTTACGGATGCACATTTTAAAGAATATAGCTTAAACTAAGATATTTTTAGCATCTACAAAGTAGTTATGCAAATACACGGCTTAAAATTGGGCTTTTTAAGTTTACAAAATTTCCACACGGAGAAAATAAATCAAAAACAAATATACAAATATGTAACAAGAACTTACAAGGGGTTAAGGATTTCTGCTACCTAGGAAGCCAAATAACGCAAGATGCGAAAAGCGCAAAAGATATAAAACAAAGATTAGCACAAGATAGTGCTACATTTAACAAGAAAAAGGTAGAAGCCTTTGAAATGTGATGCTACAGACGTATGATGAAGATATCATAGACAGACAAAGTTTAGATTGAAGAGGTACTAAAAATTGTAGGGGAAGAAGGAGATATATGGAAAATGGTAAAAAAATAGAAGAGATAGGATGATAGGCCGCATACTACGGCATGAGGGAATAGTGCAAAATATATTAGAAACAGAGATAAGAAAAAGGAGAAGTAGAGGTAGACCTAGGTTAGACCACTGCACACAGATAGTGAAAGATGTATGCCGTAGAAATTTCAGGGAAATGTGTAGGCTAGCAATGGAGGTACGCATCCAACCAGCGTCAAGATGGATAAGTTAATGACGAAAAAAGTAACTATACTTAAATATGATAATTATTATAAGCAACTACAAGTATTGGTTGGGCAACATCCTCAAATAATGTTAATTGGGTGAAAGGATTTACTGCAAAGCTATTAATTCGGCAAATGTAATCTTGACAGTCACAGACTGCTTAACCCCCTTCACATACCACAGAATCTCGGTGAAATAGGGCATAAAATTAGAAAACAATAGAAAGGGAACCAAGCTGTATATAGGTTGTGTGAGAATTTCAGGAAACTGTATGGCCTACTTCAGAACATAAATAAGTGCAGGTACGTGTCCAACCAGTTTTGGGATGGAAAACCTAATGAAGAAAAAATAAGCGTAGATAAACTAATGATTATTATAAACAACTACAGGTGTTGGTTGTGAAATATCTGTAACTAATGTTGACTGTGCGAAAGGATATATTGGAAAAATATTAAATCGGTAAATTTTCAAGTGCTGGGAGAACTTGGAGCCACAGGCTGCTCACCCCCCTTCGTAACTACTGAATGTCGAAGAAATAGGATATATAATTGTAAAACAATAGAAGGGGACCGAACTGCATCTAACAAGAATGAACAGCGCCTTTGATGAAAGAGGACAAACATAGAAACAAGAAGAAAATTGTTGAAAGCATATGTGTGGAGCACAGCACGTATGCCTATGAAATACGGATAGTAGGAAAAGAAGACGGAAAAACGGTAGCAGTCTTTTGGAATGCTGTGTTTCAGATGAATGAGGATGATAGCATGGGCAAACAAAGTTAATAACAAATAGGTTATAGAAATAGTAGGGGAAGAAGGATATCTGTGGGAAAAAATATGGGAAACAGAAGGGTAGAATACGTTCTAAGGCATTTCTGGGGAATAGTATGGGATATATTACAAGCAGAGAGAGGAAAAAAGAGGTGGATGTAGACCGAGATCAGATAGTGATAGATGTAGACTGTGTCAAACCGTGTGAAATATTGTTAAACTTTAAAAACTCTTGCAGTTTATTTTGATTCCTGAAAATTAAAGGTTGGGAAGTTTGGTGTAAAAACATAAAATAATTTAAAATTTTGGCATAAAAAATTCCAAAGAGCTAATATATTAAAAATGCATTACAAATGCATTTTATTAAGTAATTAGGTAAGCACCAATTTATCAGTTGGTACTAAACTTGTTTGAGTTTAAGAAATTAGTTTAAAGTTCTAAGTTTATTATTCGAAAATTTGTTTGACTAGCATACTCTGTTTTCATAATTTTAGAGTTCCTCGAGTATGCTTGCTAGCACTATTATTATTTTTTCCCTACTTCAGCCGTAAGTGACACTTACGTCACTGAGACGAACTTCCGTTGCATTTACTAGAATGACTGTGAAGCGGGACGTAAATTTTTACTTACTTCCCTTGGGGCGTAAGTGATTGTCATCCAACTGAAAGAACCCATGGTTACAAATCGATGGTTACGGGTCTAAGCATACATTAAATAATTCTCTGTTCTTATTTGAATTTTAAACTTAATTTAAGGGCATTTTTAATGATTTTGAATTTAAAGGTAGTGAAAAATATAATATACATACCGCGGAACGTAAGGGATTTACAATGCCTCGACATTTTGCAGCCCGAGCAAAGCGAGGGATGCAAACCGTCTCGTCACCGTAAATCCTACGTACGTCCCTTAGTATGTAATATACTATTGCTTACGCCTTGGGTTATTCGAAATTCAGTAATAATGTAATTTATCCACTGTTAAAAATTTACTTTTTATGAATTGAATAGAAACATTTTTTACTTGAAGAATGAAACTTTATGATACCGATTATTTATCCTAATGTTTGACTTAATATATTTATATATTTTATATATTATTTGTATCATTATGCTAGTAAAAAATTTTTAATAATATAAGGCTAAATATAATCGTATTTTATACAGTTACTTACGGAGTTTCTCTAAATGAAGTAGTTATGCCATTTATGCACTGTCTAAGAACTCTGCGCTTTAGCAGCTGAATTGAAACATTTTTTATATGATAGCAAAAGCTAACGATACTTTTAATTATTTGTTTTAGTGTTTTCAAGAGTCTTGGTATTTATCAGTCGATATGCAGTTATATCTACTTTCCCCCATTATTTTAATTCCTTTAAATATATGGCCTAAATTAACCTTGATTGGAACAGGAGTTCTAACGGCGTGCAGTATGGCAGCGTGTTTTGTAATTAGCTGGGAATATGACCTTACGGTACAAATTGTAAATCTTGATAAGTAAGGCAAAACAACTTCATGCCATAAATTACTATTTGCTTATTTCAGCATACTTGCCCCAATAGACTATATGATGAAGTATTATTTTCCAGCGTACACTAGAGCTTCAGCTTGGCTTATTGGAATATTATATGGGTATCTGATATACAATATTAATGAAAAGAACTGCAAGTTTCTATTTCATAAGGTGAGTGAAATATACTTGTACCCTTTTCGAAGACTAAACACATATTTATTTACAGATAAGAGGTGTAATTAAGTGTAGTATGTTCGAGTTTTTACTTATTACTTTCATTTTCCTGCTTAATAACTCCACTGCATTCTTCTAATTAAATATCTCGTTTTTGTCAATATTCGCTTACAGGTTTGGGGATATTAATAAAATAAACAACCCGGTTATAATAATTTTAATATTCTGTGATGGGTTTGGTAGAGTGTTTGGGTTTATCGCCCCAGCTAATTATGATTTTACCAACCGCAAGGAACTTCGACAACTTATCAAAGAAAGCACACATTTTGTAACTATTTTAATAAATGTAGTAACTAAACCGTAAACCTTACAACTTATGTAAATGTTACACATATTAATAAATTATGTATATACATGAGTAATTAATAATAGGTAAAAGTTTTAGGTATATTATACTCCATTACCGGTTCGTTCCCGAACATGTGGAACCATGAGTGCAGTTTTCCAATACCTTCATGCTACCACGACTTGAACAATACTGCACGTCGGTCATCGTACTACACGGACAATAATTATAGACGAACGGAGAGGATCAACTTTGACATGAATGACGTCTAGGCAAGGAGTCAACAACAACAAAACTGCCTTTTTCCTAGTCTGCTACGCTTCCCAATTGGGAACCACTGGTAGTGCATCCTCCGAACCATGATAAATGGTTAGTGACGACGAATGATAAACACTTAAGAGCACTTTAGGACTCTTCATATTGGCAATTTGATACGAAGTGAGCGAAACTTTTTTCGTAATCACACAACTTTGAAGTAACTTTTCTTAAAGCATTACTTTGAATATGAGTAGCAACCAAAACTTTATCATTGACTTTGTATTCAGAATGTGGATTTCTTTTTCTACCAACATATATTTTCTTACGATCTTGTTGAATTTCGAGCATTTCTTTATCCTCAATTCTGGTACAAAATTTTTTGACTGCACTATTATAAGAGATCGTTTTGAACTAGGTCTGGAGTCCTGAACTCCCTTCCAAACGTGAGAAAAGCAGCAGTATGGCCGGTGCTTTGACTGTAAACTGAATTCATCGCAAATCGAGGTAATTTATCAACCCATGAACTGTAACGTCCTTGCACAAGAATAGCCACGCGGTGCTATAGATCTCGGTTTTTCTTTTCACAATATTTGCCACGGGATAGTACAACGAGTCAAGTGCTCCTTAATTTCTAAACAATAGCAAACGTTTTGCATAACAGCTGATACAAATTGTGCACCGTTATCACCGTTATTTTACGGGGTAACCCATATCTAAAGAAAATTTCATTAATAGTATTTTACCACAGTCCTTTACTGTAACACGTACTAAAGTAAATAGCTCAGCCCATTTGGAACCAGAATCCTCCACAGTAACAATTCATTTTTCTCCATTAGTTGACTCGGCGAAGGAGCCAAACAGATCAACTGACAGTACATCAAACCTCTGATTGTTCATGGGTGTCTGAAATAAACCAACAGGTTTTTTATTATTGGCTCTGTACCTTTAGCATTCCAAGCACGATTTAACACAATCATAAAAATACCGGCGCATACCAACAAATTTCATGATTTGTTGCAGAGTACGTTCTGCGCCATAATGGGCAGCAATGGTGCATGGTGGTATTCCTTTAAAACACGTTCACCCTTATAAGCAGGCATTACTAATTGAGCTTCGTTCCCTTCATCTTCAAAATTATAATGTTACAAAATATCATTAGTATAGTAAATTAAATGTACAAATTTGAATTTGAATTTTGCCGATTAGGAGAGGATGTGGGGGAAGTAAGGTTACGATTAGGTTAGGTTGAACATATTTGTAGTTTATGTGACAATAAATTTATGTTTTATGGGAAATAGTGAATTCAATTGAGAACTAATAACTGTATGAATGTCATTTAGAAATATACTAAGCCCAAAAGTATCTACAACAGTTCTCAGAAGTGGGATTGTTTTCTTTGGTTATTGGAGCTTGTAAGGCGTCCTACGTTGGAATAGAGCTTGTCTATGCATCGAGTAGTGGTTTGTTGATGGTGGATGGACCAGTAGAGGAGTTTGGGGAGTTTGGATGTACTACCGATTGATAGTTAGTGAGATTTGGGTAGTTGCGTGCCGACAACAATGGTGTGAGTCCATAGTCGAGGGGGACGTCATCGAGGGTTAGATTGCAGATACATGTGGTGTGATGCTTCCCCGGTAACTGATTTTATGAAAACTTTGTCTTTTGAGTTTTTTATGATGTGTTTTGATATTTTGTGCTTTATGCGGGTATTTTTCTGAATTCTATAAACTAAAGAATTTAGTATTGAACTTTATTATTAATTAATTGAAAATATGTTTATTTAGGGATGGTTATTTAACATAATTGTGTAATAGCTGTTTATGTACAAAGTAAAGGGGACTTTTTGAAATTTCTGTGCAAAAATTGGCACACATGTTTACAAGGGTTTTACTGTGAGCCCATATTAAGCCAGGGGTTAATGTCAGGTATGAGGTTGAACCCAGTTACCTTAAATAATGTATTTGTATGATGAGAAAAATTTTTATCTAACAATATTATGCAAATGAATTGTTTCCTTAACGAGGATAGAAGTAATTTAATGTATGTGAGCCTTAATAATTGAATAAGTTTTGGGTGTAGGACTTTTTCTGTGTGAATAAATGTGATAAATTTTTGCATTTGAGTGTCTTGTATAGAATAGTAGGGAAGTATTTTTCAGATTGCAGCATAGTTGATGTTAGGTGAAGTTTTATTTTCAGCAGCCCAGGGATGCTTCGTTGCTTAATGTTGACCCAAGCAGGAAGCTTCTTCCAAGTAACTCTGTAGAATTATGACGCTCAACGATGGTGCTCTAGTTTATAGAACCTTAAACTGCATAGAATTATGATGCCCAATTTGTGGGGCACGATTCATCCAGGTAACTCTAGAGAAATATATATATTGTTGTGAATCGGCTGCCTACACGTTGGGAGCCATAAAAGATGCTGTGAATCAGGTACAGCCACCCTGTATCGATATAAGTATGCAATAGAAAATGAATTTTAATCTTAACAATCCCTGTTTCCTTGGCTGACTAACTCAACGATATTTTGTGGATTTTATGAAAATGAAATGTAACACAGGAATCTCAAGAAACATCTTGAACAATCTTCTATAGACTGAAATACATGTTTCTTTTATACACATTATCTCAACAATCTTTTACATACACAGATATAAATAACGCTTATAGATAAAATTTACAGCTTAAGTTTAAGACAGAAAATTCACCTTATGACTACTTACGTTTTTAAAATAATTTTCACTCAATCTTTGTTAATGATCATAGAATCCCAAAACATCTCATATCAGAGTCGCAAAATTTACTTCCATTTTAATACACTTGTATTACTCTCCCCCATCACTACCATTAATGTAGAATAGAAAAATTATTTAAGTTATTTGTAATGCAAATCAACGTATACTTTTCACGCATAAGTTGGCCTATATTCAGTAATGTCTCTAACATAGTTGTGTGTTATCTGAAATAGATTGAAGTAAAGTATAAGCACGTGTTTATTATCTTTATCATTTCTTCCTCGGCACTACCAACTCCTTTTATTTCAAAAAGAGTTCTCTCTAAACAGTGCATAAATCTAAGTAATAATACATTTTTAACATAAGAAAAATAATGAAATCAGTTGATGTGTGCAGACCTTCTCTATTCAACAAAACCGTGCAGTGGTGCAATCCTCCAAAAGTGCACTCCTGGTATTTGTATCACTTTGAATTATTAAAAAAACTAATCAAAAATGGTGAAAAAACAAATACTTTAAAAATACTAGTTCTTTCTATACTTATAGCTGTTTTAAATTTTTTTAGGGACTGATTGGCCTTCTATGGATAATATCTTTGGCAGTACTTTGCACATGCGTCTTTGCAGGCCATGATTTGATATCTTCGTTTAGAAATAATAGTAAGATTGAAAATTCCTTCTTTTTGACATTCGTAAGACCCGCTTGGGCAACAGTAGT
Organism: Platerodrilus igneus; assembly: GCA_036346225.1. Lineage (NCBI taxonomy): Eukaryota > Metazoa > Arthropoda > Insecta > Coleoptera > Lycidae > Platerodrilus > Platerodrilus igneus. The sequence goes on from JARFIW010000412.1 coordinate 20,796, forward strand.
GGGATGGATCATCTTTGCTTGCTTTAACGGATATGGAGGTAAGTTCTCATTAATTCAAATTTATTCAATGTCTACAAAGAGAAGTACCTGCAAATGTATTCGACAGCTACAAAAATGTTATTACTGTCATTTAAAAGTCTGTTTGTTGCTCTAAAAAATTAGATATACAATACATATACACAGCACATGGTTATTATGTTCATTGTCGAAACGACCTAACACGACCTGTCACTTTTGCATTAAAAACCACATTTAAAATGACAAACATGTCGCTTTCACAAAGAACATAATATGGACCCAAGTTTAATTTTAAAAATTAAGGGCAGCACGTCAAGTCGTTTAAATAGGTGCATTCAAGATCGATGACAACATTTTGAACAATTACTGTAGTGTTATTATGTACAAAAGAATTAAAATAAAATGCAATAAAACTCGATAGAACACATTATTGCACATTACTGTTTTAAAGCGTCATTGGACCGTAGCGCCTTATGGAGACATTTTAGGACACGAGTTCTTACACACAATGTATTTTACTGTAGCTTTGAATAACTCCTAGAAGTTTGATCCCAGAGTTCTGAATCACCGTGTAACTTGTATCATATAACAAGGTAATTAGTTTGTGCATCTCCGTTTAAAACAAATCAACAAAATTTCCATATAGATATAATGTACTGATATAGTTTACTGACAATATAAAATGGATACTGTAGAAAAATGTAAGAATTAATTGGATTGGTATAGAAGTAGCGTACTTGTAAAATAAAAATAAAACCAACAATTTGGCATTTGGTACCGCTAACATTAATTAATTTCAATGAATTTTCTTAAGAGCTTCATGGACACGTATGTAATAAAGGATATGTAAATGATCATTAGGCATTACCAGTATTTTTGAATGTACTTATTAAGTTATAATTGTTCATAATTGTGTAACAGCTTGTGTAATATTGCTTTGAATATAGAAAAGTTTGTGGAATATGTTGAACCCTGTATATAAATAGATTGTAATACAGCAACTACTTCAAACCCTTTTTATAGTATTCCTTCAAGGTTTTGTTTTCATCTTGCATACATGTAAAAAGATTGATTCCGTTTCTGATTCCCTTGGCAAATTATTCTGTTTATAGCTAAAAAAATCACAAGTTGCTCATCTAGGTATAGAGAAAACGAAACCTAAGACCAAAAAAATTTTCTTTTGGCCTGGAATGTCAACAGATATCCAAAACTTTATTTCAAAATGTAAAACATGTCTTAAATTTTCGCGTACCCCAGTAAAGGAACCATTAATTCAACATGGAAGATTAAATATTCCATTTCACAAAGTAGCTGCTGATATACTAACATATGCAAATGAAGATTATTTAGTTGTTGTTGATTATTTCACAAATTGGATAGAATTAGTTTCACTTAAATATAAAACTGCTTTAGAAATTATCAGAAAACTAAAACGAATTTTTTGTACCTTAGGAATACCAGTTATTTTTGTAACTGATAACAATCCTTTTAATAGTGTGCAATTCAAAGAATTTGCAGATGCATGGGATTTTAATTTAATAACAATCAGCCCCAGATTTCCTAAGTCTAATGGTCTTTCAGAAAAAGCTGTTGGAATTTGTAAAAATTTATTAAGACAATGCAATGAATCAAATACAGATATTTTTAAAGCGCTGTTAGAATATAGAACTACCCCACTTGCAGGCCTAGACGTTTCACCCTCAGAATTATTAAATAAACGCATACTACGGACAACATTGCCTGTTTCAAATACAATTTTAAATAAAAATTCTAAAATTAAAATCGAAAAAATAGCTAAAATAAGAGTCAAGGCAAAAAGTTCCTATAATAAATATTCAAAATTTCGGTTTAATTTTAAAGAAGGTGATAGTATTATGATACAAAATAGGAATGAAAAATATTGGGTTCCGGATGAAGTAATTAGCAAATGTAATACTCCTCGCTCATATTTAGTCAAGAGACAACGACGGTAGAGTTTTGAGAAGAAATTTGTCTTTTATAAGAGTGTCTCCAAATCCTGTAGAATATCCCAAAACAGAGCAGCATGAATTTCTTAATGACATTGAATTCAACTCCTGTTGTGAGAAATCTTAATTGAGAGTCGATAACAAATTGCAGCATCCTAATGGAAATAATCCAAGCCCTCGTATAAGTCTTAGCCCTTAAAGAAAATGTATCAAGTACGGAAAACAATGTTTTAGAACTAAATCTGGTAGAACTGTAACAAATCCTCTGCGATACAGAGAATAGCTTTAGTTGTAGTGTTAATGAGTTATATTCTGTAACGCGTTCAGGAAAAGAGTAATGTTACAGATAGTATCTGTGTGTTTTCTAATTGTACTAATAACTATGATTATGGTCAAGTTGGCAGTGTAGGAATCTACCAATCTAGGGATATGCGACTTGCACTTAAACATTCACCATTATTAAGTTGTACGTCACCTCATGCTAAAGCATCTTGCAATAAAGTTAGTATTAAAATTGTTTGCGTTTTCTTTTAATTATTATTATTATTATTTTTATTATTATTATTATTATTATTATTGACTTTATTGACACACATAAACTTACATTGGAAACAAAATTATTTACACAAAATTTAACAAAATATAATGTGTAGTGAGTCAAAAGGCGAAGTTCAGGCACATTAGCCTTCTCTACCACTTAACCTAAAACCAAAAACACTAAATCTAAACAATTTTTCAAGCACAGCGAGAAAACAAGAATTATAAATAAATACATTGTCATGTAATATGAAGCAGCAATATTGAAATAAATAATACTCTAAACTTTACTAAATCAAATCTTTCACAATACAAAAGTGCACTTGACTTATAACTGATTGGTAAGCAATTTCCTTCTAAGATTTGCTTTAAATTGCGACAAGGATGAAGTTCTCATTTTATCCAATAGTGAGTAGTAACATTTTGTTAAGTTATAAATAAAAAATCTTTTGAATATATCGTATTTGTACTCTGGAGCTTCAATTAAACCTCTCCGCGAATATTTATGTTATGAACATCGGTCCGAAAACGAATTTTATTGTATAAATAAGCAGGTGTTTTCAAATTCATTAATTTCATAGATAGATAAGTGAAATGCAAATATCTACAGTTATTCATGTTCAGCCATCCAAGCTGATTTAGCTTTTCAGATACATGATCGAATTTTCTCAATCCATATATGTATATCTCACACAAGAATTTTGTATACGTTGTATTCGTTTTTGCTGAACAGAATGGAGAAAAGGACCATAAACACAGTCTGCATGATTGAAATGCGATTATACAAGCGCATTAGATAGAATTGTTCTTGATGTAAATGTGAGTGAGTGTCTATGGTTACCTTAAATTAGAATAGGCTTTTTGAACACAATTATTAATATGCGTTTCCAACCTTAAATTGGAGTCTATAATTAAGCCAAGATTCTTACATGTATCACTAATTGGAATTATGTTATTATCGATAGAAATACTTATTGAAGGCAGTATACTGTTTCTTACGTACATTTTCCCAAACAACGTCATAACAGATTTTTTGGGATTTATTAGTGATGAGTGTTTAGTAGCAGCAATAAATAGATTATTAAGATCCTTATTAATGAAATTTATGGCTTGTTGAACCTGGGTATTATGAAAAGAATAATACAACTGTGTATCGTCCATAGAGATGATACTTACAATAGTTGATATTTTTAACTAGATCACTAGTGTAAATTACATAGAGTAGAGGGCCTAAAATAGATCCTTGAGGAACCCCGCATGTCACATTTTTGAATGATGATAAGCCGTTAGATAACCTGACCTGTTGACATCTATTATCGAGAAAACTACTAATCATGTCTAAGGCACTTGAATGAAATCCATAATACTTCAGTATGGTTAACATTAATTTGTGATCTAACATGTCAAACGCCTTGGAGAAGTCTATAAGAACTAAAATAGTAAGAAGATTACTCTGTTGCTTTTATTATGTCATCAACAACACAAACAAGAGCTGTTGTACAGTTATGATGACTTCTAAAACCAGATTATAGGATAGGTAATATATTCTTACCTGTAAGATACGTTTTAATTTGAAATTCCAGAGCACGTTCCAAGATTTTGGAAAGCACTGGAAGAATACTAATGGGTCGCAAATCTTTGAATCCAGAAATCGGTTTTGTTTTTGGCAAAGGAATAATGTGAGCCATTTTCCATATAAGTGGAAAATAGCTAGCTTCGATGCAGCTATTTACTATACGAAGTAAATGCTGCTGAATGAAAGGACAGCAAAGGGTTACCATATCAATAGAAATTCCGTCTACACCCACTGATTTTGAATGAATGTTATTATTGATGTTGACTAAATCTTCCTCAGATATTAAAGTAAACTGAAAAAGTACGTCGTCAGATTTTAAGTTATTACTATAATAATGCAGATAATCTGGATCGTGTGCAAGATTTACTTTAATTATCTCGCTAACAAAAAAATTATTAATTAAATCCACATTAGAAAATTTAGGTGGGATAACATTCTCACTCGAGACGTTCAAAATGTCCATATTTTTTAGTGTTTTCCATATATTCCCTTTAAGTGTAAGTGCACATCGTACAAAATAATCACGTTTTTTTCTTCTAACCTCATATGTAACACTTATAAGTATTCCAGCTGTCAAGAAATTTTGTATTATTAAACTTTAGCAACATGTTATCTCTTTGTTTCATTAGCTTGCGAACATTATTAGTTAACCATTGCGTTTTCGGTTTTGTAAAACGTCCATGTTTAAGCGAAGCAAACACATTATATATGTTCAAAAGGTTACTGTTTAAAAATTGAATTTTGCTGTCAATATCATCCAGAAAATAGATTTGATCCCAGGGTAACCGGTGCAACTGTACCAAGAATTCTTTATTATTAAAATGCTTATAATTTCTAAATAATTTATAAACAGGTGGTGAATGCGTTTCATCAACATGAAATGTACAGAAAATTAAAAAGTGATCCGAAATGTTATGTACAGGAACTACATCCGCAAAGGCAATAACTACACTACAGTTTTGTCACAATTATTAAATCAATCAGTGAAATAGATTCCCGACTAATTCGAGTAGGTTTATCAATTACTTGTTTCAGTTCAAGTGAGTCCAGTATATCTAAAAATTTATTAGTAAATGAATTTGGTTTTAGCAGATATGTATTAAAATCTCCCAAACAATAAATATTGTTATAAGTAGAACTAACATTGGCAAAAATGTCTTCCAACAGGTTTAGACATTCCTCGCATTCACTACGATTATACCAATATATCACCCTAAACGCAACCTGTTTGTTTTCGATTTTAGTTGATATCCATAAGTATTCAAAATACAAATTATTATCAGAAAATAATACAGAAAAAGAAATCCAGTTTTTTTATATAAAAGCGACTGCACCGCCTCGACTTTTCTTATCATTTCTCACTAATGTATACCCTTGTATGTGAAAGACATTAATATGAAAACTCAGCCAAGTCTCCAATAAAGCTACGATATCAAAATTGTACTCTTACAACATGTCTTTAAAAAAGATCAAATCCAGTTCCAAGTGACCTTATGTTAAAATGTGCAAATTTAATGAGCATATTTTTGTTTGCGATAACATTTTAATTGGAACAAGGAATTTTACACAATTACATACAATTTATAAGCCTGTTTAGAATAATAAGAAATTGCAATGTTATCAGTTATTCACCAATTGACTCATTGCAACAAATTTAAATGATAAGTTTATAACTTCAATAAAGCCAAATTAATATTTTTATAAATAGCAAAATTAGATATCAAATAATAAATCAATAAATGTTTTGCTTTGTTACTATTTTTGTGGCAAATGGTGATATTACTTAGTGGATCCTTTGCACAGTTGATCTACACCTGGTATACATTGTACACGTTGCGGTTTCCCATTTACTTTGACAAAAATATTTCCATTTCTGGACCAGGTATTACGGTAACCAACTAACTTAGATGCATATCTTAATAGTTGCCATCTGTGGGGCGTAAGGTCTTCCCTAACTCTTATATTTAAATCTTTAAGATATTTCTTGTTCATCATAACTTGCCGCCGTAAATTAATGGTAAAGAATTTCATAATTATCGGACGACACTTTATTTTCTGAGTATTAGTAGACTTTCCAGTTCTGTGACTCACATCAATATCCGATGCCTGCATTCTATGGATAATTCTTTAGAAATGAATGTTACCACCTTGTCTGTTACATTTTCGTTAGGATTTTCCGTTTTACCATAAATTCTAATGGAAATTCGAAAATATTGTTCCAAATCATCCATTTTACTTATCAATTGCATATTATCACTTTCTAGTTTGGTAATTCGTTCTTTATATTTATTAATGATCTTATCGAATTTTTCATTTAGAGCATTAGTGCTCGCCTGCAAGGATTTTAGTTGAGTCTGCATTAGGATTATCATTAATCTGTGCGATTACATTAATTCAGTATATTCTTCTTTTTGTCCTTTCGTAAGCGCCATTATATAAATTTCATAAACAATATGCCTAGCACTCACCGCGTATAAGCAATGAGCCGAAATAAATAGGTTGAATACCAGTATTAATTTATAAAACACGATATAAAACGAGGCCACTAAATAACATGTTTACTCGCGATGCGCCATCTGATTGGTTTCCAGATTGACTCCTTGAAATAATTCCAGACCCAACAGTTTCTTAATTCCTTAAACTCTGAACACAAACTTCTGTCATAAAAATTCATTCTTGAATAAAACTATACAAGAACTTCACCAGGTCTAAGTCAAAATTTATTTGCAACGAATTTAATTGCTGTAGAATTTAATCAAGAAATATGTCACAGAATTTGAATAAGCCTTGAATTTTATCGAGGACTTGAGCTTGAACTAATATTGAAGCTAATATTTGCAGTAGTATTTGAATTATTAAATGAAGCTTTAAAACAATCCTGTTACCTAATTCAAAATGTACAGACCTACATACAGTTTTAAAAATCGACAAAATCAAATTAACCTAACAACACTTTTATTTATAATATTTGTACTTGCACTATTTTTAATTGAGTACAGTATAATGTATAACATCTAATTCTAATTATAAACAAGCATATTTTTCGAGAAATTTTGTTCTATCAAAGTATTAAAGCCCGCAAAGTGGCACGTATTCCACACCAATAGAAATGGTCGTGTTCATAACAAAAGATTTGATTTATTATCAAGTGCTCTGGTTAATGCAAGATCGAATTCATGTTCTAGACGAGAACCTCTACCGTACTAAGTATTTAGCACTCCAAATGTTACCTTTATGCACAACAAAGTTTCTTCTGTGTCGCTATTCTCATGCAAATGTCATCTTTTATTCACTCTAATAGCAAATTACTATGTTTTATATTAAATTAGAATGCAATTTTTCAGTAAAGTAAATTACGCTTTCTTATTAAAATATTTCCTCAATACAGAATGGGGTGATATGAGTTAACTGTGCATCTATTTAACCAACGTACACTTATGTATACGAGCATTCTTAAAGAAGTTTACCCTTTTATGATTAACCACTGCGATGAATTTTTGCCTTTGCTAACCTCTCATCACTAAACTTCCATTAAATTTGGTAGTTTGGCAATTTAAGCTTCATGCGGTGTTTGTCTGGTTCTACCGCTGTAAAATAAATTAGTACCTTTTGCTTAAAGGGTTTAAAATTTTCTACGAAGTTGTTCATCAGTATTAATATGCCTGGCTTATTATATTCAGACATTTGCTAGTAAGGAACTGCTTCAACACTCGATATACACGTAATTCTGAGCTTGGTTTCATTGTTAACAAAATTACAAAGTTTTAGGTTGTTATACAAAGTATTTGCAATATATAATATTACGCTAAGTTTAGTATTGGAGTTAAGCATTGTTAAATAACTACACAAATAATTACACTTTATTACAAAAGATCACGTTACAGTCATGACAACACCACAGCTTCATTTTTTATTCTCTCACATGTCTCGCTTACTATACAACTCACAAACAAGCCATATACAAAGAAAATGCATAGCATATTTATAATTTGTTCAAGCTTCAATTGATATTTGCTTTAAATGTTTCAAACGTATAATATTGTCAATTTGAAAAATGTCACAACATGTTAGCATCTTCTTTTTGCAGGTCCCATAAATTTATTCCTATCTTCAGGGATCTTTGAAGTCCTTGGAAAGTTAAGTTATACTATGTATATGCTACATATGACTGTTTTACTTACATATTTTGGTCAAACGAGAAGCCCTGCATATTTTAGTGATTTTGAACAGGTTGGAATGTTATTTAGATCAGCATTTGTATTGAGAAAAATACATTTTTAGCACAAGACACTTTGGGGAATTCTAGGATTTAGTTTAATATTCGCAACCATTATTCATATTACGATTGAATGTCCATTTATTGCTATTGAACAATGGATATTTGGAGGAAAAAAGGGTATGCTATTAAAATGCTTAAATACAACTATTTATTATTCTTGCAGGTACAGTTAAAAAGAGTGTTCATGCACAAGAAATCGACACTAATACGAATGCCAGTAAACAATCATAAGTGCACCAAATGCTATTGACTAATGTAAACTAAGGTGCTACGATAAAACGTGTTCAGCTGTTCAATGTCGGAAATGCTTATTTTATTACTTTTATGAGAATTAGATTTAATAAACGAAAAGTGAAAGTTATTAGTTTTTCTAGTATTTTACAACGAGAGTTCAATTTTCTGTTCTTGAAAATTTTTTAGAACATTCTACTTTATTTGATACAATACTATTACACTCCTTATCTTGTGGTACTGCATTAACTCCTCTTTCAGGTTGCTTAGTCCCGAAACAGTTCTTGAATATAGAGATTGTGCTATGGAATCTCTGTAAATGTTGTTGTGGTGAAAATTGCAGAAGACACTTTTTCCTAGATTCGAAACGACATTACTAACAGCAAACTATCACATAACCCTCGTCCTATAAAAGCCGACCTCCAGCATACTGCATACAAACCTTCAATTAAACCAGTCCAATCAACAATCCAACTTTGGTACTCTTAGTTGCCCAAAATTTTTTCTCTAGAGTAAAGTCAGCAATTATGAAAGAAGGTTAATGTGCGCCATATTCAAAGCTACGTAATAATAATTTATTTAACGGCTTTACTGTATGCGACCCACCTTCAACTTAAGGATTAGAAATGTGGAGGTATGCTTCTGCACCATGTTCCCATAGAAAGTCATATTCTGTTTGTCGTCTGGACATAACTGTTTGGTTTTATTTCTAAGGTTCAGCAAGGCATTCTCTTTGTATATCTGAATAATTGTGCTAAAAAGGTACACAAAGGCGAATAGTAAAAAGTATGGTTTCAAATAGTCACTGTTAGTTTGTTATACGTTTAGATAACGTTAAAGTTTATAATTAGTTATTGTCAATTCGTTAGCATGTTTTTAATTTAGTATAATAATACGTATCATGTACTCTATGCAGCAGGATTAGGCGTTGTTAGGGAAACGAAGGATGACAACGAATAAAAAAATCAGATTAAAAATTTTGAAAACCAAAAACGCCCTAAAAAGGGTAATTAATACTGCATATATGCGCGGGAATCATAATAGCTGTATTAAAAATTTGTAATTTACCTACAAATAAATTCCACAAGAAGTTATGCATGTTTATTCACAGATTTAAAATAGTGATTTCTATAAGGTTGTCCAGGAGTTTACAAATCAACAGTCACAAAGACCTGTTTTCGAAGTATTAGTCACACTAATGATATAATGCGATCTAACATAACGTTGAGCAATGTACTGTAATACCGTGAAGCTAACAGTAGTTTATAACATGAGAATAATACACTGAGATATAATAACACATATTTACTTTATTGAATATAATAAATGTTAATTAATTGAAAGCCCGTTACACATCTAGCCAGTCATGGCCATACATTTATGACTAGAGTCTGCTCACTACAAACTTGTATTTTAAAAGTGGGGTAAGAATGCAGTTGGCACGCAGGCCGTCTCACTCTAAGAGAAGAAATTATAAAGTCTTTCTTGTGTCTTAACAAAAAGCCGCCTTTTTTTAAATTAGTAATTTCAACAAAAAACGTTACAATATAGAAGAAGCACGCCTAAGGTATGTGTACACATGTAAATTTTGTAAATATTTCCAAATACATTTAAGTTTAGTTGCATTATAAATTGCAAATAAAACTGGTTTTGGCAACACACCTAATAGTATACATATCATCATCATTAGGTCTTCAGTCCTAGAACTGGTTAGACGCGTACCATCATTGTTTCCTATACTGAACTAACCTACAGATTTCCCTGAAATTTGCAGTTTGCATCTATAACTATCTCATCTAGGTCTACATCTACCTCTTTTTTCCTATCTCTGCTTGTAATATATCCCACACTATTCCCCAAAATGCCTTAGAACATATAACGCCCTTCTATTTCCCTTTTTCCCCAGATATTCTTGTTCCCCTACTATTTCTATAACTTATTTGTTATTATCTTTGTCTGTCCATGCTATCGTCCTCATACATCTGAAGCACAGCATTTTAAAAGGCTGCTACCGTTTTTCTGTCTGCGTTTCAGACTGCTCGTATTTTATAGGCATACTGTGCTTTGCTCCACACATATGCTTTCAACAATTTTCTTCTTGTTCTATGTTTGTTGCCTTTCCTCATAGGCGCTGTTGTTTCTTGCTAGATGCATTTCGATCACCTTCTATTGTTTTACAGTTATATGCCCTATTTCTCCGACCTTTAGTGGTTGTGAAGGGAGGTAAGCAACCTGTGGCTGCCAAGTTCCCCCAACACTTAATCATTTAGCGATTTAATATATTTTCCAATTTATCTTTTCGCACAGCCAACATTAGTTGGAGATATTTCGCAACCAACAACTAGTTGTTTATACTAATTATCAGAGTTATCTGTGCTTATTTTTTCGTCATTAGGTTTTCCATCTCAAAACTGGTTGGACACGTACCTGCACTTATTTATATGCTGAGCTAGCTTACATAGTTCCTTTAAATTCTTACACAGCATGCGTATTCAGCTCGTTCCCCTTCTATTGTTTTCTAATTTTATGCCCTATTTTACCGAGATTCAGTGAAGGAGGTTAAGCAACCTGTGGCTACCAAGATCCCCCAACACTTAGACATTTGCCGAAATAATGGTTTTCCAGTAAATCCTTTCACACACTTAACATTATTCGAGAATATTGCCCAACCAATTCTTGTAGTTACTTATAATAATCATCATGTTTAAGCACAGTTATCTTTTCGTCATTAGTTTATCCATCTTGAAATTGGTTGGATGCGTACCTCCATTGATTTCTATTCTGGGCTAGCCTACACATCTACCTGAAACCCCTACAGCCTACGTCTTTTACTATCTGTGTGCAGTAGTCTAACCTAGGTCTGCCTCTTCTTCTCTTTTTTCGTATCTCTGCTTCTAATATATTCCGCACTATTCCCTCATGCCGTAGTATGTGGCCTATCATCCTATCCCTCCTATTTTTTACCGTTTTCCACATATTTCTTTCTTCCCCTACCATTTTTAGAACTTCTTCGTTCTTAACTTTGTCTGTCCATGATATCTTCATCATACGTCTGTAACACCACATTTCAAAGGCTTCTATCTTTTTCTTGTCCGCTTCTCCTACTGTCCAGGCTTCACAGCCGTACATTGCTGTGCTCCACACATATGTTTTAAGCAATCTTTTCCTTGTTTCTATGTTTGTGATCTTTGAGCACAGTAGTTGCTTTTTCTTGTTAAATGTAGCACAACCTTGTGCTAATCTTTGTTTTATATCTTTTGTGCTTTTCCATCTTGCGTTATTTGGCTTCCTAGGTAGCAGAAATCCTTAACCTCTTGTAAGTTTGTGTTACATACTTGTATTCTTGTTTTTGTTTTATTTTCCCCACCTTTGCATACTAAAACTTTAGTTTTAATTTTGTTAATTTTCATACCGTATCTCTCCGTTAGAACCGTTTCCATTTCATTAAGAGCAGCTTCTAACTCTTCCTTGCTAGACGCTAATACCGCTATATCATCTGCAAATCTAAGCATATCAATTTTTGTCCCTGCATGGTAATTCCAAATGTCTTCCTGCATTTGACAGTATTCATTGCCTCTTCTATGTACAAGTTAAAAATCAATAGGGATAGGGCACATCCCTGTCTCACTCCTTTCCTAATGTTTACTTCTCTACGTTCCTGCTCTAATTCTATTACTGCTGTTTGCTCTTTGTATAAGCTATGTATTATTCGTCTATCCCTAAAACTCATTCCAATCTTTTTGAGTATTTCAAACATTTTTTCCATTTTACATTGTCAAATGCTTTTTCCAGATCTACAAACCCTATATACACGCTTTCCCCTTTCTCTATTGTTTTCTCAATTATCACTCTCAGAGCTAAAATAGCCTCCCGTGTTCCTCTGTTTCGCCTAAACCCAAATTGGTCTTCTCCTAGTATTTCTTCTGCCCGTTTTTTCATTCGTCTTTGCACAATTCTAGTTAATATTTTTGACACGTGTGCTGTCTAACTTATTGTTCGAAAATTTTCAAATCTATCCGCGCCTTTCTTTTTTGGTATAGTTACTATGATGCTACGTTTGAAATCTTTGGGTATCTCGCCTGTCTCATACATATAGCTTACAAGTTGGAAGAGACGTTCTGTTACTGCTTGTCCAGCTGCTTTTAGAGTTTCGGCTTGCACCTTATCTGTACCCGGCGCCTTACCATTTTTCATACTCTTTAATGCTAATTCAAACTCGTCTCTAAGTATAGGATATCCCAAGTCATCATTTTCAATGTCTGATTCCTCTTCTAATGCAGTTAGTTCCTCTCCTGCATATAAATTCCCTATATATTCTTGCCATCTACCCACTTTCTCTACGTTTTCTATGATGACGTTTCCTTGTGCGTCCCTTATATTTTTGCTATACGGTTTAATATCCCTAAAATTCATTCTAATTAATTTGTATGCTTCGTCTGTCTTTCCTATTTCCATCTTTGTTTGTACCTCTTTGCACTTTTCATCAATCCATTGTTCTTTAGCTTTCCTGCATTTTCGAATAATTTCTCATTTTATGGTTTTGTATCTCTGTTTTCCTGTTTTGTCTGATTTATTTTTGTATTTTCGTCTTTCTTCTATTAAATTCAGGATATCCTTTGTTATCCATGGTTTCTTATTTTCTTTTTGTGTATACCCCAGAATATCTCTGGCCGCCATGTCTAGGCTGGATTTAATGTTATTCCATTCTGTTTCTACTTCCTTAGTATCAGATATTTTCCTGATATCTTTGAGCAATTCATTTGACTTTTTCGAATCTTTCTTGAATATCTTTATCTTTTAGTTTCTCTAAGTCCAAGTGCCTTTTTCCGTTCCTTTTTTTCAGATTTTTAAATTTAAGTGCGCCCTTCATAATTACGATGTTGTGGTCAGTAACTATATCTGCTTCTGGGTAGCTTCTACAGTCTTTTACTTGATTCCTAAACCGTTGTCTAACAAGAATGTAATCTATTTGATATCTTCCTATATCTCCTGGCATCTTCCACGTATATCGTCTTCTAGCATGATGTTGAAATAATGTGTTTGTGATGATTAAATTGTTCTTGTCGCAAAATTCTACCAGCCTATTTCCCCTATCGTTTCTCGTGCCTAAGCCAAATAAACCTACTACCGCTCCTTCCCTACCCTCGCCTACCACGGCATTAAAATCCCCCGTAATTATTAAATTTTCATGTCCTTTTACGTATCTTAATATGTCTTCGATATCTTTTATAGATAACTTCTACCTCTTCGTCACTGTATCTAGAGGTGGGCATGTATACTTGTATTATTACTGTGTTTACCGGTTTAGATTCTAATCTAACCATGAGAACTCTTTCGTTCTTTTGTAAGTAATTTTCTACACAGTATCCTAGCTTTTTCCGCATAACTATCCCCACACCCAAATTTCCTTCCTCTGCTCCTGTATGAATTACCCTGAAGTCTCCACTCCAAAAATCCCCTGCCTCTTGCCACCGAACTTCGCTGATCCCTACTATATCTAGTGATAACCTATTCATTTCGATTTTTAGGTTCTCCAGCTTACCTACTTGCTTCATACTTCTAACATTGCACGCTCCGACTCGCAGAATGTTCCTGACTCTTATTTTTAACTTTCCGATCGCATCCTCCAAAGTAGTCCCCTCCCGGAGATCCGAATGGGGGACTATTTTAACTCCGGAATCTTTTACCCCAGAGAATGTCATCATGTTTGTAACAATTTAAGTACGCTGTGTACTTGGGAGATAATGTGGTGGTTTCCCGTTGCCTTCCACATCGCGGTAGTGTGTCTTAGACTGCCATACCGACCCCTATGGTCTCTGCCAATCTAAGTACCGAAAGAGCCGCTGCCCTCTTTCGGGGACCTGTCTTAGTCTGGTTCCTCACTAACGACCCTACTACTATGGTTGGACCTGTAGTTTGGCCCTTTAGCTCATTAGAACACGCAAGCCATTTCACCTGTTCTAGTAATTTAGAACTTCGGCAAGGTGCAGGTCCATTCGAAATGGAGTATACATATATTTACAACTAATACATCTTGTGTAACCAAACAAATTTTTTTCCACCTTCCGTAGGTAAAACACACAATTTCAGTGCATTCCTTTTAATAAACCTATTAACCGTTTTAACACTAACAACATGAACTTCACATCGTGTCCAGGATGGACATCTGTAATACGTCTAAGTTTCCAATTTCGAGAAGGAATGTTGTCTTCTGCGATAACAACGAGCTGACCAGGATGTAATGATGTTCTGAGAGAAGACTTTTGTGTTCTTGTAAATACTCTTTTGTCCACCTTGACAAAAAATTTTGCTGCAATTGTTGCACAAACTGTTAACGCGAAAGTCGATTACCCTTTCATCTAATAAATCAAGTTCAAGTATAGTCTTTAGATTGTCATTGATTAAAAAATGACTAAGGATGATGTGATCGAAGTCATAAGGATCTTGGAAGAGGGGAATTAATGGATGGAAGTTTAATAAACATTCCACCTTGATCAGCAACGTGTTTAACTCCATAAAGGTTAGGTGAGCATTGGAAGTGATTTTAAAAATTTGTTTTTTAAAGGATTTAACCGCCGCTCCCCCCTCCCCATGTAGGCCCTTAGGAACGTTGAAAATAAATTTATTGCCATGAGAAGCAGTGTCTTTGACAATAGTATTTTGAGCCTTTCCATTACTAAAAAAGTTGACAATATTTTGCAATTTATTAGCGGCATTAACATAATTGGTTCCGTTATCACCTGGTATGCCTCATCTGCCGACGAAACGTCTTCGTGTTCACGCACACAAATATGCACCCATATATCTTTACCATTTTTTTTGAGGTCCGTGAACCTTCTTTAATAAAAAATGATTCAAAAAATCCATACCTGCCCTTGTAAATGCCCCTTGATTTGATTCTAAACGAAAGGCAGGTAAATTCACCATTTTAGGCTGAGCTTTAAGAGGGTTGTGTTAAAACAAAGAACACAATTCCGAAGAACCTTTTCTATGGAATTTCTACACAAAAAAGGCCAATATTTTAAACGAACAGTGTACCTTGTGTACCACTATGTAAGCTATTTATATGTGATTTTAATACAATTAAATCACAAAGTAAACTCTTCACAATTAAGATCGGATCTTTATTATTATATTTTAAGCCAGAGTGATGTAACCGTCCGCCTACTCTTAAAATTTGATTCTTATCTAAGAAAGGAATCAAAGATAAAATTTTCGAATTACTTTTTAGAATTCATGAACTTTTTAACGCGTTAATTTCATTGCTAAAATTGATTTTTTGGTCGAGTGTAATCAAAATCATTTCGGCTTCATTTTGCTCATCTAGAGATAGTTCAGTAAAGATCCTGTTAGACTGATTTTGGCAAGTGAAAATAAACCTTTTGCAGTTGGCGATTATTCTAACTAGTTTAGTAAAGCTAGAATTTTTTGACAAAATGCTACTTGTGTGTAAGAATAATTCATCACTGAAATAATAGTGTTGGTAAGGAGCACTTTAGTTTCAGGTAAATTTATTTGATTTTTGTCAAAAATTCGAGGCTTGAAGTTTATGACAAATAAAATGTCAGGTCTATGAAACCAAAGTTTAGTCACATAACGGTGAGGACACCCTACCCCTTGAGATTATGTCAGCGGGATTAAATGTGTATCGGCATGATGCCATGAGTTTACATCTAAAATATTTTTTATTTCCGTAGTTCTGTTGGCTATGAAAGTTTTCCATCAACTTGAGCAAGACAATGCTACCGTAGAAACTGTGTAATAGACAACCGATGCAAATTTCAGGTTTGAAACGTTTGTGAGCTTTTCTACTAGTTTCTACTAATTGTGCAAGCAATAGACATACACAAAGTTTAAGTCGAGTTAGACTTTTTATTTTTAAAGGGTTACGCGTGACTTTGCACACAATATTAGAAGTTATTTCTCTGACATAGATGCATGCACCATTGGCACGCTCGCTGCCATCAGTAAAGCTATGAAGTTTGATACGAGAATCGTTGTTAAAAATAAGTTTTCATGATATGGAGATTTTAGAAATGTCACCTGAATGGATTGGAAATTCCAACCATAGATCTAATTAGTTGGTACAATTTCATCCCAACCTGACTTGATTTTCCAGAGATCTTGCATGATCAGTTTGGAAATTGTGATTATTGAACCAATGAGTCCTAAGAGTAGATCAGTATAAACATGTTCCTGATCGTTGAGATGGTTGGTGAAACTCAATGCGTGTGATTATTTCGTGGAATACAACGGTAAGTAGTTTAATAATTTTAATATACAACATTAGAAAGTACTATTTGGACAATAATTATTAAGGTATTAAAGGCCTTTACTTGTTAATATGTAAACATTTACATTCATTAATCATAGTTGCATGAGTTGGGATTTAGTTTTTGTATCCTAGCAAAGAAAACAGTCAGATTTGTCTATTTTAAAATAAAGTTTTGATAGACTCTTTTTAATAGGTTTTTTCAAAATAAAATAAGTTTAAGTTAAATACAGGTATTGGAATGCTAAGTTCAGTAATCCCGAAGGAATTAAAAATATCAACAAACCATTGTGAATTTTACAACATAGCTGGTCCGATACGATGCCGGATTTTTGAGCAAGAATTTGGAGTATTGCGGACCTGGAAAAACGTGCATTTCATATTGAAACACGGCTTTACAACTTGGATTTGTTTATGGTTATAATTGCTGAAAGCAAGAACGTTGACCTCTTCGTGTCAAACACTATCTAGTTGAGCAATTAGATAACACAAAACACGAGAACAGGTGGTATTTGATAAACATCTTTCAATTTAACCTCACTACTATTAAACTTTATTTAACGCCATTTAATTTTAGGTATTTGATAACATTTATCTATTGCAAACGTCAAACTATTTGAGTTTGACATTAAGATTACTTATCTAGCAAGTAACGCATTGCTATTTGTTGCGATTACTACTATTTCAAGAGTTTAAAGTGTAAAGGTACGTTAAACTTTAAGTTGTTCACAATTTGGTGAATTGGTGGTATATAGATGCTTTAACGATTAGGTATCAAACATCATAAGATATTCATTTTATTATCAAGAGTAGGTAATTAGTTGTTAGTTAAAAATGGTTGAAGATTTGAAAACGCTTGAACATGGTGCCCTTGATGCAAAGGTTCATGCTGAACTACAATTAAGGGTTACTAAGTTAGAACCAATTTATGCAAAGTTTGAAGAACATCAAACTTGTTTAGAGAAAAATTATGCGATATTGATTTAGACAGGCATTATACGGAACGTTTGGACTTTGACGAGCGTTACATAAAATGCTTGTCATCAGCACAATTCAAATTGAGTACACTTAAAAGCTCGTCTGTCAATTATCAAACTAATCATAATACGTCAGAGGGTACTGTTCAAGCAAGTGTTAATTCAACTGTTGCTAATTCGGGAGACACAAACTTTAATATTCAATTACCTCCAATTGTGTTTCCTACGTTCAATTCTGATATAACCACTTGGGTGGAATACTGAGATACATTTGAATCTTTAATTCACAATAATGAATCTTTAAGGAATATGCAACGGTATCACTATGTGCGCTTTTCATTGGGTCACAATGCATTAAAAATTATTCATAATCATTGTCTTCAATCCTAGAACTGGTTGGACGCGTACCCTCATTGCTTCCTAGTTTGTTTTCCTGAAATTTGCACAGACTGCATCTATCACTATTTGTGTGCGAAAGTCTGATCTCGGTCTACCTTAGAACGTATCCTGTCCTATTTCTCCTATTTTTTTTCGTTTTCTACAGATATCTCTATTCCTCTACTATTTCAACAACCTATTTGTTATTAACTTTGTCTGTCCATGCTTCCATCCACATACATCTGAAGCACAACATTCCAGAAGGCTTCTATCTCTTTCTGTCTGCTTTTCCTACTTCCCCTATAACATAGATGTACTGTGCTGTGCTCCACACTATGCTTTGAACGATTTTTTCTTGTATCTATATTCATTATCTTTGAACATAGCTGCTGTTCTTTCTTGTTTGATGCAGTTCGGTCACCTTCTATTGTTTTACAGTTATATACCCTACTTCCCTGATATTCAGTTGTATGTGAAGAGGGGTAAGCAGCCTTTGGCTTCCAAGTTCCCCCAGCACTTGAATCTTTGTTGAATTAATAGTTTTTCCAGTTTATCCTTTTACACAATCAACATTAGTTGAAGATATTTCACAACCGACACCTGTGGTTGTTTATAATAGTCATCAGATTTAAGAGCACTTATTTTTTCGTCATTGGGTTTTACGTCTTGAAACTGGTCAAACTTGTACCTCAGCTTATTTATGTTATGAGCTAGCCTACACAGTTCCCTGCAATTCTCCCAACAGCCTATATACAACTCGATTCCCTTCTACTGTTTTCTAATTATATGCCCTGTTTCATTGAGATTCAGTGGTATGTGAAGGAGGTTAAGCAGCCTGTGGCTGCCAAGGATCCCCCAACACTTAGACATTTGTCGTATTAATAGTTTTCCAGTAAATTATTTCGCACAATTAACATTAGTTGAGAGTATTGCAAAACCAATATCTGTAGTTGTTTATAATAATCACCATGTTTAAGTACAGTAATTATTATTGTCATTAGTTTTTCCATCTTGCTGGAAGCGTACCTCCATTAATTTCAATTATTCAAAGTCTTGAATTTTCAGCACAACAGTATCACAATACATGGGTACTATTGTGCAGTCGCTTTAACATTCCAAAGCTATTAGTCGGTTCACACATTAAAGGACTCTTCAACATGGATCCTTTAACAAAAGAATCAGCGAACGGTTTATGGGACCTAGTGGATAGCGTAAATAGACACATAAGGGTACTTACTTCTTTAAATTTACCTACTCAACATTGGGATGCATTAATAGTATACATTGTATCATCGAAGTTAGACAAAAATAGCTCTACAGAATGGAAAAAATTCAAAGCATCTAAAGATGAATTACCGTCGTTTGAACAAATGAAAACATTTTTAAAAAATAGAGCAGATTTTTTGGCTACTTTTGAAGGTAATCAAAGAGAGGTTTCTAATGGGAGACCAGGTAAAGTCACAGGGAGCATTTCATTGTTGACAGAACAGGAGGGAAAGCGACCACGGTGCAATTTTTGCAATTCATCGTCACATTTCATTTATAATTGTGCTCAGTAATGAAAACGGTTGTTCAATGGTTGCTTCTGGAAGCTCTAATCATCCTACCACTTTACAGGAAGTGTCACCGAGTACGTCTGCTCAGCACAAAGAAGCGGAATTCGTTAATTCACATACAGTTACATTGTCAAGTCTGGAAGGTAATACATATGTTCTACTATCAATAGTTATAATCTATGCTTACGATGCGTTAGGAGTCAAGCATAAGATCCGAGCTATATTAGATAGCGGAAGATAATCTTGTTTTATTTCACAAAATTTGTGTGTACGATTGTAATTGAATGCAACAGAAGTAAATGTGTCTATTACACGCATTGCTAATGCCAAATCGTGCCTTCGTTCTAGGTGCATTTTTTTCATACAGTCGTGTTCTACTGTTTTCGCTTGTACAATTCAATGTTTTGTTTTATCAAAAATTACAGACAATATTCCATTGACCAACATTAACACTAGGCCGTGTAGGATACCAAGTAATCTACGACTTGCAGATCTGCACTTTCATGCTTCTATTTCTATAGATATGCTTATTGGAGCAAATCGATCTTGGGAATTACTTTTGGATGGGAAGATATATTTAGACAAAAACATGCCCATTCTTCAAAACACTGTTTTTGGTTGTGGTTTCGGGGGAAAATCCGTCAATTTATTTCAAATGTACAATGCTATTTTGTTTGCAACCAAGTACTTCATGACGAGTTGCAGAAATTTTGGCCAATGGAGGATGGTGATAACTCTCAAATAGGTAATTATAGGGCTGTCTCGATCTTACCTGTTTTCTCAAAAGTGATTGAAATAGCATTCTTTAATAGAATAACCCCTTTTCTTGCAAAACATAAAATTTTAAATACAAACCAATTTGGATTTAAAGCTGGGTTCTCAACTCAGGATGCGATTTTAAATTTTAAGTGCCCTACTCATTATATAACTTCAAATGAGATATCATCCTACAGACTTAGGGTGGAAGATACACTAAGATTTCAGCAGCATCATCTTGAAATGATTGATAGAAGTAGTCTTATATTTCCAATAAAACTCTATCTATAATCACATACCATCTGCGATAAAAAATATAAAAAATGTACACCAATATAAAAAAAAATTAAAGAAAAACTTGCGATTCTTTTGCTTGTACTCAGTTGATAAGTTTTTTGCCATAAATACTGCCAACTGGGTTTTTTTACTACCTTTAATTGTATCATATTTAGAAAAGAATAAAGGGGATTGTCTGTATTATTCTCTTACCTTAAGTATTATAAAAGTTTAAAATGTAATGTATATTAATACATGGCTTGATGTACAATTTGTACCTTATGAGCGTAATAAACCTTACCGTAACACAATCTATCGCCACAACAACTGATGATGAACTGCTGTGCGAAAAACACTTTATTGACAACATGAGTAGGGATAGCAATGAAAAATTTATTGTTGGAATTCCATTCAAATACCCTATTTCTGAATTGTGTGAATCAAAACAGAGTGCCTTAAATTGATTTGCAAATTTGGAACGCAAGCTAAATGGTAATCCGATCTTAAGAGAGCGATATAATTCATTTATGAATGAGTACATTGCTTTAGAGCATATGCCGTCAGTTACAAATACCAATGAGTGCAAATCACACTACTTTTTACAGCATCATGCAGTTTTGCGGGAAGAAAGAATAACTACAAAAGTAAGGGTAGTATTTAATGGTTCTGCAGCCACGACGACTGGAAAATCTTTAAATGATTTGCAATTTATTGGACCTTCCCTACAGAACAATGTATTCGACATCATGATTCGATGGAGACAATACAACGTTGTTGTCTCTGCAAACATAGCAAAAATGTATCCATTGCATTAAGATTCATCCTGATGACAGATCATTGCAACAAATCCTTTGGTGCAGCGATTCAAGCCAACCTATAACTACATTTCAATTAAATATAGTAACATACGGAACTGCAAGTGCTCTGTATCTTGCTATTCGTTGTTTACAGCAATTAACCATTGAAAATCAAAGGCAGTTCCTCGTTCATCTCAAACTATTTCATCAGACTTCTACGTTGATGACTTAATTTCAGGTTATAATACTGAAGACGAAGCAATTACGCAATGCCATGAAATTTCTGAAATCCTTGACTAAGCCTTGTTTCGATTACGCAAATGGATATCTAATAGTTCAGCTGTTCTTGCACATCTACGGGGTGATACTGATGATTTGAGGGTTTTGGATTTTTCTGATAGTCAATCAGTGAAAACATTGGGTATTTACTGGTCTAGTACACAAGATACTTTACATTTTCAAATTAAGAATGTTTTAAATTCACAATTTGTTACAAGAAGAGAAGTATTGTCACAAATTGCAAGAATTTTTAACCGCTCGGTCTATTGAGCCCTGTCATTATGCTCACGAAAATTCTTATGTAAAGTAAATGGTCGATAAAACTGGAATGGGATGAAACACTTCCGCAAAAATTGCAAATATTTTGGACTCAACTTTGCCAAGGTTTATCGTCTATTAATATATTCAGTATTCCAAGACATGATATGTGAGCATCCTGTACTTATCAAAGTACTTGGATTTTGTGATGCATCTCAAAAGGGTTATGGTGTTGCTATTTATATGAAAAGCATCGACAAGAATAACCAACCATTCGTTTATTTACTTTGTAGCAAGTTTAAAGTTTCACCTCTTAAACCTCAGACAATCCCCAGGCTTGAATTGTGTGGAGCTTTATTATTGGCTCGTTTAGCAAAAAACATTTTCAGTGCGCTTGGGAATAAATTCAAATTCTATTACTGGTGTGATTTTACAATAGTTCTCTATTGGATCAATACACAAGCAAGTTTATTACAAACTTTTGTTTCAAATAGGGTTTCAGAAATCCAAAATCTAAGCAATGTTAAAGATTGGAATTACGTAAATATAAAGGACGATCCAGTTGACTTTGGCGTGGAGTATTTGCTAATCCATTGGTATCTTGTCCACTATGGTGGACTGGTCTTTCCTTTTTAAAGGGCATTGGCGAATGGCCTGAACCTCTAACTTTCTCATCATCGATTAAGGTACCAGAAATACGTAAACACTCCAACGTATTGGTGGTTTCAGAAAAATTACATTAAATTTTTGACAAATTTTCTGATTTAATTAAATTAACAGGAGTTCATGCCTATTGTTTAAGATTTATATCAAACTTAAAAGTGTGTATAAAGGATCGACAAAGTGGTTCATTGACTGTTATTGAGTTAAATGCGAGCAAAGCTAGTCTTGTTAAATTAGCTCAACTAGAGAGCTTTTATACAGAGTTAACTATGTTAAGGTTAAAAAAGGAGGCAAAACTGAGTCATCGGCTTCTTTCTCTTCATCCATTCATTGATAGTGATGAGCTAATGAGAGTTGGTGGTTGTTTAAAGAATTCAACTTTACCGTTCAACTCAAAACATCCCATATTACTTGACGGTAAGCATAAGTATACCAGACTAATTTTCAAATATAAACATCTCAAACAACTACATGCAGGCCTACAATTCTAATTAGCGACAGTGAGACAAAAGTACTGGTCAACTTCAGGTATGACAACAGCCAAATTGATTGTCAGGCAATGTCTTACGTGTTTCAAATTTAAACCGACTTCTAATAATCCATTGATGGCCGATTTACCAGCATCTAGAGTAACTATTTCCAGTACATTTACTGTTGTAGGAATTGACTATGCAGGACCTTTCATTCTCAAAGACCAAAAGGGTAGAGGTTGTAAAACATATAAGGCATATATTTGTTTGTTTATATGTTTTGCGACTAAGGCTGTGCAGCTCGAATTAGTGACAGATTTAACTACTGAAAATTTTATGCAACCTTTTTGCGTTTTTGTTCCAGATATGGTACTCCTACTCACATGTACTCCGATAATGGTTCAAATTTCATAGGAGCAAAACAGGAACTAACCGCTATTTATAAATTTTTGCACCATTCAAATAACGATATTTGTAATAGTCTTGCTAGTAGTGGAGTGTCATGGCATTTTATACCACAAAATTCTCCAACTTATGGAGGTTAGTGGGAATTAAACATTAAAGGGGTAAAATACCATTTGTTTTGTGTTATTAAAGACACGATATTTACATATGAAGAATTCCCCACACTTTTGCTGCAAATAGAAGCCACGTTGAATTCTCGTCTGTTATATCCATTGTCAAATGATCCAAACAATTTAGAGCCTCTCACGCCTTCCCATTTTCTTGTTGGAAAACCACTCAACATGTTAGCAGAACCAACGTCCCTAGATGATATACATTTAAATCAACTATCCCGCTATCAATTATTGCAGCACATGAACCAAGGATTCTGGAATTATTGGTCAAAATGTATCTCAATCAACTTCAACAAAGATCTAAGTGGCAGAAACCTGTACTTGATCTACAACCAGGAGATTTAGTGCTTGTTAAACATGATAGACTACCTTTGTGCAAGTGGGTGCATGGGCGAATTATGGAAACACATCCTGGTGTTGATAATGTTGTTTGGGTAGTTACACTAAAAACTCAAAATGGGACACTTAAACGTGCAGTTTCTAAGTTATGTCCACTTCCCATTCGCAAGAATTAACTTATTATTGGTCGATTTAATCGCCCAAAAGGGGGAGTATGGACAATAAAGGTATTATTAAAGGCCTTTACTTGTTCATATGCAAATATTTACATTCATTAATCATAGTTGTTGAGTTGGGTTTAGTTTTTGTATCCTAGAAAAGAAAATATTCAGATTTGTCAATTTTAAAATAAAGTTTTGATAGACTCTTTTTAATAGGTGTTTTCAAAATAAAATAAGTACAAGTTAAATACAGGTATTGGAATCCTAAGTTCAGTAACCCTTGACAAATACACCAACTTTGCCCAATTAAGCTGAGCTGCCCAAGTAATTAAAAGTATCAACAAACCATTGTGAATACTACAACACTATTTATACACTTTGCTCATGTCTTTATCTTAAAGTTTTGTTGTATAAAATTCTATTGTCAAGGACAAACAAAATGAAAACACTAAGCTTTTGCAAATACTTGAAGTTGAACAGTTGCTTAAAAGTATTGTAGTATTGTATTTGCATATACAATTCCCAAATTATTGTATGCTATTAAAATAATGCTAAGATATTAAATAGTGTTAGCTGCTGTTACATGGTCGATCCTTGTTTCTTTCCAGAAAAAGGTTTACAAGATGTCATCTAAAACAATTAAATTCCTAGAACTTTCAAAACAACAACATCAGAAAGAAGAAAATGAGAAATAAGATAAAGGTATCTATGTGTATTAGTATCTACTCTAACTTTTCTCAATGTTATCGATTCTAATTATTTTGTAGTAATATAAACAACAGCATTATACAATTCTGAATATTTGCTAATAATAACTGTTTTTCTCGTTATACTCAACTTCACAATTTTGAACATTAAAATTATGCAAACAGTGTTTTGAATTCATAAAAAAGTACTGTTTTTCATTTTCAAGCAGTAACCAACCTAAATCCCTAGGTTATGGCGAACAAAAAATTGAATATCAGTAAGGAGAATATACTTGAAAAATCTTATTTTTTCGACATTCCTAAATTTTAAAAAAATAGTTTTAATAACAAAAACGCCATAACTCTCAAAAAAGACGAATATTTAGTTTTAAACTTTTTAGTACCTAAACATTTGAATGTTATATATCCAGACACTGATCATTCTCAAGAGTTCTCTTCGTTTCTGACGATGAGGAACAACGTATCAGATCCACCTATGATATCAACAATACACTGGAAGGTGAAACACTAATTCGCCTCAAAGTGAATGAGCTTGAGAATATTTCTGTTATTGAAGAACCCAATTCCTCAGTGAATTTCGTAAATAGAACGACGAATATTAATGATGTACATTTTTTTGAAGTTGATTCTGATGGAGTACTTATTCCTGCAACTGATTCTGTTCTATCTAATTACACAGAGAAAGAACTGTTCAACGTTAACGATCCTGCTGGAATTCGAGAATTGCTTGAAGGCATATCAAATTGCAACTGTTTTGATCATTATCAAATGAACAATTCTTATGATAAAGAAATGCAAATTCTGTAACTCTTCATAATAATTCGAATTTAACCTCTAGTACTACCAACAATAATGATACAGAACCCTTCAATCCCTCCAATCAACGAGAGCACAGCAGCGACTGTTATTGGTCTATTACATGTGCGCCAAAATGGCAATGCTGCAGTCTCTGGTGAGACAATTACTGATAATGAAAATTTGACAGTTGCATCAGAAAGACTCTTTGAACCGTTCCTTGCAGCGAATAAGAAAATTTAGGTGAATAAAAGAGTTCACGGTAAAACATACCTAGGGAGTAGCAGGAGAGCTGAAGGAGGGAATACATATTCTGTCGAGTATTATAATATTGAGAAGCTTGAACGCATAATAAGGTTTCGATGCAATTATGTGAAAATATCAAAAGTATCTAATCGTAATCCAATGTGTGGTATAATTAACGATGATTTGAGAAATGCAATTTTTACAGATTTCTGCAATATAAATAATAGCGACGAAAAAAGAGGCTAGATATAAGGATTAGTTGCCAAAAGGGACACTGTAAAGCAGAGATTGTCGTCAGTACAAAAAAAAGAGAAATTGCGAAAAAAGAACTACTTTCCTATAAATGGTAGAAAGGAGTCGGTTCGTGTAAACTTCTTTTTATCGACTTTGGGACTATGCGAGGATCACTTTCGGCGTTGGATTCATGGAGTTGAGCCCCCTGCTATTCAGGATAAAAACAGAAACAACACATGATTTTCTTGAACCAGCTAAAAATCAAAGTCAACATTGTGTTGGTGAAAAATACGAAGCTGTCAAAGAGTGGTTAAACTTAATTCCAAAAGTGCCCAGCCATTACTGTCATAGTAATTCTAAACAAACATACATCGACAATACATATATTTCAAAAAAATTTTTGTACGATAAATACAAATGTTGGTGCCAAGAAAATAATAAATCACAAATGGGAAAAACGTTGTTTAAAGAATTTTTGAAGTCAAAAAGGTATCAATTCAGAAACCTAGAAAAGATAGGTGTGACATTTGCAAGAGTAAAGGATTAAACAATATATCACCAACTGTTTATGATGAACATATTACTAAAAAAGAAGAAGCTTATGCAATACACAAACAAATAAAGGAGGATGCTAGAAAAAGTAACGGCGAACATATAGCCGTTACTATAGACATGCATTCGCCTTACTATAAAATAAAGTTGCAAGTTCATAATTTTACTTTTTACAACATAGCATCAAAAGGGGTCTGGTTATATGTATGGCATGATGGAAATGGGGGCTTGAGTAGCAACGAGTTTTCAACCATTATCACTGACTCTCTTCAAAAAATATCAACATCAGTAACAAAGAGAGTAATGCTCATTTCAGACGGCTGTTGTTACCAAAATAGAAACAGGATTCTTCGTATCGCTTAGCTCTGTTTAGCTGCCGAACTGAGCATAACAATAACTCAGATTTACCTTGAAAAGGGTCACACCATGATGGAATGTGACAATGTGCATCACACACTTGAACACTATTTTCAACCTCCAATCTATAGCCCAATGGATTATATCAGTAGGTATGTTGTGGTAACTTCTTTCTTTTGACTAATTTTCGTGTTGATAGCAAAAATTTTCAGAATGTCACCAGCGAGGCCTACCAACCCTTATAAAATCGAAAATCTCAATTATAATTTTTTTTTTGATTTTGAAGGAATTCCACATGCTTATACGACAATACGACTTGGTCGTAAATCTGAAGAACAAACTGTTACTGATATTAGGGCACTTCTGTATTTGCCGTTTGGAGAAATTTGTTATAAACTACTCCATCTCACAAACAGCATCTCAAAATTTCGTTTGAAAAATATTGCCATCTTCAATTGTTGAAAGATGTTATACACAGTGGCCATCGCCCCTTTTAAGATAGCTTGGCTCATTAAAGTAATAATTTGAGTAATGTTGTTACCTATACGAACTCAATGTTATTAGTTATTGCATTGCTTGGTAGTTTCATTAACAATTGAAAATATATAATAATTAATAGATCGATCAAATGTGTAATATCTTCTATGTGCAACTCATTTAGAAAGCGATTGCACATATGTGTTAGTGTTCAATTACATTTGGATATTTAGAATAACCATCAAATACCATGGGCTAGGTGAAGTTAAAGCAACGGAAAATAAATGAAACTATTAAACAACATTTTTATAATGTATTCCCATTGGTCATTTTACAATGTTTTAAAAATGTATTTTCCCACAATAGGATACTCTACATTGTTACACACGTGTATGTAGCAAAGTCATGACCATCAATAACGGGAATGTAATAAAATTCAACTTATTAAAATAATTATTTTAATTTGTCAATAATTATTTAGTTGGCTATTAATATGGGGCTATGAAGGCTTTAAAAATAATATCATAGTTAGTTTTGTTACAGATATTAAGCCAGAAAAAAAGTTTATTCTCTCCTGAAAATCAGTCTTTTGGCACCTACATGATATTGTGCCGACAGCAGCATTATGACATTTGCTTATCCATTCCAAATGCGAAATATGATGACTAAATTAGTTTATGCACCTCTGGAGCTATTCCACAAGATTACCAAAATCTTTACAAAACATTTTAATATACAACCAGTAAAAAAGTCTCAAACTCTGAATAATTTGTTGTTTGCTCTTTGCAACTATCGGGCAGTAATTATATATCGAGCACTAATAGCCCACTTATTGTAAACGACAGAAATTATATTATCCAGGGAAAAATTTGTTGTAAATCCTTTTATAATGAAATTTGTTACAATTGTGTATAATTCTGGTTAGAATGGCTATTGATCAAAAATTACAATTATTAAAGCTATTTATGGTGCTTGATGCTTTTGGTGTCGTAATAAAAGTCGCGATTTTATTTATATTGTTTAATAATGTATTTGCAATTTAGAAATTCAGTTTAGGAAAACAACGCAATTAACAATAACTTTAAGGGATTTTAATAATTTTACGTTGATCATTATTGTAACAGAAATATTTATAATAATCTTACAGAATAAAATGATATTTGTAGAAGGTCATTTTAATTATTTAAAAAAAGTTATTGTGCTCATAAGCACTTGCTACCTACTTTATTATAATAAAGAAAATTGAACACTATGATTGTATTAGTAATTATCTTTGTCAAAACCATCCTCATCTATTGTGCCAATGTTTATGTAGCTGGTTCACCTTGTTTCATGCTTAAGTATTCTTCTTGAATGATCTTTCTTTTTGACACATGAACAAAGTGTCTAAACTTGGCAGCCTAGATTTTCAATTCCTCGTAGTATAACAGAGTTGGCCCATTAACGATGATGGTAGAATTTGCTGTTAACATAATAACCTGGTCCATGTTCACTTTGTGTTTATTGCTATACTCAAAGAAACCTTCCTGAAATATAATTATTAGATTGTTTTTTCAAGTTGCACAATCTTTAAAGAATTAAAAACCATTTTGAATCCAAATGGCCATAAAGCCTCCAAGAAAGACTTCTTATTTTTGAAATCAGAGTGCTGTAAAACATTTACAGTATAACCTGCTGGTTTGGTTGTATTGCTTGTAATCATAGTTGGCCATTCAGAAAGAGCCCACATGGTTTTATTATGAACACAACTTTCATGTACTATTTGTGGAGTCTACAGCATTTGCCCTCCTTTCTATTTCACCATCCAGCTTTCCATTACTCAAAAGTTTTATACCAAGGTACACAAAGTCATTCACTTTCTCTATCGTGTCATTGTCCAATCTAAATACAAAGTCATCAATTTCACCATCTCTGTCAAAAATCATTACTTTCGTCTTATTTACAGTCACCTTCAATTGCATATTTCCACATGCTTCCGACAGTCTGTCAAGCATTCGACGCAAATATTGCATCATCCACGCACAACAGCATACTGAAATCTGTTTCACCAATTTTCACTACTTCCATTTCTTCACAAACCTACCTGATACATTGTAGAAAAAATTCTTCCATACCTCGAATTTTTTCTCTTGGGAAGAGGCTGTGTAACGTATTTTTTTTCTAGTTACATCTAGCCCAATAAAATAATAATAAAACAGCTATATTTTAAAGCATTTAATTTGTGAATGATCAACCAATAAAGATTAATGTATAATGTTCGTAATAACACATAGATTCTAGCAAATATATACTCTGAAGTTTGTTACCAAGCGTGTCAAGTTGATAATCGGCACTTTATTCCCAACGTCCAAGAGGGCAAGTCGCTTTTTGTAGACGATATAAAGTCAAGATGGCCCGGCTAAAACACGTGGCGTCTAATAAAGTCAAGAAGAAAACGTAAAGAACAATAGATTCTTACGGTCTAAAGGTTGAGCCTAACAGCGGTCGCGTGGGCACGAGTTTTGATAAGCCTCGCTTCACATAAGTTAGTTGATCCCTACAGGCCTGAGAATATGGAACCATTATAGGACATCATATAAGACAGTTGGTATATATTAATACAATAAATTATACTAATATTTTTCACCTTAGTGCAATATCTTACGGACATATCTACAACAACAATTTTCGATATTAAATTATAATAAATCTTCGTCGCAGTAAATTTAAAGCAAGCAGTTATGGTTTCGTTCTATTAATTATACAGCATAGCAATGGTTTATTCTACAAAGAATCCCGACATTCCAAACTTACAGATGACTAATATCAACTAGATATTACGCTGGAAAAGTACAACAGCTTACGTCAAGGTTTTGCACCTGCATTTCATTTGGATACACGTGAGTGTTTGAAACTTTCCATAACTTTGAAACTATAGTAAATTATTATGAAATATCCTACGTTAATTATTAGAGTAACGAAAATATAAAGTAGTTTTTTGAAGTTAGTAACGACAACGAATAAGTATCTAGTTTGTCAGTTGTTTGTACACGCATTCAATCAATGTGTTTTAAGATATTTAGAATGACAACTTATGTCAGATAAAAAAATAGTATAGATTCTGTTTTCTAATCGAGACGCCAGATGCAGTCTTGGTTTAATTTTACATTTTGTTTAAAGACATTCAGGTCATGTAAAAGCCTTTCTTTGGTGTAGAAATTCGCGTGTTTTTTTATGTAGGTTATAGTTAAACTTGAGTATTTGCATTTTACGATCGCTGCTTTTTGACGATCAATCTTTGTTGTAATAGTCAATGAAGTACTTCAATGATTAAAGAAAAATAAAATTATGTGTTATGAACAAATAATATATTACATGTTTATTTAACTGATTCTTATAAAAATGATCCATTTATATATATCTATTTTGAATGTTAAATTTCACAAATTTTTTTATAAAAGATATGACAAGAACATAATCCTATATATTGCAGTCACCTGTATATAATCAAATTTTCATATAAATAGAATTCCTTTTGTTTCTTTTGAAAGACGTTTTATTATACAACATTTAAATTAAAATTAAAAAAAAAAAGGGAAACTAGGGTAAGTCCTCCTTAAGTAAAAAGGGTGTGTAATGAAACTAAATTCGTTTAGTATATTACAGATGTTTAAATTCACTTATTCTATTTTTGGCATATGCTTTTGAGGACACAAATGGTGTCCATGTTGTGTTTTTGTTTGTTCACAGGTAAAGTTGAGACATCTGTTTGACATCTGGTGGTTGAGGTTTTGGTAAGTGTGTCCGAAAGAGTGAAATTCAAGTTTTATGGCTATGTTAGTGGTGTTAAGATAAGGTTTCCGCATTCCCCTTATACAAACACAGTTAAATTTTGTTGGCAATTGTATTAAAAATACGGTGGCGCTTATTAAAGGTATTTTTGGTCTATTATTCACCCATGACCCCTGCTCATGATCTACCCAGAGCTAACACTCTACTAGCCGTTTAAACCTTAAGAGTTTTCTTTGACTAAAGCCATTTTCCATCCGACATTACTTTGGGCTTAAAAATAAAAAGAAGAAATTCTCGACCTAGTGATATCAGATTAAGTATAGAAAATAGAGAAGTTTGGTATATAGCTGATAGTCATGAGGATAAAGAGTAATAAACTTACATGAAGTTTAATTACCGTTTTTAAGATTACACTTGCGCTCACAACGTGAGGCTCGAATAATTTCATCTAGAGGCTCGAATAATTTCATCTAGAGGCTCGAATAATTTCATCTAGAGGTTCGAATAATTTCACTTAGAGGCTGGAACATTTGGTAGTTATTTCCATCACACTTATATTTACCGACTGAGGTTTGCTTTGATACTAGTAATATCTTTTTTTAGTTTCATTTTTGTTAAAGTTGGTTACAGTTTATAGTGGGTTCTTCTTTATATAGTTAGGACATTCGTTTGTTTGTGATTTCATCTTCAAAAATTATATAACTGAGTTACATTAGAGATATTCAGATATTTAATTATGGCAGAAACTTATAGCATCGTACATTTACTTAAAAATGAGTTAGAATATGAATTGAACATTAGAGGCATCGAAAATTCAAGACCCGTTTCAGATAAAAGGAAAATTTTAGCAAGGTTGTTGGCCAAAGAAACAGATAAACCCGGTTGTTTGATAGATCCTTCTTACTATAAAGTGGATTTCAAAGTAGAGAAAGAAGAGATTGAGTCTAGTATAGAGTCAGTTAAAAATGTTTTGTTAGAATTTATGGATGATCCCGCAGAGTCTATTTTTAAAAGGGTAAGGTTAAGATTAATACATCTTACAGGTAGAATTCAACGGTTAAAGCTCCCTAAGGAAGATTTGGAGGAAATTGTGTTATTTAAAAATGAAAGTTTGGCTACTATTCTTGTTGTGGAAGCAGATCTGCATGAGAAATTAAATAAAGATTCGAGTTCAAATCATGAAGATATTAACATAAATCCTATTGTTGCATCTAACGTGCCCATTCCAACGGTTACATATGTCACACAGTCAGTCCCTATTGGATCTTGGTCGATAAAATATTCAGGAAACCCATCTCTCTTATATCAATTTTTAGAAAACATTAGTGACATTGCACAGTCCCGAAAGGTATCTGAAATGGAATTGTTTAATTCTGCAGTTGAATTGTTTACCGGTGATGCCTTGGTATGGTATCGTTGCGTTCGTAGTTCATTAACAGATTGGAGTTCATTGGTTAGTAGATTAAAGGAAGATTTCTTGCCAGCACATCCTGAGGACGATATTTGGGAGAAAATCAAAAATAGATTACAGAAGAATGGTGAATCAGTTGTATTGTTCATTGCTAACATGGAAAGTTTATTTAACCGATTACCTAGTATTCCTGCAGAACACACTAAAGTTAGAATAGTCAAGAAAAACTTATTGCCATATTTCATACAGCACCTTGCTCTTACAGAGATAGAGAATATTAGTACGTTAGTTAAATTGTGTAAGAAGTTAGAAGAAGCTTCTTTAAGTAAACATAAGTCTGTTTCAGCTGCATCATATAATCACAAGCAGCCTATTAATTATTTTAATCCACATTTTAGAAACAAAACCCCTAGTTCATTTCAGAATGCTTCAAGTCGTGTTTATACCCCTACGTCTTCGCATTCCCCAGTTCAAGTTCTTAATTCTGCTACCCCAATGACAGAAAAGAGTGGAGTAGGTAACCCATTTATTAAGCATAAATTGATATGTTGGAATTGTTCACGTTATGGACATACTTTCAGTGTCTGTAGATCTTTTAAGAGATTATTTTGTTATGGTTGTGGTCGTAAAGGAGTGACTAGTATCACTTGTCCGTCGTGTCCAACTCAACGAGTAAAGGAACAGAAGTTGTGTAGCGAAATTCTTGTTTCTAGATAAAATGGTAAAGTTATTCGATATGGATATTACAGGTTTATTTGATTCTGGATGTATTACATCGACAGTGGGTTCATCTTTTAGTCCTGTTAGTTATGTTTGTTGGTCGATTAATGGTACACTAGTTTTTACTGTTGAAATATAGTTTGAGGGTTGCTCTTGTGCATGAGTACGTTTTGGTTTGGTTTGATTTGTTTTGAGTAGCAATCTTTATGGTCGCGTTGCAACGTAGTATGTTGAGTTAAGTTAGATCTAAGCGAAACTTGTTGTGGTTCATCGCGTAGCGTTATGTCAGTCTATACGAGAATCGTGGTAAGTTTGTCGCTCCAGCAGTTTTGGCATTGTCACTTGAGATTATTTGAAGTCAGTTATGATGTGATTCGTTTTGCTTATTTCGTTTGTAAGTCTAGGTGAGGCTCATAGAGGAGCTTGTCATTCTAGCAAATTTTTGCGTTGTGAAGCACTTTAGTTTATATCGACAAGGGCTCTTCGATATCTTTAAAGAGGTGCATGGCAATTTACATGCAGCTTATGAGCGAGCAAGTCGCCAATATAATTTGAGAAGAAGAAATGTGTGCTTTGAGGTTGGTGATAAGGTGTGGAGAGTGAACAAGGTTTTATCGAGTGCAGGCGATAAATTCTCTGCTAAACTCGCACCAAAGTTTGTTTTATGTGTGGTTAGGAGAAAGATTACTAATTTAGTTTATGAGTTGAGTAACATGAATGGTTCTAAGGCGGGTCGATGGCATGTCAAAGACTTAAAGCCATATTCAGCGATAGATGAAGGTGAAAGTGAAGATGTTAAAAATGTCTCTGATCCTTAAGTACTTATAATTATCATTGATGTCAGTTGTAATTCTTTTTGGTCCATGTTTTAAATTCTTAAGTAGGACAAGAATAAAGTCAGTAAAATTTTTTTGATTTGCTTAAAGTAATTTTTGTTGTAGTAGTAATAGAGCTTGATATGTTTGTTGATTTAGATGTTGCATGTGTTAAATGATAATTTTGATGACGACAAGGATATGTTTATGGATTTTGAATGATTACATGTTTTTTTTTGAGGTGTTTGAGAGTGCAGCATATGCTTAGGGATGTTGCAAGTATGTAGAGATGAATATGTATTCAGTGAAGAAATACGTATTCAGTAATGAAGTATATGATGGAGAGTATATAGTGTTCAGTAAAGTGTTGAGTATATAGTTATGTAGTTAGAGTGTGATAGAGTGTTAAGCATTAAAGGAATGCTTGAGTTTTGGTTTAGTAGTATGAGACTAGGCCTGATGTGCTTATTCTTGTTGAGTGTATACATGAGCTAAGATAGTTTATGAAGAGTTTTTTTTGTGAGTTGCTGGTGGATGTCTCCCAGTAGGCTCAAAGTATGACGTATTAGTGGTTTTGGAGTTCGTTGGTGATGAATCACTGAAGTTAGAGAATTTTTGAGAGAGATAGTTGAGTCTGTAGAATAGTGATCTTACAGAAAATGTTGTGAGGTGCTCACTCAAAGATTGAAGTTATCTTGTTGATGGATAAGTATCGTTAATACTTTGTCTGTTTCTCGAGTATTAGAGATTTGTTTCGTGAATGGACTTCGTAACTAACAGTTTTTGGTACCTATTAAATTCATCAATTAGTTTAAAGGTAATTAGCATTTGGAAAGTTAAGTACATAAATCCTTAACCCAGATATAGTAAAGTAGAGAAGAGTATTCGTTGTACAGATTTTTGTTTAGTAGTAATTTTGTTATACAATCGATTTTGATTATTACTGTTCTGATTTATAGTAAAATATTTTTCGTTTTAGGCAAAATTTTTGACTTTGATATGGTTGTTGCGTTTGTAACTTTAGATAACATGCATCTACTGAGTGTTAGATTCCCCTAAATATTCTTAACTGATTGAAGTAAATACCGATTATGACTTCCCGAATTTGTCCCTTTATAGGCGTGTAGTACGCGTAGTTACTGATCACTCAATCCCATGCATTAATATTCCCCCATATCAATTAGTGAATGATTCTGATTTTTTTTGATAAACTCATCGTTAGTTATAGTTGAAGTTTGTGCTGTTTTGTTGTGAATTGTAAGATGTTTATACGGTCAATAAGAATAATTTTGAAGTTTCAGTCGTAAAATTTTTTTTAGAAAAATTCTTCCATACCTCAATTTTTCTCTTGGGAAGAGGCTGTGTAACGTATTTTTTCTAGTTACATCTAGCCCAATAAAATAATAATAAAACAGCTATATTTTAAAGCATTTAATTTGTGAATGATCAACCAATAAAGATTAATGTATAATGTTCGTAATAACACATAGATTCTAGCAAATATATACTCTGAAGTTTGTTACCAAGCGTGTCAAGTTGATAATCGGCACTTTATTCCCAACGTCCAAGAGGGCAAGTCGCTTTTGTAGACGATATAAAGTCAAGATGGCCCGGCTAAAACACGTGGCGTCTAATAAAGTCAAGAAGAAAACGTAAAGAACAATAGATTCTTACGGTCTAAAGGTTGAGCCTAACAGCGGTCGCGTGGGCACGAGTTTTGATAAGCCTCGCTTCACATAAGTTAGTTGATCCCTACAGGCCTGAGAATATGGAACCATTATAGGACATCATATAAGACAGTTGGTATATATTAATACAATAAATTATACTAATATTTTCACCTTAGTGCAATATCTTACGGACATATCTACAACAACAATTTTCGATATTAAATTATAATAAATCTTCGTCGCAGTAAATTTAAAGCAAGCAGTTATGGTTTCGTTCTATTAATTATACAGCATAGCAATGGTTTATTCTACAAAGAATCCCGACATTCCAAACTTACAGATGACTAATATCAACTAGATATTACGCTGGAAAAGTACAACAGCTTACGTCAAGGTTTTGCACCTGCATTTCATTTGGATACACGTGAGTGTTTGAAACTTTCCATAACTTTGAAACTATAGTAAATTATTATGAAATATCCTACGTTAATTATTAGAGTAACGAAAATATAAAGTAGTTTTTTGAAGTTAGTAACGACAACGAATAAGTATCTAGTTTGTCAGTTGTTTGTACACGCATTCAATCAATGTGTTTTAAGATATTTAGAATGACAACTTATGTCAGATAAAAAAATAGTATAGATTCTGTTTTCTAATCGAGACGCCAGATGCAGTCTTGGTTTAATTTTACATTTTGTTTAAAGACATTCAGGTCATGTAAAAGCTCTTTCTTTGGTGTAGAAATTCGCGTGTTTTTTATGTAGGTTATAGTTGAGTATTTGCATTTTACGATCGCTGCTTTTTGACGATCAATCTTTGTTGTAATAGTCAATGAAGTACTTCAATGATTAAAGAAAAATAAAATTATGTGTTATGAACAAATAATATATTACATGTTTATTTAACTGATTCTTATAAAAATGATCCATTTATATATATCTATTTTGAATGTTAAATTTCACAAAAATTTTTATAAAAGATATGACAAGAACATAATCCTATATATTGCAGTCACCTGTATATAATCAAATTTTCATATAAATAGAATTCCTTTTGTTTCTATTGAAAGACGTTTTATTATTCAACATTTAAATTAAAATAAAAAAAAAAAAGGGAAACTAGGGCAAGTCCTCCTTAAGTAAAAAGGGTGTGTAATGAAACTAAATTCGTTTAGTATATTACAGATGTTTAAATTCACTTATTCTATTTTTGGCATATGCTTTTGAGGACACAAATGGTGTCCATGTTGTGTTTTTGTTTGTTCACAGGTAAAGTTAAGACATCTGTTTGACATCTGGTGGTTGAGGTTTTGGTGTGTCCGAAAGAGTGAAATTCAAGTTTTATGGCTATGTTAGTGGTGTTAAGATAAGGTTTCCGCATTCCCCTTATACAAACACAGTTAAATTTTGTTGGCAATTGTATTAAAAAATACGGTGGCGCTTATTAAAGGTATTTTTGGTCTATTATTCACCCATGACCCCTGCTCATGATCTACCCAGAGCTAACACTCTACTAGCCGTTTAAACCTTAAGAGTTTTCTTTGACTAAAGCCATTTTCCATCCGACATTACTTTGGGCTTAAAAATAAAAAGAAGAAATTCTCGACCTAGTGATATCAGATTAAGTATAGAAAATAGAGAAGTTTGGTATATAGCTGATAGTCACGAGGATAAAGAGTAATAAACTTACATGAAGTTTAATTACCGTTTTTAAGATTACAACATTTATCCAAATATACATTGACCAGCTATGGTTACATTACACAGCTCTGTCTTACACCTTGTACAATGTCAAACTAGTGCCCCATGTAACTATTGACATGTACACATATTCTACTGCTTTCATACATCTCTTTGATGGATCTTATCAAGCACTTGCTTACATAGTATTCACGCAGCACCTTTCATAATTCACTCCTGTTCACAGAATCATATGCCTTTTCCAGATCTAAAAATGCTGCATACATTTTCTTTCTGGCATGCATACACTTTTCAACAATTTGTTGCATTGCGAACATCTGATCCACACATCTTCTTCCTGGATAAAACCACATTGAACGTCCCATATCTTGCTCTGCGTTCTCTTATGAACTTCCTAAATCACAATTTTTCCATACACTTTATTGGAAACACTCAATAGATATATCCCACAATAGTATTTGCATTTATACTTGCTGTCTTTACCTTTGTGCAAAGGGATAATAATCACACTCTTCCAATCTTCAGGCATCTGCGCTTCTACTATACATAACTCTATCATTTTGTACAAACATCCAATCATTACTCCAGACCCATACTTAAGCATTTCACCATCTACACTCGTTGCTTTGCAATTCTTCAGCGTTCTCACTGCCTTCCATACGTCATCTACGCTGCATTCAAACTTTATACTATTATCTATGTTTTTGACCTGTATATTACTGCTCTCTTTATCATCCATACAGTCATCTGTATCCTTTTTGCCATCGCCATACAGCGTCTTAAATTACTCTTTCCAACAGTTTCTCACACTAGCTTCATCTCAAACAATTTCATTTCTTCTGTTAAAAACACCATTCACTCGCTTATTTTCATCCTTTCTTGTCTTCTTTACCCATTTCCAAAACAACTTTTTATTCCCTTCAAAATCACTCTGCATTTTTTCACCCTACCTCTCTCTCCCTCAGTTGCTCTTTGCTTGCTTTCACTACTTCTTTCGTATATCGTCTTTTTTTCCTTATGTATTTTCTGAAGTTGTTCTCTTAACTCAACATCTTTTTCTGCAATCATTCTCTTATGTGCCACATATTTGACCTCATCGTTCCATCATGTATTTTTATTACATGTACCAATCATTGTCGTTCCACATACTTCAAAAGCACATTTCATTACACTTTTTTTCAAACAATCCCATGCTTTTTCCACATCTTCGAACTTCAGAGCATTATCCCGTTCCTGTTTGCATTCATACAACTCTATCTCTCTCTAACATAGTAGCGTACTCTCTTTAAGTCAACTCTTCTAACAAGTGTTCTACTTTCACTCTTGCTTGTCTTACATTCTGCTTTCTTCTCCACACCCACTTTCGGTTAAGATCAATTCTATACAAAACTAAAAATGATCGGTCCCACACTCAGATCTCTCACCCACTTTCGTATGTTTTACCAGTTTTCTTAAACTTTCATCGAACACAATCAACTTATTTATACTTCTCGCATTTGCCCTTTGCTATGTGTACTTGTGTATGTCCTTACGTTTATACCATGTATTGGATACAAACAGTTCTCTTTCCATACATATACTCACTAACATATCTCCATTTTCATTCGTTTTTGAATTGCCAAATGGACCTACCACATGTTCTGCATTTTCCTGTATACTCCGACCTAACTATTCTTTTCACCTAATAGAATCTCGCGGTCATTACTTTCGCATTTGTCTAATACATTTTCCAACTTCTGCCAAAACTGCTCACACTCCCTATCGTCATTCACTGGTTCGTAACATGCTGCTACAAAAGTCTTTCTAAAGTGCACTTTCATTCTATCCCACAAAGTGCAAGGAGAAACCAATTCATATTTTTTCATATGCATACTTTTGCTTGATCATTTAAAATTAAACCAACACCTTTCGCCCCGAACTTGTTGCTTGTTACTTCAGACCACAAACCCAACATACCGTCATCTAATTCAACAACATCTTCCCCCCTCGGCTTCATTTCACTCAAACACAGCACATCCATGCATCTTAATTTCATTTCATTCCTGATTTCATACTCTTTACCGTTCACTCCCCTGACATTCCAAGTACCAAATCTCCATTCCTGATTTATGCGGTTGTTATCTTGTAACGGGCATTTTTGTAGTTTAACATTTTACGCTTCCTTTCTGTTAACGTACTTAAAAATACATCGTTTCATTGGGATCGCTGTTTGTATAAAGGAAATACTTAAGAATAGTTCAGATTTGGACGCAATTTAACTCGTGGGTATTACTTTAAAAGTAGATAATTTGAAGATTGATTTTCATTAATAAATAAATTGTAAATTGGATTATTCGTAAATTGCTTTCCAGCTTATCGGAAATGATGGGCCGCTGTAATTAATTAGTAGATAGGATGGCTGCATTCATTTTATTGGATGTTCCTTATGTTATTAACAAGTTTAGATAATAGTCGATAAGCGGTTGTAATAGCGACGAGTTCCTAGAAACAGATGGGAGTTGTCGTTTGTTCTTCGTTCCTATATATTGTATACGTTGATAATACTGTGTCCTGTTTGCTTTGAAAGTTGTAGTTTGTGTTTTGTTCCGACATGTTACGTGAAAAGTACTGTTTCCTTGTTGCTTTACTAATTGTGTTTGTAGTTGAGTTTTCTTGTGAAGTAAAAGTGGTTTATTAACTGTAGAGTAGTGTAGTTCTGATGGCATTTGAAGAAAATATGCTTTATCTGTAACGTGTTTGATTGACCACAAGCGCGGTTTTAAGGTCATTGACTGACGGTTTTACGCGTTGCTTTACTAATTGTTTTTGTTGATCTTCTGTTGGAAAAAAAGTGATAGAACTTGTTTTACTCGACCGCACGTGCTTGTTTTACGGAACATTGACTTAATGATACGCGTTGCTTTATTGATTGTGTTTTTAGTTGATTTGTCTTTTATATTTGAACTGTGTGTGCGATCTAGTCCTCACGTTACTGTTAGTTTAATGCATTACATCGTGCCTTGAAGGCCCGTGATTCTAAATTTTTATTACCATTTTTTTTCCGATTTGTGTTACAAAGTATTTCGACATTATTGTCTCAGGAAATAGAATTAACAATAAATTTATCAATGCTACATAGTTCCATCCGCCTGATAATGTCTGCTGCTAACACCAGTGAAATACGAAGGTGTGATTAGTGTAAAGTGTAAGAAATTCCATCAACACCCTCACAGTAAAGGGTGAAGTGCTTTGTTAGTGCAGGACCTCGTGAATCCCACACTTCAAATGCAAGGAGGCGTTACTGAAGGACTTTTTGTAAGTTGAACTATTTCCTACTTATTATTACTTTAAATATCTATCCGTTGTTTTGCCATGTCTTCGTCGTCCTGATACCTTTTACAATAGACTTGCCTGCGATTAAAAAAAAAAGAAGGAAAAAAAAAGAATCAATACTGCTGAATTACTCATATCAATTGTGTCTTATCTATTTATCTTTTGTTAATATTTTGTCTGATTTATGTTTAATTGGTGTGTGAGGAAACGTTTCTGCTACTCCCCAATATTACCTCACTTTGTACTAAAAATTTTTGTATTGCTTTTACCGTTGTTATATTATATAGATTATCTAAACAGTTTTTTTTTCATTCTACAAAGTACTGAATAACTTAGACTTTTTATTGCTGTTATGCTTATTTTTCTTTATTTCAGGTTTGCAGGACTAATCGTTTTTTATTGCAGGTTTGCTATTCTAATTTCTTTTATTGCAGGTACTGTTACTAACTCCTTACCGCCGCATACATCATAGGTCAGTCTGCTTTCTACAACCCCTCCCCCCTACTCTCCGATTGAGCCTGGTCATTTCTTTGACTTTCCTTGTGTTACGTAACATAAATTTGGCGCCCAACGTGGCTGCCACGAAAAAAACGTAACAATCTGATGGAGCAAATATTTTCTGTCTCAGTCGCCCACCATAACTTTGAAGGTCCGACGCTTTCACAAAGGTCTTGTTAGTAGTATTAATTAGGTTGAACCAGATTACTAGCCTAGATCGTAACCGTTCCATTGTAGCTTTTCCTACTAACGGTAACGACACCTTACCATCCAGTGTTGGCATGTTTAACTTCTTTGCCACAGACGTCGCCACGATTCCCAGTCCCAGGTGTACTTAACGTCTATCAATACAAGCTAAAACTTTCCCTTCCAAGGGGGTTACCTTGTAAGTCAGCAGAAAGTGACCCTGCTATGATCACTAGGAGGTACATGCTGTGCAATGACACACATCGAGCGCTAACCTTAACAATTATTGGTAAAGTGGTAATACATTTTTCCCTAAGATTTTAAGTTGGTTTTTCACACTTAACGGTTCAGTTAAACCAGAAAACATATTTGTCATAATAGCAGCATATAATCCTATAGTTTCATGTTGTCCTTGGGTACATGCCTTAATTTTAGTTAACAATTTATCGTCATAATAGTGCAAGAAATTCATCTTTTAAAGCGATTTTGAACATGTTCCAATTATTTACTAAATTTTTATTAACGCAATACCGAATTAATGCTTTACTAGAAAAAAGTTCACATGCTTCATAAAATAATAAATATTAGACATATTTCCTTATATTTTTAATTCTTCTACTCTTTCCTAAAGTGCGTTTACCGACGTATCTCCTTAAAAAGTGATTCCCCATTAAACAACGGGTATAATCTTATATATTACCAAATTATTTAAATTGATGTTTATATTTGGATTTTTTATTACTGGATTTTTCAAAACAGCTTTATTTTATTGCCAACCCCTACATCAAAGGTGAAATTTTTTGAAGTTTTGCTTTTTTCTTCATTAACCTTTAAAATATTATCTCTTTCCTTTTTATAATTTTCAGTTAACTTGCTAGCTCTATTTGTTACTGACTTCTACATCTGTCATCATTTTCATCGTTGGGTATACTATGTAATAACGGGAACAACAATATGCTATTTTGGAATCAATCTTTTCGTAATTTCTCCTGAAAATCAATTTTGGTTAATCTTAAAATACTGTCCTTAAATTGTGCTAATACTGTGTTTACAGCTGTAATGTCATCAATAAGCTCAAAAGGATACTCAAATTCAACAAGTACATTTGTTAGTGTTTCAATAATTTTTCTCAATATTATTTATGATTCAGTCACTGTCAAATTTTCAGTGTCTACATTCTAAACTTGTAATTCATAAATCAATTCAGTTTTAATAAGCTGTCTACATTATATGTGAATTCTATTTTTAAATCAACGTCTATCTTTTCTAGTCACAATTAGTCAATTTCTATTTAAAAACTTTACAAGATAATTTTTCTTACAAGAAAATTCTTTCAATAAAAATTCAAATTTTGTCTACTCAATAAAAAAATGACAATTAAAAATTTTTTAATACAGAAAGCCCTATAATAGGGGATAAAGAATACTACTATAGTAAGCCTGTTTATCGTAAAAGCAATTAAAAGGCACATCAAGGGGCACCAGCCTTGCTGGCTAAAAGATATTGGAGGAGGGTCGGTTGGTCTCGGGTGATCCTCAATAATTTACAAGCTTGTTGGGGGTTGGCCGTGACGGATATAAATTTCAAGTGATGGATGATGAGAATCCTCGTTTACTTAATAAAAGTTTCTATGTTTAATCGAAGTCATGATCTCGGGCATATTATGAAGCACCAAATCTAACATTACACCATTTTGATTAGCATGGGAGTTTAATTGTGATAAATTACTGAAATGCAATGTGTCTGTAAATTCTGAGCGTTTGTTTGCAAATTTCAAGGGTATTATTTTTTGACGGTTAGTTATTGACCATTCTATGTCACTACCATTAAAGTCGCCTACTACTATTATTATTTCATTAGGAAACTGACTTACTATCCACAATAATTTATTCAAAAATAGAGCCATACTAACATCATCCCCAGGCGGTAGGTAGACACAACACACGTGAAACTTTACCTTGTCCGTACGCACAGTTACCCACATCTTCAGTATCACTAAACCACTCATAATTAGTGTTGATTATAAAGTCAAGCGAGTTTCGAATTGATATTATTACGCCACCACCTTCTTTACCTTTATTAACTGTGGCACACCTATCCCTTCTGTGGACACTGAAATCTCTTGAAAATAGTTCGGATGCCAGGATGTTATTATTTAACAATGATTCGGTAATAAATATAAAATCTGCATCACAGGCTAACACATTGTTGTAAAATTTTGTTATTTTAGTACGCAAACCTCTGACGTTTTGATAAAACATCGATATATTAATGTCCATAGCCATTTTAAAATGAGTTTCATAACTGTAGTATAAGTTGATTATTGACGAGCATAAAAAGTAAATATTATTTTATAAGGTTCAAATCGGATTCAGTTCTTATAGTAAGAATCCCACTAGTATCTTCTTTACAAACATAGACCATACCATTTTTTGTCCAAGCATATTTAAATCTAGTAATTTTTGCGGCTTCTCTAGCTTTTTTAAATAAGTGCTTAATTTCCAGAGAAAGATGTTCATTTAAATAGATATTATTTCCTATGTTAGGAACAGAGAGTCCACTAAAATTACCTTTTAAGGTTGCTTTTTTAGCTCAACATAAGTTCATCATGTCTAATTCAGTTTGCCGATATAT
Organism: Platerodrilus igneus; assembly: GCA_036346225.1. NCBI lineage: Eukaryota > Metazoa > Arthropoda > Insecta > Coleoptera > Lycidae > Platerodrilus > Platerodrilus igneus. The sequence continues at coordinate 65,249 of JARFIW010000412.1, forward strand.
AAATTTTACAATTATATTAGAAGGATTAGAAGGTTGCATTTTTATCGTAGTTTGGAACACGATATGCAATATCAACATCGGTTCGAGTAATCAGTAGATTTAGTTCTTTACCTATATTCTGTATACATTTTCTGTATTCTTCACAGGCACCCCATGAATTTCGATATTATTAAGTCTGCTATAGTGATCTACAAATTTTAATTTACTTTTAACGCCAACCAATTCATTTTCTAACAACTTGATCTTATTATCCAGGACAGAGACTTTTTTCGCTTGTTCGTTAATAAGAGATAACTTTTTCTCAAAATCAGATATTTTGTCTGTACAGAATGACACGGATTTAATAAGTTCATCAAACTTTTCATTCATGCACTTAATAATTAAGTTTGTTTTAGGATCAAATTCGTCATCGCTGAACATTTCATCATCAGCAATGATAATAGAATTATCGTAATCTGTTCTGCAGTTCATACATCTCCATGTCGATCCCGATGTTTTTAGTGCCGACAGTTCTTTTTGTGGAGATATCAACACATTTGGCATGGAAGTATGAACCACATGGCTCGGAACAGCGAAGGCCGGGCGATTTATTATTGATACGTTTAGTACACTGATTGCAAGTCGACATGTTTACTAATCAAACTATTCACATCGATTATTCAATAAACAACTTGTAATTATTACAGATACGATACTAAATGTATACATAAATAGTGAGGAGCAAACTTATGCGACTGCTCGTGACCACATGCGACACTTATTATTCAAATAATTATGTCAATTTGTCAATAATTATTTAGTTGGCTATTAATATGGAGCTACGAAGGCTTCAAAAATATTATCATAGTTAGTTTTGTTACGGATATTAAGTCAGAAAAATGTTTATTGTCTCTCTTCAAAATGTCTTTTGGCACATACACGATATTGTGCCGACAGCAACATTATGACATATGCTTATCCATTCCAAATGCGAAATATGATGACTAAATTAGTTTATGCACCTCTGAAGCTATTCCACAAGATTACCGAAATTGTTACAAAACATTTTAATACGCAACCAGTAAATAATATTCAGACTCTGAATAATTTGTTGTTTGCTCTTTGCAACTATAGCGCAGTAAATATATATCGAGCCCTAATTGCCCACTTATTGTAATCGACAAAAATTAAATCATACAAAGAAAATTTTTTTGTAAATCTTTTTATAATGAAGTTTGTTGCAATTGTATGTAATTCATGTTAGAATGTTTATTGATTGAAAATTTCAATTATTGAAGCTATTTATGGTGCTTGTTATACTTTTGGCGTCGTAATAAAAGTCGCGATTTTATTTAAGTCGTTTAATACTGTATTTGCAATGTAGAAATTCAGTTTAGGAAAACAATGCAAATAACAATAACTTTAAGGGATTTTAATAATTGTACGTTGATCATTATTGTAACAATTATAATAATCTTACAGAATAAAACAATATTTGTAGAGGACTGTCATTTTAATTATTTAAAAAAGTTATTATGCTCATAAGCACTTGCTACCTACTTTATTATAATAAAGAAAATTTCAACACTATGACTGTATTAGTAATTATCTTTGTCAAAACCATCCTCATCTATTGGTGCCAATATTTATGTAGCTGCTCCACCATGTTTCATGTCTAAGTATTCTTTTTGAATGATATTTCTTTTTGACAGATGAACAAGGTGTCTATACTTGGTAGCCTAGATTTTCCATTTCTCGTAGTATAACTGAGTCGGCACATTAACGATGATGGTAGAATTCGCTCTTAACATAATAACCTGGTCCATGTTCACTTTGTGTTTATTGCTATCCTCAAAGAAACCCTCCTGAAATATAATTATTGGATTGTTTTTTTAAGCTGCACAATCTTTAAAGAATTAAAAGCCATTTTGAATCCAGGTGGCCATAAAGCCTCAGAGAAAGACCTAATTTTTGAAATCAGAATGCTGTAAAACATTTACAGTACAACCTGCTGGTTTGGTTGTATTGCTTGTAATCATAGTTGGCCATTTGCAAAGGGCCCACACGGTTTTATTATGAACAAAACTTTCATGCACTATATATGGAGTCTATAGACATGATAATATGCCCGAATAATAAAAAAGTTATTTTTATTTTGGTGATTCATGTTGATGTCTTTAAAAGCGTGGATCTCATAAGGTAGGTTTTATTTTGCGCAGAATAACTATCTGAATGCCGATTTATATCGCTCTGAATGCATGCACCATCTAGCATAGTCAAATATTTTCACATAACAGTAGCAATTTTGTTGCAGCCTCTTTTATCTCGGTTTCTCTCCCACACGAAACAATATCCAACTCTCGTACCAATCTTATAGATACTCTTGTTACAGAATGCAAACTTTCTAGAGTAATATATGGTAATACTTTTAACATGTAAGAACTTTTTGTTAGTCAAAGTTTACACATAAGAAAGAAGAATTAGTATCCTTGCTCTTTTTATGGTCTTATAGAAATATTTGCTTACATCTATTTCTGTCCAGTTAATGGGATTTGTATTCTGCAGCTTGCTCCAAAATGTTTCTACATTCTACATCAATTCGAAAACTAGACACACAGGTCACATTTTTGTGGCACATTCATCTCCAGTATTTGCATGGCGCATACATCATGCAAGTCATGACCTTTGGAGCAACATGCTGTCCATGCTCTGAGGAACCACTATGTGGATGATTTGCTGGTCGGTGTTGATACGCTCCACAATGTTTTATAATTAGTCGGGGAAATTAAATTCATACATGCCAAAGGGGGATTTGATATCAGAAATTGGCTTTCAAATTTTGAAGCAGTTATCACTACCCTCTGTGAAAATACAGTCACAGATATCATAAGTCTGAGGTTTCAGAAACAATCTTAGGAATGTGGTGGTGCACACAAGATAGCTTTATTTATCGTTTGGCATACAACAAAGTTAATAAAGAAGTTTTATATGGCCGCAGAAAATCGACCAAGCGTGACTTCTACGTACATTGATGTCAATATTAGATCCGTTCATTTACATTTCCAATGCTCCACCCGAAGGTACTACATTGGCCAGGAGGCGAGTTTTTTTGTTACCTGGAAATTTAGAATTTTGTCGGACCCTTGTCGTTCCAGGCAAGGTAGGGATCTTTAACGTGCGTGACAACACTCACACACGGGACCTCCATTTAACCTCTCATCCGAACGAGGGCGTTATTTTCGTGAAAAATGCTCACCTGCCATTTTTCAAGCAGTCGGTCGTGTCGGGATTTGAACCCAGGACCTTGGGATCCGTAGTCTTACGCTTACTACATTGATCCACGGTGACGCCTCAATATTTGATCCCCTTGATATACTTGCATAATATTTAATATATGCAAAAATACTGCTGCAAGGGATTTGAGGTGGCTCCATGGCATAGTTGGTATGCGTGTGAATACTATGCCCAAGGTCTCAGGTTCAAATTCTACCACGGTCCGCTTGAAAATGTGAGGCAAGCATTTTTCACAAAAATATGCCCTCGTTCGGATGATAGTTAAATGTAAGTCCTGTGTGTGGTGTTGTCACACATGTTATAGATTCCGATCTTGCTTGGAACAACAAATAATTATTGTTTCTGAGTTAACGACATTTATTAATATTGTGGAATTAAATTTACTAAAACAACTATACATACAAAGTGACACAAATGTCACCTTGTATTTCCTGTGCCGGTGACAATAAAATTGTCATATGTGATAAATGTGAAAATCCAGTATATTATGATTGCAGTGATCTTACCTCATCAGAACTAAGGCGTATGGAGCTAAAAAAGAGAACACTCCGATTCCACTTGTAAAAACTGCCTAGCTAAGAGTAGCGATGGTACTACTGATTTAGTAAAGGAAGTGTTAGAAACGAAGTTTGAGGAAGCCATGAAAGATTTGAAACTATGGTTTGAAAACTTCAAGTCAGAATTTATACAAATGGCCACCGACAAGCTTTCTAGGGTCTCGGTAGATTCTCAAGTTCCCATAAATACTACCTATGTCGGTATCGTGTCTAAGCTGCTACAACAATCAGTGATATTTAAACCAAAAGACAACACACAGAAAAATATTAAAACTAAAATTGAGGTTGTTGATAGTGTCAATCCTGTTGGAGCTAATATTAAAATCAAACAGTTAAGCATATTCAAAATGGTGGTTTGATTGTTAGGTATTATGATGTTGAAAATGCAGGTATACTCGTACAAATTGCTGGTGAGTCCTCAAAATATGAGGTTCAACTGCTAAAAAAGGCACTTCCAAGAGTTAGAATCTCAGGTCTATATCAAAAATTTTCAATAAATATTCTCACTGCTATCTTCTCTTATTTAGCTCTAGCGTAACCGTATTAAGTGTTAATCGTATAAGAAATAAAGAGCATACGTATCAACCTTTATTACAATTAGATAATCTTACTTACAGTAAAATACTGGAGACTGGACACATAATCGTTGGTCTGGATGTATGCAAAGTCTTTAATGCAGTCGAAATTACTGGATGTTCCAAGTTCAATGGCTACAATCACACTGCTCAGTTGTGTAAATGCAAACTTTACTGTCCTAAATGTGGGTCAGGACATGAAACAAAATACAGCACTGTCAACAAATCTGAGTTTTGCTGTATCAACTGTAGGTTAGTAAATGAGAAATCTGGCAAAAATACTGATATTTGTCATACCGCATGAGATCACAATTCCTGCACTGTCTATAAAAAAGCAGTTGCGAAACTTAAAGCCAATTTATTTGATACACAATCACACCCAAGCATATAGCAATTACAGGTCATGAATGAACTACCTCATAAACTCTCCGATCGTTTAAAATTAAGTATAACCTACCAAAATGTTCGTGGTTTGAATACCAAAACCCACATTCTTTTTAAGCATACTACTTAACGGTGATGAGTTCCATATGTTTGCTCTCACAGAAACCTGGCATAACAATACTGTAAAAAATAGTGAACTATTCCCCATTAGCTTTCAGGTTTATCGATCTGACAGAAACTTCTCCATAACTCAAGCAAGGAGAGGAAGTGAAGTTTTGCTTGCTATAAACAATAAAATAGTATCATCTAAAATAAATACAGATCTTGACTTGTAAATCTGCCAGTGGATGTGGTTCGTGTCAAAATATCAGGAAATAATAAACATTTAATCATCTTTGTCCTATATATACCACCATCTGTTCCATCGAATGAATACCAGCTGCTGTTTGAGGCCCTTATCTCAATGGAACACGACTATGGTCAAGATATAATATTTATTGAAGATTTCAATATACCAGATTACATTAATCAAAGCAACACTACAAGTCTCACATTAACATATACCTCAAGTTTCTGTAGCTTTTACAACTTACGTCAATATAATCAAATAACAAATATCAATGGAAGACTACTGGATCTGGTTTTCTCATCGACACCATGCACAGTTTGTATACCTGAAAACAAAATACTCATTGAGGATTGTTATCATCCAGCGCTAACAATTTCACTCTCCATTCTATCCAATCTATTATTTTGCAATAATAGATTCTAGTTCATTGCATTCCGATATCCCAGCTTATAACTTTTGTAAAGCCAATCTTAAAGGCTTATACAATGAGCTTACTTTAATTGATTGGGAAGCACTTTATACCCACACTGATATAAATATACATTGTGATTATTTCTATAGCATTTTATATAGTGTATTCAACAAATATGTTCCCTAAAACAGTTCCAAAACAAAATGGTTATCCGTCTTGATTTACTATGTCAATTATTAAGAATATAAAAAAGAAATATTCGCTATGGAAGCTTTATAAAAAACAAATGACTTATGCATACATCAACAGTTCAGTGAACTAAGATCTTAAATGAAACAAGACGCTATATCATATAAGGACTTCCTACAAAACATGGAAATAAATATCAAAAGCAACCCAAAACAATTCTGGCCATACATGTCATATAAAGTGGGCGTGCTTCTCTTCCATCTCACGTGATCTTCAATGGAACTACAGTCAACACTGGCCCGAAAGTGGTGAATACATGTGCAGACTACTTTTCTACCTGCTACAGCTATAATTTACAAAATACATTCAGAGTACCACAAACGATCCTACATAATTCGGTCACTTTAATATGACAGTTTTTCTGAACATGATGTACTACAAACTATTAAAAACATTAAGCCGAATATGACGATAGGTCCAGATAGCATACCTGCGTACTTTCTACGAGATTGTAAACACATAGTGTTAAGGCCATTGACCTTTTTATTCAGTCTGATAATTCAAAAGCAGACTTTTCCAGTAATGTGGAAGCTATCCAGAATTACTCCTGTTCACAAAAGCGGAGATAAGAGTGACATGAACAACTACCGATCAATTGCCATTATATCTAACTTCTGTAAGGTTCTCAAAATCATTCTTCTTGCTTTCCTAACAGAATAAGTAAAAAATTGATTAAACATTTATCAACATGGTTTTGTCAAAGGTAGATCCACCACCACCAATTTGTTTTGTATTACGCAGTTTATAGCTAATTCTCTGGACCACTGTACTCATGTAAACGTCGTCTATACTGACTTTTCAAAGGCGTTCGATCGCATCTGCCACTTTACCCTTCTCGCTAAGTTACACCGTATTGGCTTCTCAAAAAATATTACTTTTTGCTCCGTATCTAGAAAACCGTTTACAGTATGTGCAGTCTCCGGGCCACAAATAAAATTTTATAAATGTTACTTCAGGAGTGCCCCAAGGGTCAATTTTAGGGCCACTTCTCTTCCTAATATATATTGATGACATTGGAGACACACTAAAAGTAAACTATCTTCTATATGCAGACGATCTAAAACTTTACAATGAAATTAATTCAGAGGAGGATTGTAGAAAATTGCAGACCAATTTGGACCTTTTAAGTACCTAGTGCACTGTCGATAATCTCTTGCTGAATTTTAAAAAATGTTACGTCATGACATTCTCTAGAATTTATAATCCGATTAGATTTGATTATTTGTTAAATGATACAACTCTTCATAGACCCCTCGTGTTAAGGATGTGGGAGTGATTTTTGACAGGAAATTGCGCTTCATTAATGAATCACATCAGACAATGGGTTTCATTATTCGCAATTCAACTAGTTTCTCAAATCCTTCCACTTTTCTTACATTGTATAATGCATATATACGTTCTGGTCTGAAATATGCTTCAATTATATGGTGCCCTTACTATGCTATACACATTAAGTTACTGGAAAACGTTCAGAGGAAATTTTTGAAGTTAGTTATGTTGCGTACTCAAGGTATTTACTCGCCTATTGGATATCCACATAACATTTTACTAGCTGCATTTATTGTTCATTTGTTACAAAACCGTCGTGTTATGCACTCCATAATATTTCTGAATAATATCCTTTCACTATCTCACTGCCCTACAATTCTCCATCAGATACAATTTTCTATACCCCGTCCAAATTCTCACAACCCTATCACATTTCATTGTGTCATACCACGTACTAATGTTCTTAAATGCATGCATGTGATTCGTTCTAATTACTCAAAAATTCAAACACAGATATTTTCTGCACATCGATCAAGAATGTTAAAGAAGTTATATTAGCTAAATGAATTGTATTCACAATGCCACTCACTTCCCTCACTATAATAGTTATGTTTTATTTATCTTCTTTGTTTGTAGCTCTATCTTGTAAGTGGATTAATTTCTGTAAGATAAATGTATGTATAAATAAAATAAATAAACAAAATAAATAAACTTTAAGAGGTACTTCTAATATAGATTTTGTTGTGCAGTATATCTTTTGACTCAGGTCAGTTATAATCATTCTACTAGGCGCTAAATTATTACCATGATAAGTATTAAAAAAATTATCTGCAATTTTTAATACATTAAGAAATTCTGTAGAAGAAGCAGGTAATGTATATTGACAAATAAGTGATATTCGGTCCAATGCCATATTATCCAGCTCCATTTGTTTAGCGGGGTTTCTTAAATGAGGATACTCTGCATGAATTCGATAAGCTACATTCTGCCAAATAGCCTCCTCACTTAAACAGTCAATACTGTCATTACTGTCACAATTCACAGGCGTAGAATGAAACTGCATTCTTGTCAGATCCTTTTCTTCAGGAATTTCTTCGTGGAATTTGTAAGTCTGCGTTGCTATCATTTAATGAATGCTGAGTTGAGTTCTGTTGAATTTTATATTGATCTGATATTGGTTGTGCGATATCACCATGTGGTGCTAATAATAGAGTATTCCTACTTAGAGTAATTGTACTCATCTTGTCATTGTGAGCGTTTTCCAATTTTGTAATGTTTCTCTCAGTATCTTTTTTTCTACAGGTTTGTTTTCTTGTAAGTGCTTATTGTTATTTGAATGATTTCCATTTGTATTTGAATTAGAATTTTGAAACTGGGTTTTGTTTACCTTTATCAATTCTTGTAGATTAACAGCATTTACACTGATAACCTGTTTGTTTGTATTGGTAATATAAGAATGTAATTGTTGACTTATTATGAGGTTTATTTGTTCCAAAGACTGCGTTTCTATGCTTACCATCAATTTATCTTGTGCTTGTAGTGAACTTGTAAGTTGTGTAGTGTTCAATTTATCTTGTAATATATTGATTTTTTCTAGTGGCAGGTTATTAGATGCCTGTTTTCATGTCAATTAGGAGTTTATTCTAAAATTTTAGTGATTCTATAATGTTTGATTGAGTGATGATGTCTTCTTTGTATTCACAGAATTGGTCTTGCTCAGGTTCTTCTTGAGTAAATTCTTAATTTTCACAGCAAATTTGCCTTATGGAACAACTTTTATGGTAGTAGCTGTTACACTTTGTACAGGTAACCTTTTTTTAAGGGTTTTATTACAATATTTGTAAAGCAACCTTTCACGGGAACTTGTTGGCCATCTTGTTTTAATTGTAGTGTGCATAGCCACCTCCTTATTGGGGTGATGCTTCCCAATGTACGATGCAACAGTTTTCCATGCTTTCAGCATTTCTCTCCAATTTCGCTCGTTATACAAAACGTTGCTCGTTAAGCGAGCTATTATTTTACAATTTATTTTGCTCATTATGCGAATTACTCATGCCAGGTTCTCATTATGCGAGGTTCCACTGTACCTGATTACCCATATCCAAGAAAATTTTAATCATTTGTTGTTGCATCGTTTGTTGAATAATAGACAGGTGGTGCTGTGAAATGTGGACAGAGGAGAAACGGTCAGGAAAAAGATAGAAATCTTTGAAATGTGGTGCTACTGATTTATGATGAAGACATCATGGACAGACAAAGTTAAGAACCAAAAGGTTTTAGAAATAGTAAGAAGAAAAGCAATATGTGGAAAACAGTAAAGAATAGTACAGCTGTTATAATAGGACATGTAGGTACTAAACGGAATTATGCAGAATACATTAGAAGCAGAGAAAGGAAAAGGGAAAGGTAGAAGTACACATAGATTAGAATATTGCACACAGATAGTGTAAGATTTATATTGTAGGAATTTAATGGAAATGTGTAGGTTAGTTCAGAATAGAAATCACTGTAGGTACACGTTCAAGCAGTTTCAGGATGGAAAAAGTAATGATGAAAAAGTAATTGTATTTAAATTTGATCATTATCCTAAACAACTACAAGTGTTAGTTTTGCAATATTCTTAACAAATGGTGATTGTGTTACAGAAGTAATTGGAAAACTATTGACTTGGCAAGTGTCTAAGTGGTGGGGAGATATCTTGGAGACCGTTTGGTTGCTTAACCCCCTTCGCATACCATTGAATATCGGCGAAATAGAGTAAATTTTTAGAAAACAATAGAGATTGTTGAAAGCACAATGTGGAGCATAGCACTGTACGGCTGTAAAATGTGCACAGTAGGAAAAGCGGAGAGTAAATGTGGTACTACAGACGTATGATGAAAATATCATGGACTGACAAGGTTAAGAACAACTAGGTACTAGAAATGGTAGTGGGTGAAAGAAAAATATGGAAAACAATAAAAATAAGAGAAATATGATGATAAGGCAGATACTGAGATATGAGGGAATAGCGCGGCATATATTAGAAGCAGAGAAAGGAAGAAAAGGAGGTAGAGGTACATCTATAGTAGACTATTGCTCACAGATAGCGAAAGATGTGTACTGTGGAAATTTTAGGGAAATATGTAGGTCAGCTCAGAATAGAAAACAATCGAAGTACGCATCCAACCAGTTTGCACTCAGCGGCCCATTCTGCCACCAATGTACCTTTGCCTCTAAGTAATAAATTTTTTTCAATTTTTCTTAAAAACTAAAACATATTTATTTTTAAACATCCATATGTAACAATAGTATGTTTGCGGGTTGTTCATTTCCTATACTCTTGCACACTATTTCTGCTAAATACTGCTTTACATTTTAACGATATTATTTAGAAAGTGTAAAAGAATTGATTGCAATTAGATTAAACCTAAACCTGTAGATTCGTTTCTTTCCTCATTGCTATTTTCTCAATTCAAAAATCCTTTTATAGTCATAATCCTAAATTGTCTAATATTCATCAAATTGCAACATTTCTACCTATTAATTACACAGAATCTAAAATTTATGCAACACCCCTAAAATTGGATCCTCTCATGCTCGTTTACTTTATATACACATAATATTCAATTGTATCCAGTACTCAATTCAAGATTACTATCTTTGCGTATGTTACACATTTTCAATTTCAAACGTTTGTGAAATTACAAATAAACATTAGTGCACAACACTCCAAATTTTGCAGATACATATATTTAAAAGTGTTCATAGCAAACTTAGAGTACTGATTATAATAACTGCAACCAGATATGTACTTTTTGTTTAATAATGCATTAGACACATTTGCTTGATGTTTAGACCAGTAACGTTCATGATTGTATTCATAATCAAAACCACACAGGCGCCAACTATGTATGGATTTCTAATCTTGATTACACTAACTTAAATTATGTATCTCGAGTTCTATTAGACCAGGATCTGAATGAGGGCGTATTTTTGTGAAAAACGGTCACCTAATATTTTTCAAGCGGACCGTGCCGGGATTCAAACCCGGGACCTTCGGCATAGTAGTCACATGCACACCAACTACGCCCCGGAGCCACCAGCTACAAGAATGCAGTATGTAAGCAAAAAATAATTATGCTCTCGGCAAAAAAATATCGATAACGATCAACATTGCATTCTTTGAGCCTTGGTTACTGCTTTACAAAATCTTCATAGAATATCTAGCTATCAACTTTTTTGATTCAGTATTATGCTACAATCCCATTCGTTTCTAATTGTATTAAAGAAATAAAAAAATTGAGAAGCTCAACAATCTCGCAATTAACCTATATTGCACAGAAAATATTTAAAAATACGCCCGTTTTTTTTTGTTTAAGTAAAAATTTAGGAAAAAAATGGAATCTATTCATCTGATGCTGCGTTTCTTGTTTCATGCCATCCTGTAAATGGAATATGCAAATCGTGATTTTGTGCAACGCATGACATTTTCCATAAAACTTTGTTAAAGCAGCTCATTTCTTCATCAGGTGTAGAATATTTTAAAGTTAACAGTGAAGTGTTACACTCGAAAGTAAATATAAACAATCATGATCTGCTTAAAGAGTGTGTTCAACATTTGTTCCCGTTTCGGACTTTATAACTATTTACATTTTTTGATTCAGTATTACAATACAATTCCAATTGCATTAAAAGACAGAATATTAATTTTAAATATTTAATGTATTTTGATGTTAATAATTTATATGGGGCTGCAGTGTCTGAATATCTTCCATATGGAGAATTTGAATTTTTTTAAATGGCACCAGTCCAGAAATACTACTTGGACGTTACTTAATATTGCCGATGATTCTGATGTAGGATATATTAATTTTTTTTTTGAATGCGATTTACACTACCCAGTATCTTTACATGAAATTCACAGTGATTTACTTTTGGCGTCTGAACATGTAAAATAATAATAATAAATAAACTGTGATTGTTAAATGATTTTATTGTTTTTTCTTTTTCATCATTTGTAAAGGTACAGTAATAATAAAGTAATTATAATATTCTTATGCTGTTTGAGAGTGGATTGTATTTGACTATGTTATCATGAAGTATAAGGCAATGACAAGATGTATTTGGCAAAACGTTTCTGCTAGTTTCAAATTCTAATCTAATATCGACAGTACCAGATTTTAACGCTTCGTTTTGTTTAGAACAATCTATGACTACTAATGGCGCAATACTTCGTAAATCTTCAGGATTAAAAAGTGGTTCATTTTCCTTTTCGTAGTATGATTGCTGAAACTGGGCATACATCTCATATAACAACGCAGTCTGTTTATTCTCGAACTTCAAATTTAAGTTATCGTACGGTAAAATTTCTGAATTTAAATAGAGTTTCATGTTGGTTAAATAGCAATGATCAAAACGACTGTAGTTGCTCATGTATCTATTTTTTTCGGTTGGTTTGGAAACCAACAATCACAAATCTTGGTTTTTCTAATTGTGTTGTTGTTTTAATGTTCCATGTATGACGTTGCGTTTTTGTAGAAGTTGATATTCATGCAACTCCCATCCTCTAAACGGAATATGCAAATCTTGATTTTGTGCAACGCATTCTATTAAATTAATTCGTTGCGTATCATCAACGGCTACATGCGACAATTTCCATAAAACTTTGTTTAAAACAACTTTTATTTCTTCATCGGGTGTAGGTTTAATTATAGAAATAATCGCGATTTAATAACTACGACTAGAAACGCCTTGTAGTCCCTACGGGACTACTTTGAGCGCCCCACACTATTTGCGCCCCACACTTTTTGCGCCCCACACTTTTTGCGCCACACACTTTTTGCGCCACACACTGTTTGCGCCCTACACTGTTTGCGCCCCACACTTTTTGCGCCCACACTTTTGCGCCCCACACTTTTTGCGCCCCACACTTTTGCGCCCACACTTTTAGCGCCCCACACTTTTGCGCACACTTTTGCGCTCCACACTTTTGCGCCCCACCCTTTTTGCGCCAAAATCCTCCGGCCAAAACCCTATGAAACCTTTTACGGAACCACCTCACTGAGGTGGTCGCACTAAGACCACATGAGCCTAGTAGACCTGGTCTAAATCACTTCGGAGGGTCAATTGGATCAAGATCGCTTCGCCCAAGTAGACTTTGTCAAAATCGCTTAGGAAAATTGATTGGAAATTTGATTGGAAAATTGAACGGATCAAGATCACTTCGCTCTAATAGACTTTTTCGCAATCACTTCGGAGAATCGATCGGATCTAGATCACTTCGCCCAAGTAGACTTTTGGAAATCTGTTCGAAGTGTCGATCGAATCAAGACCACTTCGCCCCAGTAGACTTTTCCGTAATCACTTCGAAGTGTCGATCGGATCAAGACCACTTCGCCCAAGTAGACTTTGCCGAAATCACTTCGAAGTTTCGACCGGATCTAGAGCACTTTGCCAAAGTAGACTTTGTTGAAGTCACTTCGAAGTCACTTTGTAGTCACTTCGAAGCCACTTCAAAGCATCGATCGGATCTAGACCACTTTGGCAAAGTAGACTGTTGAAATCACTTCGAAGTGTCGATCGGATCAAGACCACTTCGCCAAAGTAGACTTTTTCGAAATCACTTCGAAGTCTCGATCGGGTGAAGACCACTTCTCCAAGTAGACTTTGTCGAAAACACTTTGAAATGTCGATCGGATCAAGATCACTTCGCCAAAGTAGACTTTGTCAAAATCACCTCGAAGTGTCGATCTAATCAAGACCACTTCGCCCAAGTAGACGTTGCCGAAATCACCTCTGTGAGGCGATCGGATCAAGATCACTTCGCCCTTATGAACTTTGTCAAAATCACTTCTAGTAGTCGATCGGATCAAGACCACTTCGCCCGAGTAGACTTTGCCGAAATCATTTCGAAGTGTCGATCGGATCTAGACCATTTCGCCAAGGCAGACTGTCGAAACCACTTCAGAGAATTAATCGGATCAAGACCACTTCGCCCAAGTAGACTTTGTTGAAATCTCTTCGGGGAGGTGATCGGACCAAGACCACTTCGCCGGAGTACTCAGTTAGTCAGTTAGTCAGTTAGTCAGGTAGTCAGGTAGTCAGTAAGTCAGTTAGTCAGTTAGTCAGTTAGTCAGTTAGTAAGTTAGTCAGTTAGTCAGTTAGTCAGTTAGTGAGTTAGTGAGTTAGTCAGTTTGCAGTTAGTCAGTTAGTCAGTTGGTCAGTTGGTCAGGTAGTCAGTTGGTCAGTTAATCAGTTGGTCAGTTGGTCAGTTGGTCAGTTAGTCAGTTGGTCAGTTGGTCAGTTGGTCAGTTGAGTCAGTTGGTCAGTTGGTCAGTTGGTCAGTTGGTCAGTTGGTCAGTTGGTCAGTTGGTCAGTTGGTCAGTTACTCAGTTACTCAGTTAGTCAGTTAGTCAGTTAGCCAGTTAGCCAGTTGGTCAGTTGGTCAGTTGGTCAGTTGGTCAGTTGGTCAGTTGTCAGTTGGTCAGTTGGTCAGTTAGCCAGTTGGTCAGTTAGCCAGTTAGCCAGTTGGTCAGGTGGTCAGTTAGCCAGTTGGTCGGTAGGTAAGTTGGTCAGTCACTCAGTTGGTCAGTTAGCCAGTTAGCCAGATGGTCAGTTAGCCAGATAGTCAGTTAGCCAGATAGTCAGTTAGCCAGATAGTCAGTTAGCCAGATAGTCAGTTAGCCAGATAGGTCAGTTAGCCATATGGTCAGTTAGCCAGATAGTCAGTTAGCCAGATAGTCAGTTAGCCAGATAGCCAGTTAGCCAGATAGCCAGTTAGCCAGATAGTCAGTTAGCCAGATGGTCAGTTAGCCAGATAGTCAGTTAGCCAGATAGTCAGTTAGCCAGATAGTCAGTTAGCCAGATAGTCAGTTAGCCAGATAGTCAGTTAGCCAGATAGTCAGTTAGCCAGATAGTCAGTTAGCCAGATAGTCAGTTAGCCAGATAGTCAGTTAGCCAGATAGTCAGTTAGCCAGATAGTCAGTTAGCCAGATAGTCAGTTAGCCAGATAGTCAGTTAGCCAGATAGCCAGTTAGCCAGATAGTCAGTGAGCCAGATAGTCAGTAAGCCAGATAGCCAGTTAGCCAGATAGCCAGTTAGCCAGATAGTCAGTTAGCCAGATAGTCAGTTAGCCAGATAGTCAGTTAGCCAGATAGTCAGTTAGCCATATAGTCAGTTAGCCAAATAGTCAGTTAGCCAAATAGTCAGTTAGCCAGATAGTCAGTTAAGCAGAAAGTTAGTTAGCCAGCTAATCAGTTAGTCAGTTAATCAGTTAGTCAGTTAATCAGTTAGTCAGTTAGGCAGTTAGCCAGTTAGGCAGTTAGCCAGTTAGCTAGCCAGTTAGCTAGCCAGTTAGTTAGCCAGTTAGCTAGCCAGTTTGCTAGCCAGTTTGCTAGCCAGTTTGCTAGCCAGTTTGCTAGCCAGTTTGCTAGCCAGTTAGCTAGCCAGTTAGTCAGTCAGTTAGCCAGTCAGTTAGTCAGCCAGCTAGTCAGCCAGGTAGCCAGCCAGTCAGGTAGTCAGTCAGTTAGTCAGCCAGTTAGTCAGCCAGTTAGTCAACCAGTTAGTCAACCAGTTAGTCAGCCAGTCAGTCAGTCAGTCAGTCATTCAGTCAGTCAGTCAGTCAGCCAGTCAGTCAGTCAGTCAGTCAGTCAGTCAGTCAGTCAGTCAGTCAGTTAGTCAGTCAGTCAGTTAGTCAGTTAGTCAGTTAGTCAGTTAGTCAGTTAGTCAGTTGGTCAGTTGGTCAGTTGGCCAGTTGGTCAGTTGGTCAGTTGGTCAGACGGTCAGTTGGTCAGACGGTCAGTTGGTCAGACGGTCAGACAGTCAGACAGTTAGACAGTCAGACAGTCAGACAGTCAGACAGTCAGACAGTCAGACAGTCAGTTAGTCAGACAGTGAGACAGTCAGACAGTCAGTCAGTCAGTCAGTCAGTCAGTAAGTCAGCCAGTAATTTAGTCAGTAAGTAAGTCAGTAAGTTAGCCAGTAAGTTAGTCAGCAAGTTAGTCAGTAAGTTAGTCAGTAAGTTAGTCAGTAAGTTAGGCAATAAGTTAGTCAGTAAGTTAGTTAGTAAGTTAGTCAGTAAGTTAGTCAGTAAGTTAGTCAGTAAGTTAGTCAGTAAGTTAGTCAGTAAGTTAGTCAGCAAGTTAGATAGCCAGTTAGTTAGTTAGATAGTTAGTTATTTAGTCAGCCAGCCAATTCCAGCCAATCCCAGCCAATCCCAGCCAATCCTAACCAATCCCATCCAATTCCTGCCATTGCAGTCGATTGCAGCCAGTAGAGTCGATTCCAGCCAGTAGAGTCGATTGCAGTCAGTAGAGTCGATTGAAGACAGTAGAGTCGATCGCAGCCAGTAGAGCCGATTCCAGCTAGCAGAGGCGATTGCAGCCAGCAGAGCCAATTGTAGAAAGTACAGGTAATGTAGAACCATGAAGAACCACGAAGAACCACGAAGAACCACGAAGAACCACGAAGAACCATATAGGAGTATGAAGAATCACGTAGAACCACGGAGAAGCATGAAGAACCATTAACAACCATGAAGAACCATGAATAACCATGAAGAACCATGAATAACCATGAAGAACCATGAAGAACCATGAAGAACCATTAATAACCATGAAGAACTATGAAGAACCATGAAGAACCATGAAGAACCATTAATAACCATGAAGAACTATGAAGAACCATGAAGAACCATGAAGAACCATTAAAAACCATTAAGAAGTATTCAGAACTATCCAGAACTATTCAGAACCATTAAGAACCATGCAGAAGCGTCTAGATCCATTCATAACCTTTCATAACCATTCATAACCATCCATTACAATCCAGAAGGTTTTAGAACCAATCAGAAGCATCAATAAGTGTCCAGAAGCATTAATAACCATTTAGAAGCATTAATAACTATTCAGAAGCAATAATAACTATTCAGAAGCATTAATAACTATTCAGAAGCATTAATAACCATGTAGAAGCACTAATAACCATTCAGACGCATTCATAATCATTCAGATCCATACAGAACATTTAAAAATATTTAAAATTAGCGAAAATCAGTGAAAATTAATTTAAAATCAATTGAAATTGTTTAAAACCATATCAAATCATTAAAATTCTTCAAAAACAATTAAAAACCATTTAAAATAATTAATAACCATTGAAAATTACTGGAAATTAGTGAAAAATCACTTAAAATTATTGAAAATCAGTGAAAAATTATTTAAAATCATTTAAAATCAGTGAAAACTCAGTGAAAACTCATTTAAAATCAGTGAAAAATCATTTAAAAATATTTAAAAATATTTAAAAATTATTAAAACTGTTTGGAATGCTGTATAAAAATTCAAACAATTACAAAACAAAAATAGTTTCTGTAAAAATAGTAATGAAGTCGTGCTTTAGAATAGCCGGATGAATCATCAAGTGGGAAAAAACAAAAGTTGCAAGCAATGTATCTAAACGAAGCGAAGCTGAAAAGTATTCTACAAACAAACGATTTGAAGGGTTTGTTTTAGCAATGTGAAGTATATCAATTGCATATTCCAATTGCATATTCCAATTGCATATTCCAATTGCATATTCAATTGCATATTCCAATTGTATATTCCAATTGCATATTCCAATTGCATATTCCAATTGCATATTCCAATTGCATATTCCAATTGCATATTCCAATTGCATATTCCAATTGCATATTCCAATTGCATATTCCAATTGCATATTCGAATTGCATATTCCAATTGTATATTCCAAATGCATATTCCAAATGCATATTGCAATTGCATATTGCAATTGCATATTGCAATTGCATATTGCAATTGTATATTCGAATTGCATATTCCAATTTACAGCAAGTTGTAAATTAGTATGGTTGATATAAAATCGCGAAATATATGAATCTTTGTAATGCAGCACGAAACGAAGCTGTCATGTTTTATAGTTCGCGTTATTTGCGGCTAACATATATGATTCGTTCAATGAAATCGTTCGTTTAGGCTGATGTGTGACATATTAGCAGGAAATGGTCGTTAACGAACATAGTTTGTTTAAAAATATTATAATACATACCCTTAGACGGTGCCGAAGAGTTGTTGCAAGTGGAATAGCTATTTTGCACGTGTATTAGATATTATTTATTGGTGTATGAACAATTTATACAGGCAACTTGTTTTAGGTTATTAATAATGTCAGATGTAATTTAACTCCAGCTCTCTGTGTATAGCAAATGTTGTATTGCAGAATAGTCAGAATTTTACAGGGAATATCTTTTGCCGGAGGTGTAGTAAATCACCCTAACTCCAAATGAAATTGTTAACAAATATAAATAAGCCTGTAGTAAACTACAAACATACAGGAGGCGTAATGTCTAAATTCTAATATGTTATGAAAAGTAGTATATTTGCAGCAATTGATTGTAACTCATAAATAAAGAAAAAGTATTTATTTGATGAGCAATCTGTGCAATCTGTGCAATCTGTGCTTGAAAACAGAAACAAAGCTGTCATGGTAGTCACAGTAACCAAGCGTCTAAGAAAAGGAAGCCATAACAAAATTGTTATAAAACAAAGTTGCCGCAACTGACGTAATTGTAGCGTAAACCTATTAAAACGGGCAGTATGTATGATGCGATTATTATAATAAATGTGATTGATTTTTACATATAAAATGTGGCAGTTGCGTATGACTAAAATATAGTTGGCTTCCTGTTAATGTACTTCCGACCATGAACAAATTTGTTAATCAACGGCATAAGTTATGAACAGTAATTTCTGATGTCTAATTCGCTGTAGAATTATGATAATACCCGGCTCAACAAATATCGATAAAGCCACGTGAATGTTATGGACTATGTGTATTCGTTTAAAGCGGGTATAATTTAAATCAGTTATTAGAATACATCAGCTTTCTGTACATAGTAAATGTTCCGTGGTAAATAAGGAAAATGCTGGAATTCTATTAATGGAATATAGTCTGTAAATGTGTCTAAGAATCAGCTGTTGTAATGACGTCACCCGAATTAGTTAGACAAATTTAAATAATAGTTTTAAGAAAATATCATTGCACCAGCTTGTAAATAGTTAACAATTCAGGTTGTAGGTAACGGATAGCGTATATTAATATATATTAGGCTTTTTTTATAGCCGTAATAATAATTTTGGAAAACAACTCGATCGTACTTCTCTCTTGCACTTGTGTGCGCTTCGTGTTTTAAGTTGAAACCGTTCATTTCATATTACCTAATGCATAAAGGAAACGTCACAACTATTTGGAGAAATCCAGTAATGGGATAGCGTTATAAGTAGCTTGAGCATGTGATTTGGTTCTAATAATGCATATTGTTGAATTTAATAAATGTAATTAATGTTGGTGTTATTTATAAAGTGGCCGAAAAAATAAAAAAAAGCAAATTGAATTGAGAATTGAACCAGTAGACCTATGAATGCTAGCCAGACATCTTAGCATCGCGCTATGTAGGCGACAGGTTATGGAAATCGATTAGTAGTATACTTTTAGTTAGTGTCAATTACCATCAATTACTTAGAAATTTAGCGAGCCATACACGAAATATACCGAAATATAAGCAAATCACGGTCTTTTGAAAATGCTCGGGTATCATCGTATAGTCACGACAAAGTTAAAAATCGTATTTTTTTGACGAAAAAAGTCCTTGTATATTAAAAAGGAGTAGGTTTGTATAATAATAATCAATTTGCGGTACTATTTAGACGCATGTAAGGGTTTGCAGGAGTAATTTCGAGGATTGAGTTTATTAGTGTAAAATGACAGATCGTGAAGGTACCTATTCGTTTGTTTTCGGCGATCCTCGTTAGCTGATTTTGACGTTTGTCGAATAAATTATACAATTTTCAATAAGTGTTTTAAGAAAAAACTGCAGCGTTAGCTCGCAAATTGTTAATGATTCAGGATTTAGGAAACGGAGAGTGTCGTTTGATTTAATTTAGATATTTTTTAGCGACCTAATACGAATTTTGGTAACCAACTCGTTGGTTGTTCTCTCTCGAACCAATGCAAATGGATCTATTGCTAACCTCGTCGCACGGCTCGTTCGGCTTCTGAGATCGGGATTTTCTCGAGGATCCAAGCTTTTTCAAAACGTAAGACGATTACGTCGCTGCAGATTAATCTTTTCCCGAAAAATTCTTATTTCTCTCTTAATAATCGGTTTTTCGGGATAAAAAGCGGCCTATGCAACGCACGCTAAAATCCTCCGCCGAACGCACATTCTCGCTTCCCCGAACTCATCTTCCCCTCGGAGGAGATACGCAATTAGCGATCTATTCGCACCTCTCAACTTTAACACAAAGACGGGTTATCACGTTTTAATTTAGGGGGGACTTGTTATTCTTTAAAGCGAGAATGAAAAATTGATGCAATCAGTCTGTCTGTCTTTGGAAAATCAGTATATATTTCTTGCAGATAACTGTGTTTGCGATTTAATAACTACAACTTGTTATTTTTTTAAAAGCGAGAATGAGAAATTGGTACAATCAGTCTGTCTGTCTGTCTGTTTTTGGCAAATTTCGAGATATTAGTACAATTTGATCACTTATAATTGCTTTCAGGGTTGAGAGTCCCATTCGCGCTGACTGAGTTTAATCGTTTTTCTGCAGACATCAGCATTAAAAATTTCTTACTGACTACAATAATAATACAGACACAATTTTTTCTATTGTTTTTTATTATTATCAAACCATTCTTTTAATAACAAAGTATTATGTTTTGCACATTGCAGACCATTATTGCTGTGTCTACACCAATGGATGTTATATATTAAGCGATTGTTGATTTTTAACTCCGATAGCTTAGGACAACCTAGTGCAAGGATATCAGTTACAACGTTTTGCATTAGATAGGTTTCAATCAATTTCTTCTTTTCTAGATCCTTCACAAATACTTCTTCCCCGGGTCGGATAATTTGCTTCAAATAAAGCGCTATATATGATGACACCATTCCAGTCGTTGAAGATTCATCCCAAGAAAGACCATGAATATTTCTTGTCACCCAGTCGTTATGTTTTATATGATCTTGGCTCATACAACTAGACTGCATTGACAGTTTAAAAATTTGATGCCAAACATCACCTAACAACAAGTTCAAAACCGCAATTTCTTTGCACACAAACTCGTTTTTCTTGTATTTAAATCCCTGAATATCAATTATATACGTGTTTGTATATGTAGGTATGTAAATATATGCAGTAAACTTCGACTAATTAAATTAATATTAGGAGCAATCTCCTTATATAGCAGATTACCACCATCTGCGTACTTTGCCAACCTACTTTTCAACCTATCACAAAAGTGAACACACATTTTGAATTGAAACCGGCCCATGTGCATTTGAAGCCTCTAAACATAAGTAAAAAACATAAATCAGAATCCACTTTAATTAAACACAATTGACTTGAATGCGATATTTTGCATCTGACCTACTTTATAACTTCTCGCCAGAAAACAGAATTTAAAACAGCTCCACATTTTCGCTGCACTTACATTTTTCAACGTAGCATACGTGTGTTTTGAATTCACACACGTATGTTCCACTGAAAGTAAAATAAAGCCGGTCTGACTTTAAAACGTGCCCACACGTATTTTACATTGAAAGTATATAAGGCCGGTCTGGATTCAAAACGGTGCACGTGTATGTTACATGAAAAAACATACGCGTACAGCGTTTTGAATTCAGACCGGCCTTACCTCACTACTGAAGATAAATCAGAAGTTGTTAAAAGCTGTGTAATTTTATCTGCTTTTTATTGATTTGACATCAAGGAGGTTTTTCTGGTTCAACTTTTATGATTTTTAGACTAATTTTCTTGTCTATTTTTGTTCGCAGTATAAGCAGCACAAGTTGTTTTCTTTAGAAATTATACAGTATGCCGCACGTACCTACTCGGAATGTATGAAAGTTTATAGTTTGGGTGTCCATTTGATTGAACAACTAGACTAGAGTATGGGACAGGTTATTATGTACATTGGTAGTTGCCCGAGGGGCACTTTAGATTTTTGTAATGGTTCAGGTTTTGTTACCTTAGCTCACAAACCATTAATGTCGCTGATGATACCACAAATCACTGTTTTCGACAATTTAACTGGCAACCGCTCGTTCCGAAACTGCTTTTTGTTTATTACCACAGATTAATATAACTTGTGGATCTATTGAATTTCTGATATGGATCGATTGTGGTTCCGAGGTTTCTTGTATCAATGCAGGGGATATCAAGAAGTTACCAAATACATATATACCAATGTTACCGGTGGCTAGATTTAAAGGGCGCCATTTGGTCAGTGAAGTTCTTGCATCAAATTTCAATGTTGGCTGGAATTTCAACTTTATAATGAATCGCTGAAATATCTTTTTTTTCTTGTTGAAAGAGGGTTAGTTCGGCCAGATCTTTTGGATATAGATTGGATGTATACAGTGAATCCTGCTGAAAGTTATTTGTAAATTCTGCTCTTTATTTTTGTGTACACTTGTCTACAACACGTGTATGTGTGTAAGCGTGTATATGTGCATGACAGTGGGAGTGAGCATATGTTCGTTTTCATGCCCGTGAGTGTGCTTGCACGTATACGTGATTAAAGAAAACGGCGGAGTTTGGGACTTTGGATGCTGACACCATTTTTATGACTTTAACGACTGTATCTACTTTGGGGCCATTAATGGCGATTTTTAGTGATATTATTGACTCGCCTATTTTATGACTAATGGATGACATCATTGAGCGTGCATTTTGAGTCATTCAGTAGGATTTTTTTTCGTGAAATTGTAAGCGTAAATCATAATATCACATTTTTTATTCAAATAGGTCATGGTATCATGTTGCCAAATCTATAGGAAACACCGTGAAAGATAACTATGCAGTATCTTACAAGACGTATAAAAATCAACACAATCTATATAATAAATTCTTGCAGTGAACGGAAGTCCATTTCGTTTCAGCAGCTTACGATTCATTCTTTTTTCAAGATTTTACGTATTGAATATAGGTGTTAATCAGAACATATGCAGAAGCTTAACAGTTAGCTTACGGTTAATTTGTCACACATTTAAAATGTTCACCTCCATTCTGGTACCAGTACTGATTAAAAAATTGATTTTAATCTACAACATACATCATCAGGTATGTTACTATTTAAATCTTTTTTTATTATTATTATTATTTTGACAACGATCCTAAGTCATGGATCGAAACGTAAATAAAAACGATTTTAACAACTTTGAGTGGTTTATTTCTCAATTAAGAAAAATCTTTACAACTTATCACACAAATATAGTATACTTAAGTTATTCGTACATACCATTGGTTTGTTTTCCTTTAAATGTTTCCTTTGAGCAACCAAATTTTACATAATAAAAGATTTTTTTATTAAAAAAAGCTAGCTTGAAGATAATTACACATTTTTACCCATAAATTATAATCTACGTTTAACTTGGAAACGATACACCACTTAAGAATTTAATATACAAATGCAGATAAGCCATTTTAGTGTATAACATACACTAAAAATAGAGTTATTTTCAAGTGAAATTGCTAAGAAGAATCATATCTGTATAATACCAAAGCCTTACAATACAATTTTAGCCCGTAAGATCATTATCTCAAGTTTAAGCCGATGCCCTTGTGTACTGAAGAATTTTCTGAGTGGATTCCGTTTACTACTGAGCTAAATTAGCCTACTTTGAAAACAATAATTGTCACTTCACTGCTTTATCTCGACAAGAATTAGAATCGATATAGCTTTTTTGATGGTTCATCTAAAACTCCTGCATATTACTTACAATCTGTTACCTATGTAAAAATTCTTTTAATTAAAGTCATTCACCTGTGACTAAAAATTTATCTTAAAATTAATTACACATTCTACTACTAGATGGAGTCATTGATTTGAAGTGGGTTAGAATCGGCAGACTCCTTCTACTACTTTTGAAGTGGGATTGACAATATACGTGGAAATGACTAACAATTTTTAAAGTTTAGGATTTTTGGGTCACTAGAATTATCGTTTTCATTCTTACAAAGTTGTTACCTGCTTCAAAAGCGAAATACCTTTTGTGTGACAATTATAATTCCTTGAGATGAAAAAGTTTAAGAATTAGAAGGAATTACAAAAGCTACTTAAAATAAGAAAACATAAGACTGGCATTCATTAAGTAAATGAGCTTTTTATATACAAACTTGATTATGGAGAGGTTCAAGTGACAATTTAATTAAAAGTTTGTTGAATTTAACTGTTATCCAGAATTAGCAAGGCTAGAATCGAAATGTAGAATCCAAACTTAAACCACCAAAAGCTAAAAGGTCTCAGTAGCTAATCCTCGGTAAAATAAGTTATAATACTTCCAAAAGGCGTTTCTTATATAACAAGTAAGAATGCTGCATCAAATGGCATTTGTCTTAAATATAAAATTTTGTTTATGGGTCAAAAAGCTATATTTCTTCAATCACAAAACGCACATTGTCCGCAAGGATTATGGATATTTATTAACTGAAATCAACAAAAGTTCAGTCAAGACATATTGACAAGATATTAATTTTAATGTAAGAATTCTTTATACAAAAAATCTAAATATCTTTTTAAATCCAAAGAGATTGATTTTCTTTGATTTTTGCTAAAAAACATATTAAAGTTTACAATTTTTATTGAATTTATTGTGTTTAGGATTCTGAATTTTATTATTTAAGTATTTACAATACTTATACTTCATACTCAAGCGGATTGCGTCCCGTACTTTTTAATTCAAACTAAGGTTTTTAACGCTTTACCTACAAGCCGTTACGTCAGTGGCTAACCACGAGTCGAAGCGTAAACATGTAAGCTGCTCGTGTGCGGAATTACCTAACTTTGATTATATTTTCAAACTTGTATATATGTTACTAAACGTACAGTTCCCATGATCAACATTTCAACATAAATTTCAGCTACGAAGGCACAATAGATCTGTTTGAAAGAATGGGAATCGGCGTATACAAACCCGGAGAAATAATTGCCATAAAAATTTGATGTGGGTTTATTATCTAGCAATTTACATTGATCCTTCGAGCCGGATTTTCGACTGCATTAATTAATCATAAGTATTAATTTCAAATTTGCAACATGGATCTACAAATATATTCGTTCACTAATCAATCAGAAAACACTCAAAGTCGGTACAAGTTTTCATTCTGTGCTACAGCTGCATTGGTGTGAAAGAGAAACAAACTTCACCACTTTTACAAAATCCAGTTCTACCTGAGGCTGTACTGCTCACTTTCAACATAAGATAGAAAGAGCTGCAACAACCAAAATAACTTGGACGACAGTGGTAAGCATTTCTTACTTAATCCCTTTTATCCATACCCTAAGACAGCAGCAGGTAGAAGTATTTGTATTCATGTCATTGTCATTAAACTTTGTAGTACTTATAAGCTTTGAAGGAAACTTCATTCAATTTAGTTTTATACAGTTTAACAGGTGATGTTTGAATTGCATTCATGCCAGTAAGTTTTTATAATTTTGATTTGATGTTTTTTAAAGTGCCAATTTACAAATTCAGAAATATCAATACCTTAGGTAATGTTTCAAATAAATATAAAAGCGTATCTATTTTAGATTAGAATTTTAATTTACGTTTTAATTAATGATTAATGCACACACAAACAGCGTGCAATCAGTTACAATTCATTGGTTTCTTAGTTCCATAGGTGGAATAAACTCCATTGTTCTGTTGCTTCTACGCACATCAGTGGCGTATCTTATAGTTTTTATCTACTACTGGTGTAGTATAAAAATATTTTGCTTGATTTTTATCTTAAATAGTAAACCTGAAAAAATCTAACCACATCAATAAGTTATCTACAAGCAAAGTTGACACGTTTTGCAAACCATGTTAGCTTTTTAGAAGGAATACAAGGAGCTACAGATGCTTAAATCAGTTCCGCACAACTCGTTGAGTTATGAGAAAGGTTGAATAACATAAGACCCAAATCGTCGGAGTTCTGCGATCTTGATTTCAAGGTATTTGATAAAACAGATTGTGATCCAGAAGAATTTAAAAGCGCATATTTGTCTGCATTAGCCTGTGCAGAAGATCTACTACAACATTGCAGCAAAGAAACTGTACATCGGTCTGTTTTTCCAGGCTCCAGTATCAAGTTAAGTTCAAACCATTCAGGGCAGTCTATTCGACTACCAAATATTTCTGTACCAAAACATGGCGGTGAACCATCTGATTGATTGGATGACTCTTTAAGAGTCTTATACATGAAAACCCTTCATTGACAGATACCCAGCGGCTGCATTACTTCAAGGCCAGCTTGGTGATAATGCTACGCAGTTCATCAAAACGCTAGACTTTACTGCAAGTAACTATTCCGTAGCGTTGAAGGCTATATGCAAACGCTATAGCGATCCTCGCATGTTAGTCTACAACCATTCCAAGGAAATCTTTGATCTTGACCCATTCAAGAAGGAATCCGCTTCTGATTTACGTAAAATCAACGCTGCTCTTTTTAAACATGTTTCAGCTCTGAAGTCATTATCTTCAGATAACAAACTTTTATAGTTTATTATCATTTTCATCGTGTCCAAAAACTATATTCCCGTACCTTTCGCGAGTGGAAGATCTTGCAAAATAGTTCAGGGTTCGAGCTATCCACACTTTCGGATTTCAAAGACTTTCTGAAAAACATAGCAAGTCTTCTAGAGATTATATAGTTCAAACAGACTCAAACTGTTCCTGTAAGGACTTCTCGGATATATAAATCTTTTGTTTTAAATACATGTTCGAGTGAACTTTGCACAGGTAATCATGCATTGTACAGATGTGATGAATTTTCTAAGCTATCACCAGCTGACAGAATATCAAAGACTAAACAACTTCAAGTTTGCCTTAACTGTTTGTCAAAGGGGTATTTTATTAAGTGCTCTTCCAAAGCTACGTGTAAAAGGTGCAAGGAAAAATACAATACCTTTCTTCACGAGGACAAACCTCAAACTAAATATAATGGTCAACAAGAGCCTGCAAACTCAGCAGCACTCCATCTTGAGCCCGATCAAGCAATTTCAGCATTTTGTACAAACAATATTCAAGTATTGTTACCAACAGCAATGGCCAAGGGAGTTTCAAGTAATGGTTGTTGCACTGCACGAATTCTATTGAATTCAGGTTCACAGTCAAACTTTATAAGGTCAGACCTACGCAAAAGGTTAAACCTTCATACAAATAATGTGAATATCACAGTTTCTGGTTTAAGCAAATCCACTTCTCGCATACATTCAAAATGTAACGTCGACTTGCAGGCGATCCACACTAATTTCAAGTAAAACATTTCATGTTTAGTTCTTGATGAAATAACAGTCAATACTTACGCTTAGTTTTCATGTCAAGCGTGATAGTTTCTGGATTCCAGATAGCATCAGGTTGTCTGATTCCACTTTTAATCTGCATAGTACCATAAACATTCTAATTGGTTCACCAGCACTTTGGAAGCTCCTATGTTGACGACAAATACAGTAAGGTTTAAATCTTCCAATTCCACAAAATACGCGTTTAGAATGGGTTGTTTCTGCATCAATGCCATTGGTTTCTGTTCATGCTGTTCAATGTAATTTATTTTCGGTTGACAATCCCTCAGACACACTTAGTAGGTTTTGGGAAATAGAACATTATTCTACGGAAAGCGTTCTTACATCCGAAGAAAATGCCTGTGCATCATATTCTGTACAGATCCACTCATCGTAATTATGATGGCAGTTTGTAGTTACAATTTTTCTCAACCAATCAGTTGAAGTTTTGTAAGATTCATTTTATATACCGAAAAAGCGGTTTCTTTCATTAGAGAGGCGTTTACAAGCCAACCCTGACTTGTCAATTCGCTATCAATTTATGCAGGAATAGGAATATGTCGGCTTGGGTCATATCTCTGTAGTCGATCTTAGTTCTTCTGAAATTTCTTTCTATCTTCCACACTATGGTGTCTTAAAAGAGGATAGCCTCACCACTAAGCTTAGGATTGTTTTCAATGGTTTTCAAGAAATTACTTCAGGATACTTCCTAAATAATATTCAAATAGTTGGTCTAACAATTCAACAATATCTATTTTCCAATCTGTTTCATTTTTGCAAACACACCTATGCGATTGCAGCCGATGTTCAAAAAACCTACCGGCAAGTTCTTGTTTATCGTCATCAAAGATCATCCTTCACCTTATTTCGAACACTGCAAAAATATCCGCTCCCAAGTCCTTAAAAAACTTTTCACCGCCTATCGTAACAACCATAACCTTTATAACCTCCGTCGTTATTCTGTTTCCATTCAATTAGGCGATTGTGTTTGTTACCGCAATTTCGGTTTGTCCGATGCTTCAAGTCACTTCAATGTTAAGTTCGCTCCTAAATTCTATGGTCCCTTTTCCATCCGCAAAGTTATTTCTATCCGGATCTATGAACGTGCCGAGGTATTTGGCACTTCAAACACCTTAAGCCTGCCCATCCCAACAATCCTGATGTCATTTGAATATATTGTTGATAACAGGGCACGGCGCCCTAAAGGCGTATTTACAAAGGTTCGGTCTAACCAACAGCGACCGCTGCGAATGCGGTGAGGGCGCGGAAAGCGCAGAGCACGTGCTCTTCGACTGCCCGCTTGAGGCGGGAAATCGAGGGTTGGCTGATAGCAAACTAGCTATCCTAGGTCTGGCATGGCCAAAGAGCCTAGAGGAAGTCGGGGAAGTGGTTAACCAGAAGGCGTTCTGGACAGCCTTAAAAGAATTCGCGGGAAGGGTCGCGAGATTAGACAATCAATGACGACCGCGTGTAAAAATTCGGTGGGGTTGGTGGGAGGATTGAAAATTTTAGATTGACTTGGCGTGAGTAAGGATACGAGCATAACCAAAACCTGATATTAAATAAAAAAAAAAAAAAAAAGATAATTATACCAAAATGTCCAATATGCACGAGAAACCCCCACTCCATTAATACAATCACTGCCTATCTTCATAATTATGTGCGGAAAATCGGGAATAAATAATACCAAATAAACAATAACAAATAAATCATAAACCCTCATTAAATTAAATCAATAAAGTAAACAAGGATAATAAAACAGAGCGCAACCGCGCATCCTCCCAGGACTTGAAAGTGAAGTGATAGTGATAGTGATTGTGATCCCCCCAAGAACATTTAGTGCATACCCACCAGGACTTTAGCAGTGCACCCCGTCCCACCTTTAGAAGTAAGTTACAGACGACCAGATCTTCGGATGCTGGAGAATTTTATCATCGAGGTAAGACTTAAATTGTGGCGGCTGTACTCGCACAAGCATTGATTTACATTAATTAGTAGTTTTTGAAATAATTTAAGAAGCACGTTTGGTGTGTAAAGGCGCTAGCCGACATAATGCTTGTACGAGTGCACCTGATAAATAGGGTGATGCTTTCGCTATTTTGTGCACTGCTATATGCTTAACGCTTATTAAACATTTATTTATATATTTACATAATTATATTTATTTATATTTTATATTTACACTTTATATTTATTTATATATAGCATGTATTATGTGGCTTATTTGTTTTGTTTGACGTTCTGTCGCCATTTTGGTTGCAGTATATATTTGGGAAGGACGAGCAGAATTGCGAAGATTGTAATCATAATGTAAATCAGTTAGGGAACGATAGGGAAAGCTAGGGATGGATTTAAATTAGTTAGCTAGATTTGGATAGTTTTAAGACGACCCTTCAGGTCGCACTGGTAAGAAGAACCGGCGTCTGCTATCCGGTATTACGGATCCCTCCCCCTCTCATTTTTGCTTGTTGATCGGGTACACTCGAAAGTCAGCGCTAGGGATACCACTATTTACAACTCTGTTTTTAGTTTTTGTTTTGTTTTTGTTCCAGTTTTTGTCAGATTTTTAGGTTTGTTAGATTGTTAGAGTTTGTTAGGTTTGTTAGATTTTTAGGTTTGTTAGATTTTTATTTAGTTTTTATTTAGGGTGAATCAACTATGAAGTAAGAATAAATTAAGAGCACGACTATTTTTCGCGTTTAAACCCAATGTAGTACCTCCGGGTGGAGCATTGGGGACGTGGCCGCAAGTATAGCGGCCCTAATTCAAATTATAATGTCATTTAAATATTTATTAACAATTTCGACTGGTTTCTAAATTCAAATGATTGCTTATTCAACACCCTGTAGGTTTCATTAGTACAAATAGTTATAATTTACATACTGAAAATCTACTCTATTTCAATATAGCATAGAAACTTGCATTTTTCTTAAAGAATATAATAAGTTTAAAACCTGGTTTGGTTATCAGAATAATTTGTTTTCAAAAGATTATAATGTGTTATGTAGTGCTCTTGAAGTGTTATCTCGGACTTGCTTTTCTGTAGACTGTATTTAATATAACGCTATTAAGTGGTTTTCTATTATTTCATTCCATCGTAGTTCGCTTGTTGGAACAATATGAGAGGTTTTGAAAAATACCATTCAGGTGGTTGATCATCTAGAGAATATTTTGAAGTAATGTTCCGCGGCGAATTATGATTATTATTATGTACGTCTTCCTCACGAGAACAGAACCGCAGTGTTTTCAGTGACGTCCTACAGGTTTCCTCGAATGATTTCTTTTAAAGAGCATTACTTAGTCTAGTTGGTGTAAACTTAGAAATATTCTATGTCCTTTAATAAGGAATGATATAATTGTGTAGTATTTGTGAATAGAGTACGCGATCTCATCTCTGCGACGATGGTATTATTCCGGTTGATAATATGTAACGTGAATTAGAAAGTTAATCGGTTGTTTTGTGTTATTTAGCTTGCTGTCTTGTCCGTTTTGTTTGTTTGAACTTTTCTCATGCTCTTAGTGACAAAAGGAAATACTTTGAGGAGTTCCTTGCGATACAGATATGAAGTGTGTCAAACGACGTTTGGTAATTTGTTGTTTGTATTAACTTTTATTTAATAAAGGACAATGACAAATATTGCAATTTTGATTGGAGATAAATAAATTTGTGTGATTATATTTTCTTAACTTTATCAGTAATCTCAGGTGAACAGCTGTAAAAATGTGCAAAGGTATACGAAATTAAAAATTTAGTACGTTCCTACAGTTAATAATTTTATAACACGGGGTTCTGAAATTTAGTTTGTACGAAGTTGTTCCTCTGAGAGATGAAATTTTTCCAACAATCAAATTGGTGCTAAGTTACTTTCAACTATTCAACTTATCACTATGTAATATGTACCGAGTAGGATAATCCAGTATCATTGGGTTAATATAAGTGCAGTACGTCATACCCAACTTCAGGGATTGCTGCTGTTTCTCTGTGTCGCTTTAATGACTTCGATCGAGGAGAATTGGACCTGGATTTTTTCATGTCTATTATTGCACAACTGTAGGTGTTGAGATTGGACTTACTTCACTCGGATCGTCGGAGTGTGCTTATGACGACGACTGTTACTGTTTGGGTATTTATTTAGAGATTAAGTTTTACACTGACCATAAAAATTTCTATATAAAAATTTACAGTACACTATTATTTATGTGTTAAGATTCAGCAACATTGTCCCTCGTCTAAGGGCGATCACTTGATTGACAAATGTCAATTTTTGTTGACAAAACTGATACAGGTGAATGAATTATTAGACGGTTAAATTTTGAATTGCTTAGAAAAAGCGGGAATCCCTAACAAATTAAGGGTGTACCAGCTAACTACAGCAGTGCCCGAGTGGGCGCTGGTGGAATAGAGTTCTTTTTATAATCAATCTATATTTTAAACGAAGAAAACAAATACCTTCCTCTCACCGCATCACATAATTCTATTTTAATATAATCATCTTAACGCTATTACTGTAAACGGGTATACAATAAAATTTTTACATTACTTAAATAATTTCAGTTTTAATTTGTCATAACACTAACTATCCAACTGTAGTAATTTAATCACGACCTTAACCTTTTCATATTAAATTTCAATGTCCAGTTTTGTATATCTAATAAAGTAAGCACTATAACTCACAATGGTGGTAGACGCTATGTAGTTTCATCAATGTCTAGCTTAACAAACTTTATTCAAAAATGCTACCAACAAAAACACATTATATATTTATAAATAGTTAATAAAACACACAGCTGAATGCCAGCCTACTTCAACTTTAGTTTTAGTTTATATAGTTTATTCGTGATTAATTAATTTTAAAGTCAGATTTATTTGAAGCACATTTATTTTCTCGTTTAAACCTGATGTAATACCTTCAGGTAGAACATTGGAGACCGGACCGCAAGTGTAGCGGACTTTACTTCCATATACTATATGCCAGCTTAAACAAAGGTATCCAGGAACCAGGACAGAGTTCAGTTGGGGACTGGTAATTATCTTCCAACTTATGTTGGTTTGGAACCAATCTGTCCAAATTTCTTACTTCGTTGTAGGATTGTTGTCGATGTGATCCATGGATATCACTACGTTTAACTCCCGTTGGCTAATCTCATACTCTAAGGGTGTTCCCCGACTACCCTATCAACAATCAATCTCATGTTTTCGTTACCTGTTCACGTATAATTAGTTTTTATTTCCTTTCACTAACTAGCTCTAGTCATATACCCGCCTTGCTATGTCTTTAAGGTTTATGTAATTGTTTCTATAGTCATTTCTATGGAGCTTGCATTAGGTCATGTGAAAAATGCGTGATATTACCTATGGTTTGTTCATATTTCTTATGTTAGCAGTCTGTAAGTGGTTATATTGTAAACATTTAACATTGCATTTTATTATGTGAAATCATTTGTAATATTATATTTTTGAATTCCATTTCGGCTGCATCTAGGTGATTTAACTATATTGTGACAATATAACTTTTATCTTAACCGATTAATATGTAACTGTAACTATACTCGTTTCCTGTAGCTTCAAATTTAGCAATTTCTACTCAAAAATGTAAAAAGCTTTCCTATCTATAGGGCAGTTATTGCATGAAATATGAATATCGACAAGCCTATTGTTATTTAGTCATTTTCTCCTAAAAAGCATTTTTAAAATTACATAATTAGGTTGTAAGAATTTGCTGTTACAATTGGTACGTTTACCCAAAACTTGATAATTGAGAATTCTTGTATATTTGTATTGCAATTCATAATGCGTAATATTGAAATCCATTTTCCTTTTGTGGTTTTAAAATAAGGCATTTACCTGAATTTCGTTCAACTATCTTTGTACAAAAAATAAGGTTCTGATTTCGTAGTTAACGACACAAATTTCCCTAATAGAAACAACAAATATTGGAATGTCACGCTTAATTAATACATTACCACTACCCTTCGTGAAATCTTAACATTCGTTTTTAACCTCCCGTTGCAAATTAATTTTTTCTTTCCTCATATATCTAAAGTAATGCGATTGCGTTACAAACTTTTGATCATAATCTTTCATAAATTGATTGCGTCCAAATTATGCATCTAAACAATGTAACTTGAAAAATACCTGTCGAATGTGTGCTAAGCCACACCGTACATTGTTACATTTTGAAACTCATACTGCAAGTAGCCGTTTAGCTAAACGTATCTAGAAGCAAATAAAAAATATTAAAATTCTAGCCCAGATAGTAATGGACCTTTTATTAGACAGTGTCATCCCTAACCTTCCGTTCCAAATGGTTTTCCTAGTAAAGTACGTTGATGACATTATCTGTTCAGTACCATATGACCAAGTAGAATCAACTCTTCAGCACTTCAACAACTTTAATGAACATTTAAAATTCACCATAGAACAAGAAAAAAATAAAACAATTCCTTTTTTAGACACAAATGTCATTCGAACTGATGAAAACCTTCTAATTTTTGACTATTACAAAAAACCAACAAATTCTGGCAGGTATATTAACTACTTTTCCAATCATTCAAATAAACATAAAATCAACTCTTTATTAGCATTAAAACAACGCATAACAAAATTAGCCATCCAACATTCATTAATAACAATATCCAAGAATTAAAGAAAGTTTTCATAAATAATGGATACCCAATACAATTAATCAATCAAATGCTAAACACCAACACAACTTACAATACCACAAAAATGCAGATACTATATACAAAAATTACCCTATATACAAAACTTAACACCACTACTCGTTCGAACACTAAGAAGACCCAACATAGTCATCACATACTACTACAACAGATCAATAAAAACATTTTCACCCATCTCAAAGACAAGACTGAAACCATTATGTGCAACAACACAGTATACAAGATTCGTTGCAGTTGCAATTATTTCTACATTGGACAGTCAAGTCAATGGCTTCGAGACAGGTTAACTCAACACCGCAGTGACACAAAACTTGGAAAAATAACTGCGCTCTTGCCATACATGCACATACCACAAAACACAAACCGGCTTTCGACGAAACACAAATTTTAGAAATAGAACAGAACTACTACAAACGTTTATTCTTAGAATCATTTTATATACAAAAGAACTAAACTGCATTAATAATAAACAAGACCAAAAAAATTTAGGCATCATTTACTCCCAACTTTATAAACACTAGAAAGTATTCCAATAGTTTTGTAACACATTCCATCTTACTACAGCAACCTATATTTTTGATATTCATGTAACGTTCCCATAGTTATAGTACCTTTCACTGTCTTCATGATGTATGTCATCTAGTAAAATCATATGTCATAGTCTATTTCTAATTTAAATATTTCTATGTAAGTAATTTTAACAACATTGTAATCTTTTTATTTTATAAAACAAACCATATTTTCAGACTTACGATTAAGGTCAGAAACCCGACCGAAACGTCAAGTAATTAGAGGAATTTAAAGACGATTGTTTTATTTGACCTAAAATATCCCAAAACACAAAAAAAACCCTTATTATATAAAGTATAATTGGTCAAGAAAATTAATATTACATATATATATATATATACCTAAACAACCCATATCACAGCAATATATATATATATATTGCTGTGATATGGGGTTGTTTAGGGGTGTATTAAGTAGTAAGGGTCGTGCAGTAACTGTAAATAGCAATAGGAATTAGAAAACTGCATTTATTTAGTAGAAAAATAAGTAATTCGTACATTATGTAAGTAACAAGAATTTAACACCCTGTATATAGACCGTAATTAACATTAATCAATGTAAATGAGCATATCTTTCAACAATAGAACGCGTATTCAGCAGAGAAATAATCGTACATGTAATTAAACATACGTCGAGAAGTGTTATACAAGTTTATAAAATAAAGACGCAGAAGATAAAACAAAACCTAATAATACCCATGCAATTACGCTTTGATAAGAAAACGCAGTTTCAAATAAATAAATACATGAACGAAAACAGCACTAGAGTTACATCATTTATTTTTGTACAATTATCCAAAAGCATTATCTATACAAAACAACAGACGTAAGCTGAAAGTCTGGCAACGATAACAATAGCAAATAACACCATTACAAGAAAATCCGAAATAATTTCATCAGAAACAGCTTAAAAATACAGGGAATATTAAACACAAAAGCTGGTTGGTTGAAACAATCTGTAAAACTGCTTGGAAACCCAACCCAAAGGTAGTGAGAAAAGTTTTTTAACACCCACCGGTGATAAGACAGGTCAGTTTCCACTTGAAGCAGGTTGAATTTACATCACAAATTAATAAAGTTTAGAATATAGTGAAAATAGTGCTACATAAAAATTGTGTTAAGAATACATGAAGAGTTTTTGCCGAAAACGGCTTCTAATTTGCGTCGAAAGAAAAGCAATTCTAATCTGCGTCGAAAGAAAAACAATTCTAATCTGCGTCGAGGACAATTCTAGTTTTGGAACAATTCGATTCTAATCGGCTTCTGGACTATTTCTGGTTCATTTATAAAAGAATTCTAATTTTAATTGTGGTATAATTATGGGACAATTCTAATACGCTGCTAATTTATGATCCGAAGTCTGGAGTTTTAAGTGGTATTTAAGGGAAGAGATTTAAAGCAGATGCAGAGAAATATAAAATAAATAACGAGGTGATTTTTGGAAAGCAAGGGGTAACTGTACTGAAATATTGGTTCGATCAAGTAGAGCATTGGAATTCGATTGTAGACAGTAAGGGAGTGTTGATCCACGGCACGAAACAAAAGTTTTAAGAAATCTTTTCAATTTAAATTAACATTGAATATATTAATTTTCTCACTAATTTGTAAAGAGTCAACAAGGACATTGAGTACGTTTAAACTTACCGAATGAATCATAAAGAGGTCTCGAACGTTCCAGATTTTTTGTAAGGGTATAGTTTTTGGTGACTTTATAATGAATCAAAAAATATAAATTTTGGGATAAATAATCCATATGATATTAATTCATTGAAGGGTGTATTCAAAGAATTTTAAAAATTGTAAATATTATTTCCTTTCATTATATCAATGTTGATTGACTTCGTTTTATCAATTCAAACACGTAGCCATAAAGGGGTGGAAAAGAAAATTGATCATCGTAACGTTGTGAATTCTGTGTAGATTAAAAAGGGCTAGCCGTGGCAAATAATAAAATAAAAAAATTAAATTGAGGGAACACAGAGCGGTGGCGCAAAGTAGAACGTTTATTACATCCGACTACAACAAGTAAGGGGCTACTATAGCAATATATATATATATATATATATATATATATATATATATATATATTTAATAGTCTGCTTATAGCCGTAATTTTGAGCATTGCTTCCTGTCTATAACTGATGTAAGTCAAAAACTTGACAATGTCAGATATGATTGACAAAAATGCTAAACGTAATTGAAAGTTGGGTTTATGTACAGTTGTCTACGCGATTTAAATTTGTAAATTTTCAATTGGTAAATGCACAGTCCCGGAAAGTCTAAGATACAGGTCCAAATCCTGTCCAAGATCTTATATTTTCGTTCTTTCAATTACTAGCTCGATTTGAAAAGATCATTTGAGCTTTGCATAAAAGTCTAAGTTATTATTTCATCATATTAATTGTAATACGTTAGTATTTATCAACTTACCTTGAGTAAAAATCTACCTAATATATATTAAACTAAAAAGGAATTATTGACAAGTGAGTCAAATCCAGCCACGTGAGCATCCTATCGACGCGTTTCGCCCTTATTGGGGCTCATCAGGACAGGCGTAGCAAAATTGTAATATTTAATACAGACACATTATGGAAAGTACAGCATCACCTAGCTCACAATTTGTGTCTTCGTGTCGTTTCACCTGACATCGCAGGTTCTAGCAACAGTTGGCGCGGAGGAGATCCTGCTCAACCACCTTTTTCCATAGCCAAAAGTTAGAAAATAAAAGAAAAGTAGGTTTAATGAGTTTTAAATTAAAACAAAGTAAAAAGGAATTATTGGCAAGTGACTCAAATTCAGCCAGGAGGGCATACTGTCGACGCGTTTCGCACTAATTGGGGCTCATCAGGACAGGAGTAGCAAAGTTGTAATATTTAATACAGACGCATTAT
This sequence comes from Platerodrilus igneus, assembly GCA_036346225.1. NCBI lineage: Eukaryota > Metazoa > Arthropoda > Insecta > Coleoptera > Lycidae > Platerodrilus > Platerodrilus igneus. The sequence goes on from JARFIW010000412.1 coordinate 102,789, forward strand.
GGGAAGTACAGCATCACCTAGTTCACAATTTGTGTCTTCGTGTCGTTTCACCTGACATCGTAGGTTTTAGCAACAGTTGGCACGGAGGAGATCCCGATCAACCGCCTTTTTCCATAGCCAAAAGTTATAAAATAGAAGAAAGGTGGGTTTAATAAGTCTTAAATTACTACAAAGTAAGAGGGAATTATTGGCAAGTGACTCAAATTCAGCCACGAGGGCATCCTGTAGACGCGTTTCGCCATAATTGGGAACTGAATTAATTTAAGATCCATTAAAAACCTACTTTTCTTTTATTTTACAACTTTTGGCTATGGAAAAAGGCAGTTGAGCCGCATCTCCTCCGTGCCGACTGTTGCTAAAACCTGCGATGTCAGAAAACACAAATTATGAGCTAGGTGATACAGTACTTCCCATAATGTGTCTGTATTAAATATTAGAACTGTGCTACTCCTGTCCTAATGAGCTCCAATTAGAGCGAAACGTGTCGATAGGATGCCTTCGTGGCTGAAATTTAGTCTCTTGCCTATAATTCCTTTTTACTTTGTATTAATTTAAGACTCATTAAACAACTTTTCTTTTATTTTATAACTATTGGCTATGGAAAAATGCAGTTAAGCCGGATCTCCTCCGTGCTTGCTGTTGTTAAAACCTGCGATGTCAGGTAAAACGACACGAAGAAACAAATTGTGAGCTAGGTGATGCTGTACTTTCCACAATGTGTCTGTATTAAATATTACAACTTTGCTACTCCTGCCCTGATGAGCCCCAATTAGGGCGAAACACGTCGATAGGATGCCTTAGTGGCTGAATTTGAGTCACTTGCCAATAATTCATTTATATATATATATATATATATATATATATATATATATATGTGTGTGTGTGTCTCTATTCCTACTTCTGTTGTTCCAACAAACCTTATTTTTCTCCAACTATAAATCATATTTTATTAGGGTCAGCGTCTACGTAATACAATATATAGAGTTTACGTTATGCATTTTCACCATTTCACGTCTCCAGTCTATTATGAGACGATAACTTCAAATGTGTAATCTTATATTCCTGTATTCTGATTTTCCAATGTCTAGTCAATCCATTGTAATAAAGTGTATTTGGTTTACCTTTTATGATAATTGCAACAATATCTATGTCATATTGAATGAAATTTATTAAACTATTTTCTAAAGCTCATATTTAGGATCCATACATTGACAAATCCACGGTTATTTCATGAATCTAAAGCTTACTAAAAATGGCATTCTTCTACTATGCAATTCTGTGGCCATACTTGGTTTGTTTACATTCTTGTGGTTTCAAATAATTTACAACCCGTTATTCTAGTTCCCTATGTATTAATATATTTAAACTATTAACTATTGGTTTTTAGTTTAATTGAAAAAAGTTACGTATTTTATTGCTAATCTGTTTTTAAATACTATTTTATATGGAATAAAGATTTTACAGAGTGCTTCAATAGCAAGTTAGTCCATTCAAGATTAAATATTATATCTTTCCTATCTAATTGATTGTTAGATTAACGTATCGCGTTACAGTAGGTTTTGAAAGGTTTAATATAGCGTAAATATCTAGTAAGGATAGTCCAAATTTTTGTTAGAAACTTCAACTACAAAAATTAGGCTGCTTGTTCGAACGCACCTAAATAACTTTTTCCGGAACTGAATTCACCGCTATCGTGATTCTGTACTTATTATAAATATAAAAAAGCTCGCGCACTACTTATTGATATTAATTAATAATTATAAAGGAAATAAGCATTTATGTAGAAAGCATCACGAATTTTAATATTGCTTAAGAACCAACTCTTGCTACAAATATGTTCATGTTTCAGTGAACTTTAGAAAGAAACATCGCATATTTTTTATTTATGAAGTCTTTGTCAACCCCTATAGGGTTTACAAAAGTTTAAGGCACAAAAGATTTTGCCTGCAGAATACATGGGCAATTTAACTTGTATTGCGGTTATATTAAAATTGATGAATATAAAATTTGAAAGGGAAACTTCAATCGGACTGAATACCAATATTCAAACTGTTCAGCGGAATTTGCTTTCAGTTGATTCGCATGTTTCGGCTTTTGCAAATATGTCTTAATAAATGGCTGAAAACACATTTCACGTTACTCCCCTACCACAAATTACATGTCTGACGTTTGTTTGTTCCCGTATGTGCTAAATTCAGACTGAACAAACTGGTCAACAACCCATATATATATATATATATATATATATATATATATATAATTGTTCGTGTAGATAACGACCAAGGATATATATATATATATATATATTTATATATATATATATTCATATATATATATATATATATATACTGTTACAAATAGATATACATATATAGATTACAGTTTTTATGTAGCTACATGAAAATGCCCATTATACATTCCCACGAAGAAATAGATAGTTGCAGGAAAAAGTATAAGAAATCCGACGAGTGTGTAAGGCTATTCTTTGCCGTTTCGCCAAAAATTACTCCGCAAATTTACTAGTTAAATATCGTTTCAGTTCAATAAGTTTTTTGTGTTAAGTAAGCAGTAATTTTGTGATATTTTTGAAATTTCCATTAGGAAGAGATTAGAATATTTCATCCGCATGCAAATAGAGCATTGTTTAAAAATTTGAAAATTTTAGTAGGTGTTCAAAGCCCTGATGTGTGGTATGGCAAGACAAAATAGCTTCATACGAAAAAGCTTTTCAAGAGCAACTGATAGTAATATTTTATTAGTGTGTGTATATTATAAATTGACATTCTACAGTATGCGGTGGCGAACCTTTTTATGTGCGTCTGTCAAATATTACAATTATTTTTTTCCAACCTCTGGCGTACTGGGAAATTTTTATTAGAAAATAAACAGTAAAAATTTAATTGCTATAAAATTGTATAGCTGAAACTAAGGAATTTATCTAAAAAATCACAAAATATTTGTATACAACTTTGCAATATAAAAGCCAATACTAACTATAATTTTTTTATGAGTTTTTTGTTGTTGTACTTTGGATGCCAAATGTTGTGTATCGGTTTCATACCCTTAAATAATACACATGCCGCGCTGGAATTGTTAACTTTATCATCACAAGCAAAGCACTGAACGAGCTGCGAATGTAAATTTGACTATATCAGAGTACACGTGCTGGAAATAGAACTATCACATTTTCATCTGTCAATGGGTGGTCGAATATTACATTTTCCGACGACCACTTGTGAAAACAACAGATTATACACTACTTATTTATGTAGAAAGTAAAGTATATCACTCTAGAGTGCGAAAGTACATATCACTCTAGTGTTGAAATACTTTTCAACTCTAGAGTGATATGACTGATGTTAGTATGCTAGTTACCTAGGCAACCCAAACGACTACCGGTTTCTACCTTTTTGCATTCATTCGTTTCGTTTTGGTTAATAACAGTTTAAAATACCCATAGTTAAATCGATACTGACAGTTTCCGTTTTACTTAAAGATGTAATTACTCATATTAGTTTGTAATTGAAATGATTTCTTCAATAAAAATTGAGAATGCATACGCTAAAAGCAACAGATTCGCGGATTTTATAAAAACAAAGTAGGTGTTCGAATTTTCAACATCAAAACGTCAAATAAATTTTATAGGTGTCTGTCTGTCTTGCATTATTGCGTACACATTTATTGCAAATAAGCATAAAAAAAACTATTTCGTAATTGTTTTTAGTGGTGGTGTTCGGAAAATTAGTGTACAGTACTCGCGTGGAAAGTGACATTTCACACTCGTGGAAAAGTCGCACTCGGCTGTCGCCTCGTGCGACAATACTCTTCCACTCGTGTGAAATGGGTCACTTTCCACGCTAGTAATGTAATAGTATATTACCGGTGAAGAAGTATTTGTGAAGGGTCTAGAAAAGAAGAAATTGATTGAAACATATATAATGCAAAACTTTGTAACTGATATGCTTGCACTAGGTTGTCCTAAGCTATCGGAGTTAAAAATCAACAATCGTTTAAAATATAACATCCATTGTTGTAGACTCATCAATAATAATTTGTAATGTGCAAAACAAAATACCTTTTTATTAAAAGAATGGCTTGATAATAATAAAAAACAATAGAAAGATTTTGTCTGTATTATTTATTTTAATATAATTTTACAATGTTAGCCTTATTAACTATTATTATAACAACTTCTAGCAAACATTATTTTTATCGATCCAGCTATTGTGTACGTTAGAGAAGCCTAACCATTTTACAAATACTTTATTTCCACTCTTTCTTAGGACTTTTTCTACCAGGTAAATTCCTGGATGTTTAACCTTTTGCAACTCCGTTTCATAAAATGCACCTTTGATTTCTTTCTCATCTTGATCTTCTAATATATATGTTGTAGGATTGGTTACGTTTACCTTTTTAATCTTAAAATTTTATTTGACCAGTTTGGCGTGTAACCTTTCGTAAATGCTTCCGTGTTTACTAATCCTACACTGTCTTTAATTGAATATTTTGGTATTTTGGTTGCAAGTTTGATGTGGGTAAATGATGATTTAAGAATAGTTTTTTCATTTGATTTATCAACTTTTACAGGTTTGACTCCGATAGTATTGTGAACTGTATTGTTGTATTGTTTCACAATATCGCTTAAATTTTTTATCCAATTGTAAGAACCGTTCAGGTTAAACAAGCGCCACATTTTTCCCTTTAAAGTTCTAATTACACGTTCCACAATGCATGCTTTCTTTGTAGAAAAAACACTATAATGGTTTATGCCATATGTCTGCATTAAGGATTGAAAGTGTTTGTTATAATATTCTTTACCAAAATCAGACTGCAAATTTCTTGGCGGATTTTTAAATTTATTTAAAATTGTTTTCATTGCAGCAGAAACATTAATACCCGTATTACTTTTAAGTGGTACAGCCCATACGTATTTGGAGAAACAATCAATAACTACTAAAATGTATTTAAATCCTTTGTTTGTTTGCGAATATATGGTAGCATTTCAATCAAATCGGTCTGAAGAAGGTCATTTAAACCTTTTACTATTACTTTGCGTCTCTTGAAATTTATTCTTGCTGGTTTATGAAGTTCATTTACTATATCCTCTTTCACTTTTGATTGAGCAACTATCATAATACTTTTTTCTAATCAGGATTTATTAAATACAATTAATGAAATACTTCTATGTTTGAATGTCGTGGGCTCCACTTGCTTTGAAAGGAACTTTTAATATAAAATCAAGAAACATTGTGGTATTGTTTATGATAGCACCGCTGTCACGAAAGCTGATTACATCCATACGTTTAAGCAAAATCCTTGTAACTGTGCAATTACATAACTTTTTCGTTTATAAGAATTTCAATGTCTTGCGGGTATCCTTTAATATTCTCAATGACTGCTTCCTCATAAGGAAATTCATAATTATGTTTAATGTTGAAAATAAGGAATGTCTTGTCACCGTCGAGGAATGTATTAGAGTAAAACGTTGCTACTACCGTGTAATGTAGCATATGTAACTTGTACTCAATCAAGGTTTCAAAACCTTCACTTTTGTTTTCATATTCCTGTTCACTTATATCTATTTTACGGTTATGTAAGTGCCTTCCAAATTTGTCAATTGTCATATCATCTAATTACTTTCGCTTCACGCAATTCTTCAATGATCGAATTTATTTCGTTGCCGTGACCTGTGTGTCCAGCAGTCTGAGATGAAACTAAAAGTCGTAATCTATCAACAAGTTCATTGGGATCATTCCAATATAAATAATCTATAGCGTTATTTGATACTTCCATTGTCATACCGTCTCCAAGACGCTTTCTATAGGGTAATGTTCTAGGTCTACGGGGTGTTTGGGGAAGTATGTTTAATGTAGATATTATATTTTTGTACTTATATGAAGTATTACCCTGAATTTGTTCTGTTTTAGAATAATATCTTCTATTAGCATTTGTTCTTTTTACAATATCAAGGTACGACTTTAGATCTTGATGACTGTACCCGACAGGATATTTTTTAAACAGTAGTTCGTATAATCCAAGAGTACCTTTATATTTCAAATCATTTATTAGAACATTTTCATCATCCAACGCGAAATTCGAATTGCCTATCATAAGACCATTTGAATCAGGGTTAAACCTAATACCATATTTATGATCAAATTCGTTCTTAACATCTTTAAACATATTGTAAATATATTCTCGAGGTAGCGGATGTAGCTGTTCGAGATAATGTGTCATACCAGGTGAATCGGCAAAGCTTTGAATATATTCCTGGGCTTCTTGTGCATTTCGATTAATTTCTGCTTCGTATTCATTCTCAACATCATCATCATCATCATCTACCTCTATGGCATCATTTTTTATATTTGGTATATGCTGAGCAATAACCGGCGAATCAATATAGTCAACGTTCCTTTCTAGCAATTTAGGTTTAACTTTTTTTACACTGCTATGAGGCAGTTCTTCTTCTTCTTTAAATTTTTCTTTCTTTACCACACTTTCCCCATCCAGTTTATTAGCAATAGTTTCTAATCGTGATGTTATGGGTAAGATTGATTCCACTTGGACGATTTCATTATCTTTTAACTGACGCAATTTGTTTTTTACAATGTTTCTTTTCTTAATTAAAATTCTTTTAAGTTTTATCGCCTCCTTGTTCATTGCGTAAAAGTTTATTGTAGTAAAAAAAATTCTTCGATACTAACGATACTTGCGTCTCTCAAGGTTTAAATATGTATGAAGTGATCAAAACCTATTCGGTACCTTCCTGATCTGGATCACTATCTTTGTCTACAACTAAGAAACCGTATTTGTCTTGCCAACAAGCAGCACATATTTCACGGAATTTATCATACTTCATGTCAGTATTGACGTGATCGTCATATATGTGTTTTAAGTTTAAATCATCTTGTTTAAATAAAACTAAAAGGTTTTTGACAAAGGTAAAAACTGTCTACTTGTTTATGACGCCCCATACTAAAGTATTCCCTAATGATACCTTGTTTATCGCAAGCTACATCATCAAAAACAAATATAGAATTATTTCGAGCATCAGATGGTGATATAATATTATCAGAACTGGAAAATGTATAATATTTGATCCCTTTTATTGGTTGCAGTAGACTTTCAAGGTATTGATACTTTGGTTGATAAAGTGATTTAGAATAAACATATACGTTTTCAAACTTTAAACCATTAGGATGTTCTATCAGCCCAATCATAACGTTGGTTTTACCGCAATTTGATGGACCAACAATTAGACATCGAATAGATGAAGGCAGAAGAACGCTATGTTTTTTCTTTTTAGCTAAGGATTGCACGCCAATGTCATTATTGTTTATGGTTAAAGGTGTTGATTGTTTCACAACACGCATGTTTGCAAGTACTAAATTCGATTTGTAAAAAAAGTGGAATTATATATAAGAAACGGCGAGTATATAAAGAATCATTAATTCATAATATTTTATTTATTTACTGCACAGCTTGAGAGGATAGTTGTCCGCTAATGATTACATATAATAATTCTAAAACTACTGGGAACGGACTATTAAATACTGTAATTAACAATTTACCATTTGAAGCGCATATTCCGGGTTACAAATTTTGCGGTCCGGGTACAAAACTAATCGAACGGTTAGCTGGGGGAGACAAGGTAATAAACAAGTTAGACGAGGCTTGTAAGGAGCACGATACTGCATACTCCAAAGAAAAGGATCTATCTAAACGTCATCAAGCAGATTCGAAGTTAGCTCAGTTAGCTACAGAAAGACAAAATTCTGGTGACTCGTCTTTAGGTGAAAAAGTAGCAGCATTTGGAGTAGCTACCGCAATGAAAGCTAAAGTAAAACTTGGTATGGGTGCCTGTGCATCACTGAGAACAAAAAATATCCATAAAATAAGAAAACTGATAAAGAAACGTAAAATAAGGAGTACGCTAGGTATTAAAAGTATTATCAAACAAGCACGTACAGCTTTAAAAAAGGCTAAAGGATCTAATATTATGAATGCAATCAACATAGCAATTAAGGCAGCCAATACAGCAAAACAAAAGAAGCATATTAAATCAGCTCGTATTATATCTATTCCTAAAACAGGAGGTTTTCTACCACTAATACCAATTTTTGCAGGCCTAAGCGCTCTTGGTACTCTTACTGGAGGTGCAGCTGCTGTTGCAAAAGCAGTTTCAGATACTAAAATAGCTAAGGAACAACTAGCGGAAAAACAACGTCATAACAAGGCAATGGAGGACATTGCAGTCGAAAACGGCATGTACATCAAACCTTATAAAAAAGGTTTTGGTCTTTTTTTAGCCCCTGCAAAACCTCAAAGGAACGCAACTTGATTTTACCTAATCGAGCACTAAGCAATGTAGAATTAATAGAGTTTGTTAAGCAATTAGAAGTACCATATTTCTGTGGAGTGTTCATGAGAAACAATCTTCCCAAGAAAGTTAATTTAAAAGAATGTGGTATAATTAATTTAGATGGAATAGAAGGTTTAGGCACGCATTGGACCTCTTACAAAAAGTACGGCAGTAGCGCTATTTACTATGACAGCTACGGAAACCTGCGACCGCCAACAGAGTTAATAAGTTATTTGAATAGCGGGGGTAAATGTAAAATTCTTTATAACATTAACCAAGAACAATCGTACGGTACTGTGTTTTGCGGTCATTTATGCTTACAATTTCTAAGTAGTGCATAGAACTGCGTACGAAGTTGTTATGTCGTACACTTTTACTCTAACGGGAAACACTTCAGTTTTAACAAGCAATTTTAATCCGCCTATAAACTTGGATAATGATTCGGAGTACGTATTAGGGTTAACAAATTTTGAGTCTTATAACACAATTCCAAACATAGAAAAAGGAATAAATAATAAATTTTATTATGGATCTAACGGAGAATTCATAGAAATACCTGAAGGTGCTTATGAGATTAGAGAAATTAATAAATATCTTCAAAAAGCTTTAGGTGATAAAAGATGGCGTGGTCGTATGGAACAATCACGAAGCGCTAGAAAGACGCCAGTGTATATAGAAATTACAGCTGACAATAATACACTTAAATGTAGTATTAAATGTAGTCTAGATGTGGATTTTACCAAAAAGGATTCAATTGGTTCTCTACTTGGTTTCAATCCGCGAAAATTGCTAGCATTTGTCACGCATCAAGCAGACTACGCGATCAACATTTGTAAAGTGAATGCAGTTTTAATCGATTGTAATATTGCAAGTGGATCCTATTTAAATAGTAAAGCAGTCCATGTAATACACGAATTTTTTCCTCAAGTATACCTGCAGGTTTTAAAATTGTCGAGTGCCCACCTACGACTATATATCTACCAATCAGGTCACGTATAATAAATGAAATAATAGTTAAAGTGTTAGATCAAGATGGAAATTTAGTTAATTTCAGAGGAGAACTGCTAACTGTAAGGTTGCATTTAAAAAAATCTGCAATAGCCATGGGTATTAAGTATAATGCACGCAACATGTCAAGAATTGCTATAAATGCTGGAAATTTCAAAGCAATCGACACTCGATTGATTGTTTCAAGACCGCTAACAACACAAAACCGGCAGTTTCTACAATCGTTAGGACTGCATTTATTTAATTAAAAGTAGAATGAATAGTGAAATACTGAACGTGCGTGAAAAGTTTACTTCGACAATGCAATTGTTAATATTGAAAACATACTCATCAACCTTATGCTAACACATCTTTAAACAATAATGATGAAATTCGAATCCTATATAACAACAAGATGTATACACCTTACCATCGAAGAGCATGCTGTACATAGAAGGCAAATTAATTAGAACAGATGGAACGCCGTCTCAGACAGCAAAGTTTGTAAATAATGGAATTTTGCTGCTTTTGATGAAATTAGATATGAGATTGGTGGTATCATTGTAGATCGTGTTCGGAATCCTGGATTAACGTCTATAATGAAGGGATATGTTTCATATAATAGCAATCAAAGTAAACATTTACAAAACGCTGGGTGGTTTCCTATGGATGATTCGCAAATAGTTGATGCCAATGGGAATTTTAATGTTGCAATAAACCTTTCAATGGTTCTCGGATTATGCGAAGATTTTAAAAATTATTTTAAACCTCCGTCATGAGTTAGTTTTACTACGTTCTAGTTTTGATACTAATGCTATAATTAATCCTACACCCGATGAAGAAATAAAAGTTGTTTTAAACAAAGTTTTATGGAAAATGCCGCATGTAGCCGTTGATGATACTCAACGAATTAATTTAATAGAATGCGTTGCACAAAATCAGGATTTGCATATTCCGTTTAGAGGATGGGAGTTGCATGAATATCAACTTCTACAAGAAACGCAACGTCATACATGGAACATTAAAACAACAACACAATTAGAAAAACCAAGATTTGTAATTGTTGGTTTCCAAACTAACCGAAAAAATAGATACATGAGCAACTACAGTCGTTTTGATCATTGCTATTTAACCAACATGAAACTATATTTAAATTCAGAAATTTTCCCGTACGATAACTTAAATTTGAGGTTCGAGAATAAACAGACTGCGTTGTTATATGAGATGTATGCTCAGTTTCAGCAATCATACTACGAAAAGGAAAATGAACCACTTTGTAATCCTGAAGATTTACGAAGTATTGCACCATTAGTAGTCATAGATTGTTCTAGACAAAACGAAGCCTTAAAATCTGGTACTATCGATATTAGATTAGAATTTGAAACTAGCAGAAACGTTTTGCCAAATACATCTTGTCATTGCCTAATACTTCATGATAAGATAGTCAAATACAATCCACTCTCAAACAGCATAAGAATATTATAATTACTTTATTATTATTATTACTGTACCTTTACAAATTATGAAAAAACAATAAATCATTTAGCAATCACAGTCTATTTATTAATATTTTTACATGTTTTTACAATATCTTTTACATGTTTGAATTATTAAGTAATTTAGTAAACAGCCATAAACATTGACAATTTTAAATAAAAGTTTTGTTATACATTTCTCAAATAAACTAACTGGTATGTTATTAACAAACTGGATTTTTTTAAACAGAACAGTTACTACTACTACTATTTTTCTCTACAATACATTTATACTAATATATAGTTCAAAATCGGGCAGATTGAAAGGTATCCTATTTTTAGATACATCCAAAAACGAAAAACGGCGTACTTGTGCAGGTATAAACATAACACTGAACTTTTATAACTAAAAAATATTATATGTTAATCTAGATAAAATAAATTGCATTCTTTATTTGAGCCAGTGGTTGAAGCTTTACAAGTCATTTCTGTGTGTATAGTTATACCCCCAAGGTTTAGTATCAGTGGTTGAGGTACTAAGAATTCTTTTATCATCACTTGGATTAAGAACAATTTTGTTTTGTTTAATAGTACAGACATCATGTTTGACTGATCTAATTAAACATTGCTGTTTCTGTACAGTCTGTTTATAAAACAAAGCATTCTTATAATCATCAAAAGAAATTTGCTTAATACTTGCTAAGGAAGATCCCTTTGACTTTTTTATTATACTATCCTGAACTCTGTAAGTGTACATTTTAGATCTCAGTCCTACAAACTCTAGCATGATGCCACCATTGTTTTCATCTTACATAATACCAGGAACCTTTTTATTTGATAATGGGATATGATATTTGTTATGAGGGTCGTAATCGGAAGTATCAAATCTATGAATATCTTGTTTGATATAAGAGTAAATATCTTCAACGCTAAACTCGTATATCAAACTATCCGTATCTGTGTACAGCAGCTTTGCTTTGTTAGCAAATTGCGATTTTATATAACTATAGTGAAATTCATATAAATAGGTTTTTGAAATATGTAGAATAGAGAAACCTACATAAATGGGTTTGTTTAAGTAAACCTCTAATTTATTCATTTCTATTAAGACTAGATCTTTGTCTAACACAGTGCAACTATGAAAATTAGGCTTCGCTATGTAATTACGAGCTCCAAACCGTCCTTCCCATTTGGTCACTAATTTCACATCTTTCCTTTTCCGTACGTTTTCCATCATCTTTCCATAAACCGAATTTATCATATTTTATAAAAGCATATATCGAAACTGTTTTTGACTGTTGTCTTAATTTCGTATTCAAATCAATGTATTCTTTTAACCAAGGAGCTTGTTTAAACCGAAGAACCTTATGAATCTTTTCAGTTCTAAACCGTAGCTTAAATACATTTTAAATTCTTGTAGTGAATAATATAGTTGAGTTTTGGATATAAAGTTGTAAGTAATTTCTTTAAGTTTGATTTATTAGAAGGTACTGGTGGTATCATATGTTCAGGCGCTAAAGGTAAGTCACTGTGAATTTCATGTAAAGATACTTGATAGTGTAAATCGCATTCAAAAATATATCCTACATCAGAATCATCGGGAATATTAAGTATGTCTAAACGTACTATATCTGGACTGGTACCATCTAAAAATTCAAATTCTCCATATGGAAGATATTCAGACATTGCAGCCCCATATAAATTATTAACATCAAAATACATTAAATATTTAGAATCGAAATTTGGATCATAATCTGCATTCATATATTTGTTATTTGCTTTAGCATATCTATTCGAACATTGAGAAACATTGAGAAATTTTTCAATATCAGTAAGCAACTCAAGTTTAACGTTTGTCGTTTTTAACATTGCATCTAGAGCTAAACCAGGAACCGTAAAGTAGTGAAGCGGATCTAACTTATACGTGAACATACAAGTTTTTCTAAAGTTTTCAAATATATCAGTCAAGAGCAGTACATCTGTTTTTAAATATAGGTCTGAATAGTCCCCTAGTGTTTTTATATTAAATGTTTGCCAAACGTGTTTAGCATGATTGAAGTCTTCATCTGAGATTTCTTCATTGCGCAAACGATTAAAGAATGCTGTTTTACAGGGTAAATCGGTTTCATTGAGCGTATCCCAAGAGTTAATGTAATCATAGGGAAATATACCTTTACGCGTAAGTAACTGAAACTCATTATCGGCGTTACAATTTTCCTGGTGATGGATTTTTTATTATCATCTAAGTATGAAGCTAATTTTTCGATGCTAGATGCCATAAACCTGAATGAATCGATAAATCTAAAACTAACTTTCGTACCATTTACATATTTTGTAAAAGATATGTATTTTCCTTATTTATTGGTAGAATTCTTACCAAACCTGAAAACCCTAACGCAATTTTTTAATAATGAAATGCGAATCGTAGCCTGATAAGTTATGAAAACTACCGGTATCATATAAAATTATGATAATTGATGTTGCAATCTTGATGAGCCGCTCCTCGAAATTCACCTGTAAAGTGGCAGTGATCGCGAACTCTAATATCATCTATACTAAAAGGTTTATTACAAATGTGACAGTGAAGGGCAAATTTAAATGCTAACTTTTGTTCTTCTGTTAAAGGATTCATAGGTTTTGGGTTACAGAAAATTTTATTAGTCGTTTCTGAAATCAGTTTCAATTAAGCAACAAACCATTCTATACAATCCTTTCCGCGATACAATTGAAATTTGGAATATTTATTATCATACGAGCATTTCAAATAGTACGCTACACTAAAGGGTATATGCCTTTGGTAAGAGACTGTGTTTAGTATTACCTCCGACTCATTGCATGGTTCTAATATACATTCGAGATCTGCATAAACTACAAATGATACTTTTTCTTGATAGTGGAAGTGTTTAAATGTTAGATACTTTTCAGATTCTTCGGGTAATCTTATTGAGCAAGTATTCTGTTTTTCGCAATAATTCGAATGACGCTTAAGTAATGCTGCTGTACTAAAATTATTTAAACATCTATAACAAAAATTTTCTATGGTGATGTGAAGACAACTGTTTTGCAAATAATTTTGACATATCCTTAATCCAAGTAAAATGAAAGTGATTCTCATTAGCATTTGTCGGACGAGAATATTGTAAGGAATCATTATTTAAAACTAACAGATTAATAGGTTCAATTTTTTTAAAATTTTCACTTAAACAAAATGGCAGTATTTTAGTATTTTCTATACAATATAGGTTAATTGCGAGATTGTTAAGCTTCTCAATTTTTTATGTCTTTTAATGTGATTGGAAACTGAATTGAATTGTAGCGTAATACTGAATCAAAATGTGGATAGCTAGATATTCTCTGACTATTTTGTTTAGCAGGATATAAAGCGGAAACCAAGCTCCAAAGAATGCAATATTGGTCGTTATTTATTACATTTACCACAGCTTTTTTTATAAAGTCCGGAACCGGTATAAACGTTGAACACCCTCCTTTAAGCGGATCATGATTGTTTATATTTACCTTCAAGTGTAAAACTTCTTGGATTGCCCAACCAGAATCCTTCTCGCAAAATTCTTCTAATCGCTTCGAAATCTTGTTCAATACGTTCTCCTTATACCACAGCTTGAGATTGGTATTTATATCGATGTGACTATTTGCAGTAGGAAACGTTTTCAAATCTATTTCGCCAGTTGTAGGCTTAACAAAGTTAGCGGCAAATATTACATTAACTTTCAACATTGACTTTTTTAAGCAAGCAACAAGCTTGCGTTTAAAACTAGCGAACGCATTGTCTAAGAACACTAGAGGATCTCTATAACTTAAATTGGTAATAAGTCCCGTAATTATTCGACTTCCAAAACATGATTGTACATCATGCCAAATCAAATTTTTTCGAATATGACCTCTAGAAAGCGTTGCATCAATACCTTTACCTTTATATTCCAAAGATCGTTTCAAGTGTCTCAATCGTACAAGGTAGCTTTTAAGATGTGCCAAATTAGATTCCAGCCTACTAGGATTTTCTTGTCGATTGTCTTCGTATACCTTATTTCTAATAGCAAACTTCAATATACTAATATTTGTTTTGATAATTAAAATGTGTTTCGTTATTTCATTCACTGACTTGATTAGACTCACGCATTTTACAGTTAATCTCAAAATAGCACTACTAATTTCTGATACGATTTCAGAATTCATGATTATATACAAAATCAAATACACTACTTTATACGTATAGCTTTATTACTATTTATACAAAAATATAATCTGACGTAAGCAAAACAACTGTAAAAAGAATTAGCATACAACATCATTTTTCATTCAGCTGCGTTAACGACAAAAAATTTCTTGTTTGCAGTATAGTAATAAAATGTTTTATACGACCTTTGATTTATGATGTGTGCACAGAAAAATGCACTATCATTACAGTGCTATTATTATGGTTACATATTAAAATCTTTAAATAAAAAAAAACAAAGCAAATTTGAAAAAAAAATGTCTCAGATTAAACCGTTGATGTGGTTTAATAATTACACGCACTCATGGTTTTTTAAAAAAACCCAGTATTAAAAAAACATTCTGCAGTTTTATCATATAACAGTGCCTTTAAAGAATTTCTTATTCGACATAAATCGTGCGTTTACTACAAAACATTTCTTGTTTACAGTATAGTAATAAAAACGTTTTATACGACCTTTGATTTAATGATGTGTGTACAGAAAATACGCTATCATTACAGCGCTATTTTTTATGGATACATATGAAATCTTTAAATAAAAAAACAAAGTAAATTTGAAAAAAAATGTCTCAGATTAAACCGTTGATGTGGTTTAATAATTTTACACGCATTCATGGTTTTAAAAAAACCCAGTATTAAAAAAACATTCTGCAGTTTTATCGTATAACAGTACCTTTAAAGAATTTCTTATTCGACATAAACGTATAAACACACAAATTACCTATATATGCATATAAATTGTGTCAGCGGTAATCTAAAACTTATACTATATATATATATATATATATATATATATATATTACTAGTTTAAGGATCATTTTTTGCATTTGCATTATTTTAAAGGAAATTAATCTAAAGAAAAATATAATAATTTACACGCACTCATGTTTTTTTTTAAAACGCGATATTAAGAAAAACATTTTCCAGTACGTTGATGGAATTACAGAATTTTTTCTTATTCAGCAATGATTCGCGTAACATACACACAAGTTACTATATACCTATATATATGCATATAAAGTCAATTTTTTGTTAATTTTTTATGGAAAATAAAATTATGCTAGCAGTAATATAAAACGAAATTAATCTAATTTAGGTTTTATTATGCGCATTCATTGCAATTTCTTTTTCAGGCAATGAATGTAATTCATTATTTCTGCTGAGCAGTACCTTTAAAAAATTTCTTATTCGGCATAAAATTGCGTAAACACACAATTACCTATATATGCATATAAATTATGTCAGCGGTAATATAAAAAGAAAAAAATCTAATTTAGGTTTTTTTATTATGTGCCTTCATTGCAATTTCTTTTTCAGACAAATGAATCTAATTCATTATTTCTGCTGAGGTATAATTATACTCGCTTACATACTGTTTTGTTCATTAGAATAGATTACAGAGCTGAATTTTTTCAGAAAACGATGCAAATTTTTAATTTTTTCTAACAGATCAGTTTATTATTTAATATAAATACTACACTTAGATTTACCAACAGCATTCAATCAGATCTTTTGTATAATTATTAGTTACTATTACTAGCAACTTTTAAAAATGAGTAGCTTATCATCAATCAAAAATTGTAGTAGTACCAACGTAAAAGTTCTAGAGCAATTTATATTACATTCTGACGAAGACTTGATTAAAGAAGTTTTTGGTTCTTCTTCGCCACAACTTGACACTGCTGCTATTTTTGATAGTGACGTAATAGATATATCACGGTAAGTGCTTTTTTCACATTTATACATGTGTTTTTAAAACACTACTAATTTATAAGTTACATTAGATCAAAAAACCATTCTGGAAATTCTGAGGCTATCGTAGGATCGTTGACACACTCTGGTCCTCTCAGAAACATCAGGTAGTATACAAAAGAAAAGGTGAACCTACAATAATCTTTTATGTTATGCTTACAGATCAGGCAAAAACATGTTGGCTATGAAAAAGTTATGTACAGAATCTAATATGGCTGTTTGCTGTGAAGATGACAAATCCTACGAAGATGATACAGTGGAGTTGCTTAACGCATTTAAAAAGCGTGGAGAGAAGCTACTGCGTCGTATAGATTTGGAGCTAGAAATAATAAAGCAAAAAAGAGAGGAACTAACAGCGAGGGAGCAGCAGATACTTCAAGAACGGGAGTTAATAAATACTTTCTCATTTATAAATAGTTAGATCAAAATATTCAAAAATTTGTAAAATAAAAAAGTATTTTATAAAAGTTTCTCTTTTGAAACAAGACTTTCTCTAAACAAGGTAGTAAAACTCAAAGTAAAACGCACATAAATCAGAACCCACTTTAATTTAATACATCGTTCTTTATACAATCGACTTAGATGTGTTATAATAATTTAAACAGTAAAGAACAAGATGTATATTATTATAATAATAAACTAATTTCTTAGATTAGTGACATATTATTCTGAAAATTCTATGTTGACAGTTAGACCGATCGATCCCTTACTAGTTATGTATACGTGTTTGTTCGAGCCAATACTTTCATTTAATTGTTTCACTCCATGTGCTTGAAGGTATTCAAAATATCTCAATGGCAATATACTCTTGAACTCTTCTGTTTCCACTAATACTCTTTCTCCATATTTTGTCTTGATTGTTTCCACTTTTAAAACTTTAAACCTCTTATTCACTACAAGATCTTTTGAATTTACATAAGGTTTGCGATATGTGGTTTTATTAAGAGTATTAAAATCCATATTGCTTTTCTTTGACTAATTAAATTAATATTAGGAGCAATCTCCTTATATAGCAGATTACCACCATCTGCGTACTTTGCCAACCCACTTTTCAACCTATCACAAGAGTGAACACATTTTGAATTGAAACCGGCCCATGTGTATTTGCAGCCTCTAAACATAAATCAGAATCCACTTTAATTAAACACAATTGACTTGAATGCGATATTTTGCATCTGTCATACTGTCTCGCTAGAAAACCAAATTCAAAACATCTACACACATTTTCTCTGCACTTACATTTTTCAACATACGTGTGTTTTGAAATATGTTCCATTGAAAGTAATATAAAGCCGATCCTAATTCAAAACGTGCCCACAAGTATTTTACATTTGAAAGTATATAAGAATTCATGTTTTCACAACTATTTTACATTGAAATGTTTTCACAACTTTTTTACATTGAAATTATATAGGGCCGATCCTAATTCAAAACGGTGCAGGTGTATTCTACACATGGAAAATACGTCTGTCGCGTTTTGAATTAGGACCGGCCCTATCTACCTACTCCCCCCTACTCTCCGATTGAGCCCGGTCACTGTTTTTTTCCATGGATTTTCTTTTGTTACGCACGGCTACGAGCCACCGTGACATAACTTTGACGCACAACGTGGCGTCTACTAGAAATATGTAACATAATTTTTGGCGCCCGAACGCGGGGCCCGAATCGGTTTGATTTCTCTTGAGTTGCTCTCGATTTTTTTTCTTCTCTCTTGCTCGATTTTTTTCTTTTCTGCCCGATTTCTTTTATTTGTTCTTGATTTTTCTTAAAGTTTTTTTTTGACCTTGATGGTTTTTGACATTGATTTTTTTTTTGTTTGGTGTAGCGGCTCGAATTATTTTTTTTCTCCCTTCTCGTCTGAACTGGATTGTGTTTAGTATTCAGTTATTTCGTTAATTTGGTTTCTCTGGCGAACCAAACTAATAAGTCGTTTTTGTGTCTTTAAATATTTGGGGGTTGTTTGTCGATTCGGTAATAATGTGCGACTTTTGGAGATTAAAAGTTGATCGGTTACATGAGGCTGAACTCAAATATGAAGTCGGTTCGCGTGGGTTTGATGCAAAGATACCTGTATCCGAACTTCGTAAGTCCTTGAGGAATATCTTAAAAATGGAATCTTCCGAAGCGCTAAGTCCACTTAAATCTGGTGTCGATTTCCAGGCGGATAATAAAGCCGTGACCGAGGGTTTAACTGAGTTAACGACGAAGGTCAAAGACTTTAATGGTGATATTTCAACTGCCAACGGCAAACGTATTATTAGCCTTGCTATGCATCTTAAAGGGAGAATCCAACGTATGGATGTGACTTCTGACGCTGAAACCGTAATACAGCGAAAGTTGTTGCTAGGTGTCAGCAATTTCCGCAGTGATTGTGATAGATTATACCGTCGCTTTAAACGTTCTTCCACTTCCCCTAGGGTACCACTTGTTTCTACGGCTACTATTAATCCGACTACTACGGATACTGAGGATGATCTTACTTCTGCTGAATCTTCGGATGAATTACCTATACCTATATCTGTTTCTAAATCAATTGCTACGTCTGGTTATGGACAGCTGGTGTCTAAATGGCACTTAAAATTTTCGGGTGATGACCGTATGTCGTTAAATGCATTTCTCTTACGCGTGGACGAATTATGCTCGGCACGCAACGTTTCTGCTTCTCAACTATTTTTCTTCGGCATCGGACTTACTTTCAGGAAAAGCTTTAATTTTATTCAGAGCACATCGAAAATCCCTAACTAATTGGCAGGACGTTATTTGGCTATTAAGGGAAGAATTCCAACCCGTTAATTACAACGAAAGACTTTTGGAGGAAATAAAGCAACGTACTATGGGTCCCTCAGAGTCTATTGGTGTATATTTAGCTACGATGGAAAATTTATTTGCTCGTCTAACAATCTCTCTCTCTGAACTACAGAAACTCGATATTTTTTTACCAAATCTTACACCTTTCTACCAAACCAACCTAGCTTTGCTGGATCTGAATACTATTGCCGAACTTTTGCGGGTGGGTCGCAGACTGGAACAGCGCAAAATCCAAGCAGATAATGTCAAGTCTCCTCCTGCTCTGAACTTTTCTCAACTCCTAGAGCCCGACTTAGCTTATACAGGTCCTGTGGTCCGCAGCAAACTTACGTCCGCTTATGTCCCTCCCCGTTCTGATGTCACTACTTCGAAAACACTTACACCTGGTGCAAGGGATGCTCCTAAAAATATTTCTAATTCTCCCGTTACTTGTTGGAACTGCGGCAAACGAGGACACAAGTCTCCTTCCTGTACTAAACCGCAAATACTTCATTGTTATGGTTGTGGTACACCTAATGTGACCCGTGCCAATTGCACGAGGTGTAACAAGAATTTAAACTACCGATCGAGTCGCTAAGCCGAGAAACCGACCCGATTCCTTCTACAGTTGTCTCGCTACCTATTATCTCCTCAGAAAATCCTTTCTCTGGTCTTGATGACCGATCTAAATATGTTCTGGATTTTATTTTAGCTAGTTCTCGTGAGGACGACAGACCTTATCTTACTGTGACCATTTTCGACATCGAATTTAAGGGTTTACTTGATTCTGGCGCTTCTCGCACTATTATTGGTGGTCCTGGTTGGGATATTCTCTATTCTCTTTTTTTGCCTTTGTCCCAAACGGAGATCCACAGCTGTACGGTAGCCAATGGTCAATCTTGTGACATTCTCGGGTCACTTACTTTACCCATGTCAGTCGAAAATAAAACTATTCTTCTTGACGTCCTATTCGTTCCTTCTATTTCTCAGTCTCTGATCTTAGGCATTGACTTCTGGAAATCCATGGGTGTTGTCCCGGATTTTCGAGCGGGTCAATGGACTTTCTGTTCTTCTTCTATTGTCTCGATCAGTCAGATCAATGCTCTTTCCGATCTATCGAACACAACATTCCACATTGTCTTGTATAGTCCAACAGATGTTTCCTAACGATGATACTTTACCTTTGGGCTGTACTAATCTCATTGAACATCCGACATCCAGTCCTATCAAGCAAAGATATTATCCCATATCCCCTACGGTACTTCGACATGTCAATCAAGCTCTGGATGAGATGCTAGAAAGTGGTGTTGTAGAACCATCTAATAGCGCTTGGTCTAGCCCTATTGTTATGGTGCCTAAGAAAGATGGCACGTATCGTTTCTGCATCGATTTTAGAAAGGTCAATGAGGTTACAGAAAAAGATGCCTATCCCCTGCCTTACATTTCTACGATTCTATACCGCCTGAGAGACGCAAAATTCTTAGCTAGTTTGGACATTCGCTCTGCTTATTGGCAAATACCTCTTTCTTCTAATTCTAAAGCGATTACTGCATTTACGGTGCCTGGTAGAGGTTTATACCAGTTTACTAAAATGCCATTTGGTCTTCTTAATTCTCCAGCGACATTTCAGCGACATATAGATTGTGTGCTTGGTGCTGATCTCGAACCTTTCTGTTTTGCATACTTAGATGATGTGATCATCGCTACCCCGACTTTCTAACAACATTTGGTGGTACTACAGAAAATGCTTTTTCGTTTAAATTCTGCAGGTCTTACTCTTCACAGAGATAAATGCATTATATGCCGACCGGAACTCCGTTATCTAGGATACGTAGTAAATCGCCATGGACTCCATGTCGACCCAGAAAAAGTTTCGGCCATTCTTAATCTTCCTCCTCCTACTACTGTAACTGAAGTACGACGCATAGTTGGTATGTGCTCGTGGTATCGTCGCTTTATCCCAAATTTTTCTGCTTTTACTGCTCCGATTACTGCTTTGACTAAGAAAAATTCTAAATTTAATTGGTCTTCAGAATGTCAGCAGGCGTTTAAGCTGCTGAAAGAACACTTGGTAACAGCTCCAGTGATGAGTTGTCCTGATTTTTCTTTACCCTTTACTATACAGACTGATGCCTCTGATTTTGGTCTGGGTGCTGTGCTGACGCAACAACAGGGTGATGACGAAAAAGTCATTAGCTACATTAGCTGTTCTCTTAAAAAGGCGGAACGCAACTATAGCGCCACCGAAAAAGAATGTCTTGGTGTTATATGGGCAATAGAGAAATTTCGTCCTTATATCGAGGGTTCTGACTTTACTGTGATCACGGATCACCACTCGCTTATCTGGCTGAATAATCTACAATGCCCCAACGGTCGTTTAGCTCGTTGGTCTGTACGGCTTCAACAACATAACTTCACCATCGTACATCGGAAAGGTAAAGATAGCATCGTTCCCGACGCCTTATCTCGCTCAGTACCTAAAATTGACTTAATTGATGACTTTCCTAAATCTTCTATTACTCTGCCAATTCTGGATCCTTGGTATCTTAAGCTACGGACTCGTGTTAATTCTAATCCTAAACTATACAGTAACTGGCATGTGAAAAACGAATTACTATACAAACATGTAAAATCTAAACAGTCTTTGCTCCAACATCCTCAAGACGATTGGAAGTTAGTAGTTCCCAGCGAACAACGGAATAGGGTTCTATACGAGAATCACGATCTACCTACTTCAGGTCACCCTGGTGTACACAAAACGGTCTCTAAAATTTCCATGCGTTACTATTGGCCTAAACTTAGAGCCGCTGTTGCTCGATACGTCCGTCGTTGTAAAATTTGCTCTGCACACAAAGTCGAACAAAAGAAACCTCCTGCCTTTATGTCTCCTCGTGCTACTGCCACTCGTCCTTGGCAAGTCCTATGTACGGATATTGTCGGACCTCTTCCTAGATCCTCTAAAGGTAATTCCTTCATTTTAGTTGTGGCCGATTGTTTTACGAAATATGCTTGTTTCTTTCCTCTACGTGCATCTACGGCCGCTGCTGTTGCTCGAACCATTGAGTAAAATATTTTCCTGGTGTATGGTACTCCTCAGTATCTAATTGCGGACAATGGTGTACAATTTCGTAGTAATATTTTCACTAAACTCTGTAATTCTTATCGAACAAAAATTCTGTTTAATGCTCGCTATCATCCTCAGGCGAATCCGGCCGAACGTATTAATAGAGTCCTGAAAACTATGATTTCTTCTTACGTTTCGGATAATCAACGTCGGTGGGACGCTAATTTAGCAAAAATTGGTTGTGCTATTCGTACGCTCAAACATGAGGTTATTGGTTACTCCCCGTATTTTGCTCTATATGGTCGTGAACATGCTCTCTACGGCGATCATTTTAGAAAACCTCCTGATCCTGATGATGTTCTTATGGATCCCGAACGTCCTATTCCTCCTACTGACTTAGTCAAATTTGAGTCACTTCGTGAAGAAATTTCGAAACGTCTTTCCTTAGCATACAAGAAAAATGCTAAACACTACGATCTTCGTCGTCGTCCCTTAACTTTATCTCCTGGCGATCGCGTGTGGAAACGCAATTATGTTCTTTCGGATGCTACTCGCTACTTCAATGCTAAACTTGCTCCCAAATATGTGGGTCCCTTTACTATTAGGACTAAACTTTCTCCGTGGACCTATATCTTAGTGGATGATTCTGGTAACGATCTAGGTACTTGTCATATTAAGGACCTCAAACCCGATAAAACTTTAGACCCGCCAGACATTGATCTTGAACCTCCGGATCCTAATGGGCTTCCTCCGGCTGATTCTATTTTGACCCCCACGTATCGCTATCCCTAATGACTTGTTTTTTTTCTCTCTTTTGTTTTTTTGGCTTATTGATCTTGTGTTTTCGCTGATTAGCTTGAGTCCGAAAACACTGGCGCCCATTTCGTATTCCTATGTATATTTTGTAGCTAGCCCCTCCCGTGACTTGTTCTTCTGGCTAGTTCCACCATTTGTTCACTATTGTACTATTATAGTCGCTTTCTACATCCATTCCTTGATGTAGGCTTCAGATCTATTTACTTTTCCTTTAGGAATTTCGACTTGGTCGCTTTTGGAGGTCTGTTAACCATACTCTGCTTGAGTAATCGTTTCATACGAATTTGTGTTACCTCAGTTGGAAGTATTCCAGATGGTGTACTAGTTTGCCTTTGCTCTTTTCTTTGTCTTGGTTCTTTAGTTGCTGCACACTTGAGGTTGACAGTGATGTCGTTTAGTGGATTTGCTACGAGTTTTCTTCTTCGCTTTTTTTCTTTTGGTGTCTTCGCGGGAAGCCAAAACTTTTCTTTAAGGTGGAAAACAGAAATGTCCTTTTTGGGGACATCCGTCTTTTGACGATTCTGAAAGTAGCTATAACCTTTAATCCTCATTGGGTGTTTACTTAATACTTTCTTTACCTATTCTTTCATGGTTGGTTACGATAGATGACTTTGTCTTCCTTTGGAAAAATGTCCTTTCTCTTATACTGGTGTTGGTCCTTCGAACCGGATAAAAACATTTTTTTTGTTTGGTACCTGGTCTGCCACTTTTCTTTCTTTTTTTTTCTTTCACCCCGACGTCTTTATTTTGCTAGGGGGGAATTTGTAACGTGCATTTTTGGTGGCTTAACATTTTTAGTCTACTTAATTCTTAAAATACATCGTTTTTGGATCGCGGTTTGTATAAAGTAAATACTTCCGCCTAGTTTTCAGATTGATATGCAAGATTTAAAAGATGGTTTAGTTGTAAATTGGAATACTCGTAAAATTACTTTCCACTTGTCATTAATAAATAATCCCGCTGTATTTAATATGTGGATATACAGTCTAGGTAGGCGATAAGAAGTTGTACTAGTAGGATTAGATATAAACAAAAGGGTCGTGTTTTGTTCTTGCTTGCGGGATGTCAAAAAATTAAGTGCAAGATACGGTTTTTCTGGTTGAACTAAGAGTGGTAGAGTTGGTGAAACTCGACGCACGTGTGTTCGAAGAACTTCCGACGTACGGCTTTAGTGCTTACGCGTGTCTACTAAACGTTTTTAGGCGTCTTTCTTATGAAAAAAAAGCCGTAGAGCTAACTGTCGCGGAGTCGTAGTTGGTCTTTGGTTCTGATATAGGAATTACGTTAAAGATACTGCTTCGTTCTGCTTTTAACTCGATGCACGCGGGTTTTAAGGACATGGTTACGGACTCCCTTTAGTGATACATGTGCTTTACTTATTATGGCTTTTGTTGCTTGCTTGGTCTGGTGATATTTAAACTGTGACCGACTACCGGTATACAAAAGTAGTGGTTGAAGTTCCTCGCTGCTTGTTGTATGGTTATGCAACTAATATACCTAGTTCCTTCGCGTGATAAGGTCCGCTGCTAACCCCAGTGAAATCAGTCAGTGTGATTAGGGTAAGTTGTGATAAGTTCCATCAACACCCTCACAGTATAGGGTGCAGTGCTTCGTTAGGGCCAGACATCGTGGATCCCACACTGCAATGGCAAGGAAGCGGTACTGAAGGACTTTGTGTAAGTTGCACTATTTCCTATTTGTTCTTACTGTAAATATCTACCCGTTGTTTTCGCAATATTCCTTGTCGTTCTGATACCTTTTCCATAGACTTGCCCGCTATTTAATGACAAAAAAAAAGAACAATCAACCCTACTGAATGACTCAGAACAATTGTGCTTATCTACTTATTTATGTCTTTGCTAAAAATTTTACTAAATTACTTAGAGTAATTATGTCTTACCTATTTATATTTTTTTGTTACATTTTACCTGAATTATGTTTAATTGGTGTGTGATGAAACATTTCTGCTACTCCTCAATATGGCCTCACTTTGTACTCAGAATTTTTCTGTACTGCTATTACTGTTATTAGATTATAGAGTTTATCTAAACAGTTGCTATTATTTATTCTATAAAGTACTGAACAATTTATACTTGATCCATAGGCTATGCTTTTTCTCTGTTTCAGGTTTGCAGGACTAATTTGTTTTTCTTTCAGGTTTACTATTCTAATTTCTCTATGGCAGGTACTGGTACTAACTCCTGACAGCCGCGTCCCTTCTAGATTGGTCTGCTTTCTACAACCCCCCCTACTCTCCGATTGAGCCCGGTCACTGTTTTTTTCCTTAGATTTTCTTTTGTTACGCACGGCTACGAGCCACCGTGACATAACTTTGACGCACAACGTGGCGTCTACTAGAAATACGTAACAACCCGTTACTTAAAAATGAATTAAATAATATAACTTTCGCACGTAATTTCTGGTTATTCCTTTATACAGTGTATTTTGAATCTATTGATTCTTTTAACTCTTATAATTATAGAGCATGCTATAATTGGAAAATTTACATAATCTAAATCGTGTACAAGTACCATATATAAACCAACTTTCAATTACGTTTAGCATTTTTGTCAATCATATCTGAAATTGTCAGTTTCTGACTTATGTCAGATATACAGGAAGCACCGCTCAAAATCACGGCTATAAGCCAGTTAATATAAATATTATAATTAGTTTTTACACAAGGTAAGTTGATAAATACTTACGTATTGAAATTAATAAGATGAAATAATAACTTAGACTTTTTAAGCCAAATGATCATTTCAAATCGAGCTAGTAATTGAAAGAAGGAAACTATAAGGCCTTGGACAGGATTTGAACCTGCATCTCAGTTTTGCCGGAACTGTGCGTTATCAATTACGCTACCGAGGCCGATGGCTATAATTGGAAAATTTACAAATCTAAATCGTGTACAAGTACCATATATAAACCTAACTTTCAATTACGTTTAGCATTTTTGTCAATCATATCTGAAAATTTCAGATATGATTGACAAAAATGCTAAACGTAATTGAAAGTTAGGTTTATATATGGTATACACGATTTAGATTTGTAAATTTTCCAATTATAGCCATCGGCCTCGGTAGCGTAATTGATAACGCACAGTTCCGGCAAAACTGAGATGCAGGTTCAAATCCTGTCCAAGGCCTTATAGTTTCCTTCTTTCAATTACTAGCTCGATTTGAAATGATCATTTGGGCTTATAAAAGTCTAAGTTATTATTTCATCTTATTAATTTCAATACGTAAGTATTTATCAACTTACCTTGTGTAAAAACTAATTATAATATTTATATATTAATACTGGCTTATAGCCGTGATTTTGAGCGGTGCTTCCTGTCTATATTCGACATAAGTCAGAAACTTGACAATTTCAGATATGATTGACAAAATGCTAAACGTAATTGAAAGTTAGGTTTATATATGGTACTTGTACACGATTTAGATTTGTAAATTTTCCAATTATAGCCATCGGCCTCGGTAGCGTAATTGATAACGCACAGTTCCGGCAAAACTGAGATGCAGGTTCAAATCCTGTCCAAGGCCTTATATTTTCCTTCTTTCAATTACTAGCTCGATTTGAAATGATCATTTGGGCTTTACTTAAAAAGTCTAAGTTATTATTTCATCTTATTAATTTCATATATATATATATATATATATATATATATATATAATATATATATTGTCAAGCGTAATTAATATTACTGGCTCCAGTTGGAATACATATTTGTATATATAATTGAGTAGTAAGTATTTATGTATTAACCTTTGGTTTAGAAAGCGTCGTAAGTTCCGAGAACTTATAGTAACATTGGCCAAGTAAAAAATAACATTTGTAATAGTGAACTATGTTCTTATTCTAATGATGTGTTGGGTCTTGTGCGCTGATAAACCCGTTGAGAGACACCGATGTTTTATAAAAAAACAAATTAATATGAATTTATAAATCCTTCAAACAGGATATAATCCTCCAACTTGTATACTTCCAAGTCAGAAGCTACTAATGGCGCTGCTTGCTCAAGTATAAATACTTCGCGGCCTGGAAAGCAATTACAAGATATGTTAATCCTGTTGGTAAAGTGTATTTGTAGTAGCTGTTATGCTTTGTCTTAATACTCCTACTGACTTTCAGGTTTCCACCTTCACGAATTAGAACAGTTTCTTTGTACACGTAAATGCTTTGAATTGTATACCTTTGAAGAGACCGTTGAATTTGTATTCAGCAAAATAGTGATGGTGTATTTTGCAGAAACCCACATCATAACAATGGTGTCGTCAAACTCCCATTCAGTTTATGAAATAAAACTAAAAGTGTCTTACAGAAGTGTTATAGCACACCTATTATTGTCCTAATAAGTAAATTTTTCATTATACAGAACTTTAAAGCAAACTCAAAGTATTATGTATTGCTCAGAACAGAGGCATGAACAATAAATAGATTAAGCACTCGAGTTATAGAAAAAATAGTTAATCAATTTTATCTTAAGTGCTTATTTATATAATTTTGAATAGAAAGACTATGTGTGCCTGCGTATGCGTGTACGTGTGTGAATGCGTACGTACGTGTGTGCGCGTATATATTTTATTGTAGGTTCATTTATCCGTGAATAATAAGCTATTAAGAAAACCACAAGACAACTGGATAAACAGTCACTGGAGTACCTTAGGAAGCTGACAGAACCAAGGATTAGAAGAGCTCTATTAATTTACAAAAATAGTAACTTTTACGATTTTATTCATACACCATATTTATTGTTGTTTTTGGGGTTCCGTACCTTATAAGGTATAACGGAACCTTTATAAGATCACTCTCGGGTCCGTCCGTCCGTCTGTCACAGAAGTTTTTTTCGAAAACTATGTAACGTAGGAATTTGAAATTTGGCACAATGCTAGGTCTTTATAGCGCGCACATATGTCGACAGTCAGAAAAAATAAAAAAATATTTTTAGATTAAAATGGCGGGGGTTAATTCGGTCAAAAGAAAAAAGTTTTAATAAATTCATCGTGTGAGGTATCATTTGAAAGAGGATTCTAAAAGGATTCTAAAAATATTTTTCTTCTGTGACAGGAAAAAATTTGACATTTAATGTTTCTTGACAGGTAACAAAATGTCGCTTTTTATGAATTTACCTTTTTTCCCGGGAAAAAAATGAGTACTTTTTTCCCGGGTATGCAAATAAGCAAGAACACGAAGATATTTAATATATAGCCGGGTCCACACTTGTAACATTTAGGTGTACCATAACATCGTATAATATCTTCGTCGCGTTCAAAACAACCTATATAAACAATTTAAGTAGGCAATTTTTGAAACCACTCGCAGAATTAAATTGACAGATATTTGATTACTTGTTTGAAACTTCAAATTTGACATTGATTGATTTTTTGACTTTAATATATTGTAATATTTTTTTCAATATTAAATCATCGTTTTGCCTGTAACATAAAAAAATAGTGTATTATACACGGGCAAAAATGTAAGATTTTAACTCTCGGTGTTTTATCTCCCTCCGCTTGGCGTCGGGAGACAAACACACCTCGAGCTAAAACCTAGTACTTTTCCCTTGTATAATAAATAACTATTTTTATAATTTTCGGTCCAGTAGTCTTCATGATATAGTTCAAAATGTGCCAAAAATGACGTTCCCCCCCCCTGTTCTCCTACATTTCCAAAGTTATAATTTTTATTGTAATAGGGATAGTAGCTATTGAGTCATGGATTATCGAAAACTGCAAGTTTTTTTGACAGTGTAATAGTTGCTGGGAAAAATTTTTTAAACACAGTAATAGACAACTTCAAACATAAAAACAGCTTAATTTAGTCTATTGATTGCTCACTATAGTATTGGCACGGAACCCAATAGTGCGAGCTCGAATCGTTCTTGGCTAACTTTTTTTTATATTGCAATTGATCTGTAGTTATTGTTGTGTTAGTTAAGGTATTGTTGTTGTGAGTGAAAAGCACAGACCCGCATAGAGCATACTCAAGTGCCATAAATTAAAGATTTGTATGAGAGAGTTTTAATGGGAAAATTAGTTTACACTAGCCTTAAATTTAAGAATAATCAAATTTTAATGTAAGTTTCAAGATATGTATAATTTAGCTTCTAATTACCTAACTTTTAGCTTATGATTAAGGTCTGAATAATAGACCAAAACGTCAAGTTAAAAACGAGAGATTATTTGACAGTTGTTTCATTTATGACAAAAAATATTCCAATACTAATGTATTGGAATACTTTATACTTTATACTTTATATTTAATATATATATATATATATATATATATATATATATATATTATCGTGTAAATTATATGTAAAGAAGGATAGATAAGTCAAGAGAGTAATTTTCTAAGGACTATAGAAAACAGGGATAAATTATTTACGCTCCAAATTAATTAGTTTTGACCTTAAAACAAACGGATAATAGCATACATTTGTATTAGTAAATCGTAATGTTAAATTTGCATAGTGTAGAAGCTTTGCAGTACGTAAAAACTCAAGGATAATACGACTATAATTAGTTTTAATATTCGAAGGTTGTAAATTGAGCATATCAAATAATAAGGGAGAGCTTTTGTGTATGAAATCGATAATGTAAACCCATATGTTCATCTAACTAACAAAGCGTTCGTTAAAAACAAATCCTAAAAAATCTACAGGTTAAACAACATGGGAAAGTACAATTTCAAACTGGCAAACAGTTCATGAAAGACTGACAGACATATATACAAATTTAAGAAACCAGAATGTACGTTAGAACATAATTCTTTAGAAATTTGAGTTAACGGTCGAAACGAAGGCTGCGAAGTAGCAGGTGTTTGAAAACCAACTAGAGAAAGAACATCAATAGCATAGGGTAAACAAGGATAACAAATAACAGACGTTAGATAAAACAGCCATCTAAACCGCGCGATAAGTTGTAGAAGCTAACCACAATATTGATTTTAAGTTGCTGTAGTGGGATGTTAATAAAGACGGTAAATATGAGTTAGACAAGGATAACATAGTTGGATGATAGACCTACGACAGGGGAAATGGTCTGGATTGGCTGATTGTAAGTGAAGTGAGAGACATTTCTAGGAACATTGTAACCGTTGTGCCTGATAGGCAATATTTCCGACTAAAAGCAGAGTGGAATGAAAAATTCGTAGTTTTAAAAGGTCGTTGTAGTTTAGATTTTCGGAATCGGGTGCAGAAGGTAGGTTTCAATGCTTATAAATACACTAAGAAGACGTAGTGGAGCTCTCTTACTCCTTCGGTTCGCTTCATATCTATATGGTAACATCTACCTTAAAAATTTTAAATAGGTGATAAGTGCAGTTCGTTTTAATTTAAATTAAAAGTGTTTAAAAGCACGAGTAGGTGCTAAGTTATAAACGATGCTGTAAGTACATTTGAATAACGAATAAAAGATGTTACTGAGGTAAGCGAGCCTAGTTATTTTTCTGAACGAGGGTGCTGGTTGTATGGAAGATTCAGAAGCTGACAATCATATTTAGACAAGTATATGGATAGATGTGTTGAAGACGGCTGCAAAGAAATGGATAAGATGTGGAAATGAGTTTGATGTACATATAACAGAGAGAAGTTGGATGGAATGCAACGACGAGGTTTGGTTGGACGACATCTTCAAAGGTGACGGTGCAAAAGGCTTACACCAGGTAACGAAATTTGTTTCCTTTTGTTATTGCTTAAACATTTTGTGCTGTTATTTTGTGCCAGAGTGATTTGACATATTGGGTGTATATTTTATGAACATAAAAGCTAATTTGAAGGTTATGTAAAAAAGACAGTTTGAATTTATTATTTGAACGTATAGATAGATACATGACGTATAATTCTGATGTAAAGAGTAAACGGGTCTTTAGAGTTGTTGAAAACAAAGATGCGATTTATTTATGCATTTAGAGTAACAGGGTTTATACTGAGCTCGTCATAGACCAGAGTAAATTTCAATTTAGGGTTTCAAGATAGGTCCATCTACTTGAACTAAAATTACAACAAAAAAAAGTTGAAATAAATTAAACTCATTAAATGTAAAAGGATTTAATGGTTGATATTTTAAAATGTTATGAAGATGTTTATATCCGATTTTGTAAATATTGAGCTGGTGACGTAAATTTTTGATTTGTATTAATAAAAGGTTGTATGTTTCGTTGAATTAGCTGAGCAGTAATTTTATTTGGTAGTCAAAGTGAGAAAAAGTAAACATAGGATGGGTAAGTATCTCTGAAGAAGCTAGAAGCAGAGCTTGCAGTGGTATGCTGATTTAGGGGGGATCTTTTTCCAGAGATATTGAAATCTTTTATTTTTCAGGAAAACTTTCATGACAGCCCAATCTGTAAGGGTTCGATTCTAGGGATTGATTCCAGGTAAACCAAACAAAAATATGTATACTGCTATAATAACCTTGCGTTGGGCGTTGCTTAAAGATAGCTGTAGCACCCTCTCTTTGGAGTAGGAGCTAAAAGAGTGCTGTGACATGGCCGATTTTTGGTTTGCTACTAAAGGAGTGTTAGGACAACAGTACAGCAAATGGAAATTTTGAAATTATTATTTTACCTTTCCTTTTTATACTTTGCCGGGCTAGCTCAACGGAAGTTGTGGAAGTTACAAAATGAAACAAAACACAACAATTTCAAGAAAACATCCATACATTCAAAAATATTTTTCTTTCATACGAAACAGTTTATATAACAATTCACAGTTTCAGTTCATACAGAATACAATTAAAATTTTTACTTAAATTTGTTAACAGAAACACAAATAGGCGGATTATCTACCCATCCTTTATTCTCACGCTTGTAATGGTGTTTGACCGAAAATGCTTGACAGATAGTCTATTTAGTATAGGTCAAAACACCTCGAACTTCGACCTCAAAATTTGCGGGTAAATATCCGCTTCCATAAAAATTATTAGATGAACACTTATTCTAGCTTCAAGTTACAAAATATTCTTATCAGTTTGTTACGGTACCACCGTAGCATAAACAAAAAGGATGCCGGACTAACGTAGTCGTAGATTGGGAGTGGGTGTAGGATTAAACAAGAACGAATATATCGAATAGCTGAAATAGAACACGGTTAGGTTATGTAGAAATGGAAACAAGGACCACATCTTAAATGGGCTGATATCAATATTTATAATAATAAAAGTAAAATAGCCTGACTAGGTAGTTTATACATGGAAGGTTGAGTGGGGTTTGTTAATAACAATTATTTATAGGTACCATACGTATGACAGTTTTCTTTACAATTTTAAAGTACAGTTAATGCTTAACTCAAAGAAATAGGTTACCATATTTTGTAACCCTAACACTAATAGTTCGTAATTTACAATTTACTGCAAGAGCTTTATACACATGTAGAAACGTTTCCAGATACGCACCAGCTTTACAATCTCTAATTGAAATTTAAAGTAATAATGTAGAAAAGAAATATTTATAGTAAACTCTGTTTTCTATAGTTTTAAAATCTAACATATAGTATAATCTTAAATTCATGGGCGTATAGCGGAAGACTGGAACTATGTTAACACGAACAAACCCCAAAAGTATCGGTAACGGAGTTCGGTCTCCTAGCAGCACTATACAGTAATTTATTTAACGATTTGAGTAGTACATGGTACATATAAACGTAATAAAAAGAGATATTCTAGAAGGATCTCACCAAAAGCGCTGTAAAACAGATGCAGCACCACCAATTCGAATTGATCTGCGGACAGTCGAATTGTGACCCATCATCCGCCATTAGTACGGTAACAAATCCGCACAAACAGTAACCAGTACTCCAGTAAAGCGGGAGAGTAGAAACGAAAAGGTAAACCGCCGGTAGGTAGAAACAGTGCGAGTATAAAGTGAATTATCCACTTTCTGTATAGTACAACGGAAATCTATCCATAAGCGAGCTAAAAATCAGGCACTAACTTTTGAAACTATACCACTAAATGGCGGTTACTTACCAATTAACCCAAAAGCAGGAAATTCGAATAGGAATGGGTAATTGCTCGCTTAAATTTCAAACACAAGACGAAATATAAAGTAAAACCTAACAACGGTATCAAAACTATTTTCTCGTGACAACTGTCAAATATACAGCACCGCTCACTAGATATAACAAATTTAGTATTTATGCATTTACAGAGTAACATGGGTTGCCTAATTACAATGCATTCTGAAGTTAGGATAAGCCAGAAAAGTAGGGGTAATGTGATATTTTATTCGGGAATATATAAAAGTCATAACAGTATAAACTGAACGTAACAAGTTACAAACAAAGAAATTTTAAATTTATACTTGCAGGTCATATAGCTCCGTTTATTATTATCTCATCTCCAACGTCGTTAATGATTTTAAATACCTCCTGATTCTATTTTACATTGGCGTTAAAATCTCAGAATACAAGATAATCCATATCTTTTTAAATCTACATTTAGAATATTAATTTTTCAGAGTGCATCTTCTGTTTCTAATTAATTAGCTTTAAACTAGTTTATATATAGAAGAATGTTCAATCTTCATTGTATTTTACAAAACAAATGATATTTCATTAAAAAGCATTCAACTCTGCATGTTATTTGGTTGTGAATATAATCTTTACTAAACATTATACATTGCTTGGTAACGCAAGTTATGTATCCCCCAATCTAATAATAACTATAAGTTTTGTATGCCCGTCTTTGTGTTAAAGTTGAGAGGCGCGAATCGATTGCTTTTTGGGATTTGCGTCCGAGGGTTTCGGAGTTGGGGGCGCGGACGGGTGGTGGTTAGGTGGAGAATTTTTGCGCGCTTAGGATAGGCCGGTTTTTATGGCGGAAAACCGATAAATTGCGGAGAAATAAGGATTTTCCGAGAAAAGATTAATTTGAAGCGACGTATTCGTTAACGTGTTAAAAAAGCTTGGATCCCTCAAAAAATTCCGATCTAAAAACCGAACCAGTCGTGCGGCGAGGTCGGGAACTGTTCCGTTGGCGTTAGTACAAGAGAGAAGAAAGATCGAGTTGGTTTGTAAAATTCGTATTCGGGCGTTAAAAAAATTCTAATATATGCCAAACAACGCTATTCGTATTCTAAAAACTGAATAATTCACCATTTGCGGGCTACCACTGCAGTTTTTTCTTAAAACACTTATTAAAAATTGTATAATTTATTCGACAAACGTCAAAATCAGGTAACGATCACCAACGGAAAATTACGAGCGTGTACCTTCAAAATCTATGGTAACATACTTCTTTTCAAATTTCTGGAATTTTCCATTACAATTCAACCAATATGATTTAGAAGTACCGTTACTTGATTTAAATTATAGGAAAACGTCGCTTTTTCACATACGCTGGCTATTTATTTCAAAAATAATAAATTTTTCATTTTGGCGTTTCTTCGCGATGATAGCCGAGCATTTTCAATAGACCGTGTTATGGTCAGAATTCGGTGTATTTCGTGTTTGCTCCGCTAAATTGAAAGTAATTCAGGGTAATTAAAAGTAATTGAAAGTATACTACTGTCCAATTTACAAGTACTGACACCTCCATAGCGCGATGCTATGATATTTGGCTACCAAGCGTAAGTTTAATAGTTCAATTCCCAGTTCCATTTACTTTTTTTAATTTTTTCGCCAACTTTATAAACAACCATCTGCATTTATTTTATTTATTAGTATGCATAAAAAGAATCAGATCATTTCTCATACGCTTTGCAACGGTCTATAATGTCTAAAATTTATAAAATCTAACTTACACTTACTCTAAAACTGTTTAAAAAAAATCTGGCTTTCCTGGAATTGTCAGTTATTGGAAAAAAAATTGCTTATGCATTACATAACGTACGAACAATTGAAACAAAAAACACGAAGCGCGTTCACCGGCAGCAACAACATGTCGGTTACCGTTGGTGCGAGAAAGATGTATCATCCAATTAATTTTCTAAGTTACTCTTACGCCTTTAAAACATTTCTAATATACATCATTAAACACTAACCGTATCCTACAACCTGAATTCTTAACACTTTGCAAGCTGCTACTGTGCTGTTTTCATAAAACTTTCATTAAGATTGGTACAATTGTTTCGGGATACGCAACAACAGATTCATCTAACACACACATACATACTAGATTCCATGTGTAGTTTTCAATCTTTTTCCTTATTTAACATACAACATTTCCTATATATATAAAAAGCTGCATTAATTTAATATCTCATTAAATGATACCCACTTTAAGAAAAATTACATAGTCCATAACGTTAACGTCGCTTTATCGTTATTTATTTAACCGAGTTTTATCGTAATACTACAGCAAATTTAACATCATAAATTGCAGTTCATCACTTATACATATTACATACGCAGAACATATTACATACACAGAACATATTACCTACACATGACATATTACATACACAGAACATATTACATACACAAAACATATTCCAATAGTAGATTCACATCTATTCCAATATTTAACATACACTATTTGCTGTATCTAGAAAGCTGGAATAAAATTATCTCTATTTAAATGTCCCCTTTAAAAGAATACATATCCTCTATAACTTTCACTTTGTAATACATCAAAAAACAAACATAAAAACCAATTCGCAAGAATCCGTACGCATATTCAACTTCAACATTTATAGTCACAAATACAAATACATATACTTCTTTAATTATCCACTAACAAAACCTCTACGAATGGAGGAGCTTAACACATTTGCTCCTTTACTGTACGAACTCAAAAAGTTTTAGAAAAATTTTAAACTTACTCTAACATGCTATTCCGGGAATTGTTTTCGTTTCAACTTCTACTTAAGCACCTATATTGCTTTCTGCTTTTTAGAACCATTGCTGCAAACAACCTCACGTATTGTTTATTAATTTTGGATAAACAAAATTTGTTGTTCTAATTATTCCAATTGCCCTATTTCAAAATTAACTACTCTTAAACGAAACGACAACTACCAACCGGCGCTATTTAGTGGATATTCAATAATCCTTCGAAATTGTTCTACTCAATTCTCATTTGTTCTACTGCATTCTCATTTGTTCTGCTACATTCTCATTTCTTCTACTACATTCTCATTTCTTCTACTGCATTCTCATTTGTTCTGTTCTTTCTGCATTGCTCTACATTGTTATGCATCGT
This sequence comes from Platerodrilus igneus, assembly GCA_036346225.1. Taxonomy (NCBI): domain Eukaryota; kingdom Metazoa; phylum Arthropoda; class Insecta; order Coleoptera; family Lycidae; genus Platerodrilus; species Platerodrilus igneus. Next base: position 139,408 of record JARFIW010000412.1, read on the forward strand.
TATTCATCGTTATGCTTCGTTATGCATCGCTATGCAACTTTGTGCATCGCTATGCAACTTTGTGCATCGCTATGCATCGTTATGCATCGTTATGCATCGTTATGCATCGTCATGCATCGTTATGCAACGTTGTGCATCGTCATACGTCGTTATGCATCGTTCCGCATCGTACTGAATCGTTCCGCATCGTTCCGGAACGTTCAAAATCGTTCCATATCGCTCCATATCGTTCCCAAAACGTTCCCAAAACGTTCCCAAAACGTTCCCAAAACGTCCCAAAACGTCCCAAAACGTTCCAAAACTTTTCATACGGTTCCGTATCGTTCCGAATCGTTCCGCATCGTTCCGAATCGTTTCGTAGCGTTTCGTATCGTTCCGAATCGTTCTGTATCGTTCAAAATTGTTCTACTACATTCTCGTTTGTTCTGATTCCTTCTGCATCGTACTGCAACGTACTGCATCGTACTGCATCGTTCTAAAACCTTCTAAGTCGTTCGAAATTGTTTCAGCACCTTCTGAATCGTTCTACAACCTTCTAAAACCTTCTACAACCTTTTTCACCCTTCTGCACCCTTTGCCAACCTTCTACAACCTCCTACTACAACCTTCTACAACCTTCTACAACCTTCTACAACCTTCTGCAACCTTCTGCGACCTTCTGCGACCTTCCAAAACCTTCTGCAACCTTCTGCAACCTTCTGCAACCTTCTGCAACCTTCTGCAACTTTCTACAACCTTCTGCAACCTTCTGCAACCTTCTGCAACCTTCTGCAACCTTCTGCAACCTTCTGCAACCTTCTACAACCTTCTACAATCTTCTACAACCTTCTGCAACCTTCTGCAACCTTCTGCAACCTTCTGCGACCTTCCAAAACCTTCTACAACCTTCTGAAACCTACTACAACCTTCTACAATCTTCTACAATCTTCTACAACCTTCTAAATTGCTCTTAATCGTTCTAGAACCTTCTCAGTCGTTCTTAATCGTTCTACATCGTTCTAAATCGTTCTAAATCGTTCTAAATCGTTCTAAATCGTTCTAAATCGTTGTAAATCGTTCTAAATCGTTCTAAATCGTTCTAAATCGTTCTAAATCCGATCGATTCTCCAAAGTAATTTTGACAAACCCTACTTGAGCAAAGTGGTCTTCATCCGATTGATTCTCCATAGTGATTTTGACAAAGTCTACTTGGGCGAAGTGGTCTTGCTCCGATCAATTCTCGAAAGTGATTTTTAAAAATCTACTTAGACGAAGTAGTCTTGATCCGGTCCACACTTCGAAGTGATTTCAAAAAAGTCTACTTTGTCGAAGTGATCTTGATCCGATTGATTCTCCGAAGTGATTTCGACAAAGTCTACTACAGCAAAGTGGTCTTGCTCCGATCAATTCTCCGAAGTGATTTTGACAAAGACTACTTGGGCGAAGTGGTTTTAATCCGATCGACACTTTGAAGTGATTTTGACAAAGTCTACTTGGGCGAAGTGGTATTGATCCGATTGACACTTCGGAGTGATTTCGGCAACGTCTACTTGAGCTAAGTGGTCTTGATCCGATCGACACTTCGAAGTGATTTCGGCAACGTCTACTTTAGAGAAGTGGTCTTGCTCCGATAGGCACTTCGAAGTGATTTCGACAAAGTCTACTTGAGCGAAGTTCTCTTGATCCGATCGACACTTTGAAGTGGTTCCGGCAGTCTGCTTTGGCGAAATGGTCTAGATCCGATTGACACTTCGAAGTGATTTCGGCAAAGTCTACTCGGGCGAAGTGATCTTGATCTTGATCTTGATTCGATCGCCTCCTAGGAGTTATTTCGACAAAGTCCATTTTAAACGGAGTGATCTTGGTCCAATCGGCTCCCAGAAGTTATTTTGACAAAGTTTGCCAGGCTTTTGTTGCAAGTTTCTAGGCTTTTGTGGCAATTCTCTAGGCTTTTGTGGCAATTTTCTGGGCTTTTGTGGCCATTTTTCTAGGTTTTTGTGGCGATTTTCTAAGCTTTTGTGGCGATTTTCTAAGCTTTTGTGGCAATTTCCTAGGCTTTTGTGGCCATTTCCTAGGCTTTTGTGGCCAATTCCTAGGCTTTTTCGAATACTATTTGCGCTTCTCCAAAGATTCTTCTATAAACACAACAAACATAGAAACTTGGTGAAACCGAAATTCTGGCTCAATGTTACCAAATTTTAAATGTCTTTATTAACGACTTTTCAAAACCATTGTCAATAACATTAAATCTTAATTGCCGAGATATGCTCTAAACTTGAGAGAGAAGGGCGCATAGAGTGTAAGGGCGCAGAGAGTGTAAGAGCGCAGAGAGTGTAAGGGCGCAGAGAGTGTAAGGGCGCAGAGAGTGTAAGGGCGCAGAGAGTGTAAGGGCGCAGAGAGTGTAAGGGCGCAGTGAGTGTAAGGGTGCAGAGAGTAGTAAGGGCGCAGAGAGTGTCAGGGCGCAGAGAGTGTAAGGGCGCGGAGAGTGTAAGGGCGCAGGGAGTGTGAGGTCGCAGAGAGTGTGAGGACGCAGAGAGTGTGAGGACGCAGAGAGTGTGAAGACGCAGAGTGTGAGGGCGCTCAAAGTAGTCCCATAGGGACTACAAACCGCTTCTAGTTATCTATATATATATATTGAATATATTGAATCTAATAGGAATTATTAGAAATTGTTAAATAAAGTATAAGTTCATTGCAACATTGTAATACAAGGATAACCCAGCGAGGTTATCGACAGTTCATGAGAACGGACATGCAACTTTGCATCCGAGAGGGCAGTGATACTGCAGGTGGCAGGTCACAGGCGGTTAACATACCGCAATTACTTAGAAATAAGATTGTTACAATGTAATAAAGTGTACAATTAGGAGAAAAGCAGACATGAGATCTGCAAGTTCCCACAGCCGTGTGAGGGGCAGGTTATTATAAAAGCCCGGGAGCTCAAGGCCCGGCAGTCAGTCTTCGAACTCCATACTTCGTTGTTCAAGCTACTCACCTTATTACAATTAATTAAATGTTTTTTGAATTAAAGTTATTTTACAAGTTATTCAAAATTCCATTGTAATTTCTGTTTTAAGTTAAAATAAATTTGTTAAGTCTTCGGAATTGTTTTTAAAAACACCGCTCCAAAAGCCCGAACCTTAACTCGCATCGCGAATTAATTCTTGAATCGCCTATTACTAAATCTCAATTTTTACATTTTACTTTTCTCAGCTGTAGGTCGTTTTTCTTATGCTCAATAGGTTCTTATAACTTTCTTACCACATCAATCAATATATATTGCTATGATAATAGGGTTATTTAGGGGTAATAGGGTTACAAGAGTTGTACACTCCATGTAAACGACACCAAAGTCTAGAAAATTAAACATTTTTATCATAAAGAGTAAGCAATTCCCCAATTATACAAAAACCACATATAAAACACACTGTATAAAATTCTCAACCAACTTTAATCAATGAAAGGAAGCCCATTATTCAAGAATTCAATTACACTTAGCAAGATAAATAACTTTGTACGCAATCCAATTCATTTTTAAGAATAGCAATGCATTCATAAACTTTAAATAAATACGCATCAGGAACATCGAAAGTCAAACAAACACAAAATGAATTTTTTTTAAAACTCGATGCACTAATAATCATGCGTACCCATAACAAACGGGTTCCTACAAAACACCAAATTACAGAACGAAAAAAGTCAATAAAAACGCATCTAATTTACGTCATCTGTTAAATAATCCCATTATAAAATTTGACTGCGTGATCTTTTAATAGTAAACTTGACAAAATTTGAATAAAATCCAGCACATTGGTAAATAAAAATAAGAAAACATACGTTTGACTACGTGCATAATTAAATTGAAGGTTTGAATAAATTCTATACAAATAAGAGGACGTGACTTGAGAAAGTACAAGGTATCATGGTCAACGGAATCCACAGTGTAAAATTTTGATGTCAACGTGATGTGCTAAAGCGCTGAGACGAAATTTTGGATGGTAACGCCATAGAAATCTAAAAGCTTGCACGATAAGACAAGTGCAACGCCTCAATCAACAAAATGAACTTGGTAAACCAATTATAAAAGGTGAATAGGCGTACTTTTAAATAGCGCACGGGTTAATATAGAGTCAGTTTTTGTACAAGCACGCTCTGTACTTGTCTGAACTAAGTTGCCACGCGAAGTTAAACTATCAAATTAAATAATAATATTTTAGTGAAAGTGGGGATTGAAAACATTAAATACTAGTACAAGTGCAAATATATAACAGAAATTCACCGTTTGACATTTAAAACGTAAGTCCAAAATTCTAATTAAACAAAATGTTTAATATTTTATTGATTAAGGGCACCAAGTATTGAACCACGTATTACACCAATTATTAAACTAATTATTGAACTGAGGATTGAACTAATGGTTGAACTAGATTCAACTAAGTAAACGATTAAGTGTTAAACTGGGCGTTTAACGAAAATGTGTTACGCGATTCAATAAACAATTAACAAACAAAATCAATTAGAAAATCGAACTGCAAAGAATCCAAGGACACTGATCAACAGCACGCAGTGATATTTCTAAGAATTGGGGTGCATGCAGAGACGCGTATTCACAACCAGGAGTTCAAAAGGAAAAACAACAGGTTGGAGATAAAATTCCTTAATAGCATAAGGCATTAATTTCTTTGAACATTTAAATTTTTGTATGTACTGAGATATTTATGTAAAAGGTCATCAAAAATTTTTAGTTGAAATTACGTCAAAGCGATAGAAGGCCAATGAACGTTCAACGTCCTTCTAGTAGTATACAGAGTTATTTTTGCTGGCTTTAAACTGATTTAAGGGAATCATTGTTTGGGGACAAACTGATTTATACTATTACTTTGATTTAGGGGTTTACTTAAATGGCGAATAATACTATAAAGGTTGTGCAGCTATAAATTGTACACATTTTGGTTATTATATAAATTTAGGTTAATTTTGTTTACCTCATTCAGGTAGAGAAAAAGGGGGGCAAAAACTTCTCGGTTATCGTATCGTCGTGCACTCTGTATGAGGTTGAACTGAGCTAGTCGAGGCAAATAAAATGAATTGTGTGAAATCTAAAATTTATTCTAGGTTATTTAGAGACGCGGAGCGGTGGCGAGCAGCAAGCAATTGAACGTTAAATACATGGGAGTACGGCGATATTGTAGTATATATATATATATATATATATATATATATATATATATATACAGGGTGAGTTTTTAGTGTGGCAACGGTCGATAACTCCGTATTATAAAAGCTACGTAAACCAAATTTGGAGGCATATTAGGCATGCCTAAAGTGCACATTTTAAAAATATTTGAAAGCATACAGGGTGTTTCATAATTCAGGGCATATTAAACTTATATTTTTTAAATGGAACTCCTATATATTATTACATTTTGAAAAGCCCATAAAAGAGCTTTAATTTGATACCAAATTGTATCTGTCTATTCCTATTAGTTTTGAGATATTCAACTGTTTTTAGAAAAAATGACCCCAATTGAATACATTTCCACTGCACTAATACACAACTTATGTTAATTTTCAAGATGCAGAAAATTTTACCATATACTATAGTATATTTGTAAATATCACTTTTTTGAAATTTCTTCCCAGTATACAGGGTGTGTCAGGTTTCGCGCAAAATGCAATTTTTTAATTTTTTTTTAAATGGCACTACCAATTTTATTGCTAAAATGGATAGTTCATTAAGTGTCCTTTCATTTTTGTTAAGCATTCCCTATACCTAAATCCATTACTTTCTGAGATATTTTTGATTTTCTTCAAATTTTATGAATGTTTTTTAATTTACATAACTAAAAATAACTTACTGTTGGAGAATATTATAAAACAATTAATACATTTTGATTAACAATCAACTACAGTTATCCAATAACAATTTTCACTAAAGATATAACAACCTACAATAATACGCTATCAACAGAACTCTGCCAGATCAACAATATGCATTTTATAGAAAATGTTCAAACAGGAAATCAGGCAGCCTTTGAAAAAAATAACATTTTCAATCAAAATGTCATTTAGGTTTATTAATTGTAGTGTGTTGTCATTTAACACATTATCAGTTTTGTTTTAAATTGTAATCTTTGAAGGAGTTTTCAAAATGAATTTTACAGTGGAAGAACAAATAAATATGATTTGGGTATTGAGAGCAAGTTTAAAAAACTTCCTACTTGCATCAAGAATATACCAAGATAGATATCCTGTTAAATGACAACACACTACAATTAATAAACCTAAATGACTCTTTACATGTAATAGTTATTTTTTTCAAAGCCTGCCTGATTTCCTGTTTGAACATTTTCTATAAAATGCATATTGTTGATCTGGCAGAATTCTGTTGATAGCGTATTATTGTAGGTTGTTATATCTTTAGTGAAAATTGTTATTGGATAACTGTAGTTGATTGTTAATCAAAATGTATTAATTGTTTTATAATATTCTCCAATAGTAAGTTATTTTTAGTTATGTAAATTAAAAACATTCATAAAATTTGAAGAAAATCAAAAATATCTCAGAAAGTAATGGATTTAGGTATAGGGAATGCTTAACAAAAATGAAAGGACACTTAATGAGCTATCCATTGTAGCAATAAAATTGGTAAGGTGCCGTTTAAAAAAAAATTAAAAAATTGCATTTTGCGAAACCTGACACATCCTGTATACTGAGAAGAAATTTCAAAAAAGTGATATTTACAAATATACTATGGTATATGGTAAAATTTTCTGCATCTTGAAAATTAACATAAGTTGTGTATTAGTGCAGTGGCAATGTATCTAATCGGGGTCATTTTTTCTAAAAACAGTTGAATACCTCAAAAACTAAAAGGAATAGACAGATACAATTTCATATCAAATTAAAGCTCTTTTATGGGCTTTCCAAAAATGTAATAATATATAGGGTGTTCCATTTAAAAAAATATAAGTTTAATATGCCCTGGAATTATGAAACACCCTGTATGCTTCCAAATATTTTTAAAATGTGCACTTTAGGCATGCCCAATATGCCTCCAAATTTGGTTTACGTAGCTTTTATAATAACAGAGTTATCGACCGCTGCCTTACTAAAAACTCACCCATATATATATATATATATATATATATATATATATATATATATTGCTGTGAAACCTACAAAATCCGTGAACTACGCTTTTCGAATCGAGCCTCACGAATTGGGCGTCAAGAATGCTGTGAAACCTACAAAAAGATATTCATTACCTTAACTGTGTTGGTCCATTGACTTTCTTCCGTTAATCGCCTCGGCTGCTCCTCTAGATAACTTTCATCCTCATACATAAAAAAAACAAACACATTCCTACCACAAACATCAACGTTAACTCTATTTACATCAATATTCACAATACATTAAAATTTCAAAATTAAAATTCAGCATAAATTTCAGTATCAGAAAATTTCAAGATTAAATTTGTTATCATTTTAAAGTGCATCCAGAATTAAAGTCCTTGTAGCATGCCTACTAATTACTATAACAATATATGCAGACCTGAGTCTGAGTACAAAGGGAGCATCTACCACCCCTTTACGTTAATTAACCAGGTTCGTCTAATTGAGCTCAAAGACATACCCATATTTTCATCCTAATCCAGAACATCAATACTAAATACCCCTTTCTACTTAAACAAGCAAATTTCACCTTAAAATTAAAATATTATTGTTAGTACAATTTCACTACTGTCCATTTTAAATAAACAAATTGTAAAGTTATTCACCACACACCAAAATATCAAAGTTCGAACAAAATAGTATAATTTACCTGAAGGTTACTGCACTCGTAGCTTGAATGTACATCGTCCCTTTGTTAATTACACCATTCCAACTGGGTTATATTTACGGCTTCTGATTCTCAACGTTTAAAAATTTGCTCCATCACCATTTATTTAAAGTTGTTTCAGGGCTTTTCCGGAACTCATCTGTGTATATCTGAACCTTGTTTAGTGGATCCAGTCATGTTTACGAACCATTTAATTATTAACACCCCGAAAATAACAAAGAAATTCATACTTCTTTCACCAATATACGCCAAAACTGCCTACTTTTGTGTATTTATTTGTCGTAGTAAATTTTACCAATTGGTACAGTGATACTAAACTTTCTTTACCTTGTATCTTCTTTTCTAAGTGCACTAACGTACATTCATTGTAGCACGTAAAGAACAAGCTGTTTTAAATCACATAATATTCGAGCAAACTGTTTAAATTATTTAATATTAAAACCGGAAAACTAAAAACACTGTTTAACGCGTTCAATCAAATCGAAGATCTAAGAGAGCTTGTTCATATTCCCCTGGGTATATATAGAGGTTAGCCTGTCTGTCGGTCGAGTCCTCAAAACGGCCAGTTTCTAGAATTTCGCATGCTAAGTTCCCATTCCGTAGCCCGGCATGCGATTTTTACGAATTTTGCTCTCGCCCCAGTTAAATCTCAGAAAATTTCACACGGCACGCAACGTCTGAGAATACCTAATTAAATTTTATACAGAAATGTTATTTCTACCTCTCAATTTTGCCTTTTATTTTTAACCAATCGCAACCCCATGACGTTGCTTTACTCACGCCTTTTTACTATATGTGTCTTGGTCTTGCGCATATTATCTGTCTCTATCTACCCTGTTCTTATTAGTGCAAATTGATATTCCTTATTATCGATTATTTCAGTCCATGTGGACTATCTGGGTTAAATAACCCCGTATCGCACCTTCTCGTGAATATTAAGCCACGGTTTCTCCAAGATTCTTTGTAACTATTAATTATCTGCAACATTTACGCAGAATGAGCTTTTTAAAAATACGCAAGGTGTTTAAACATACTATTAATTCTCAGAGCTTGATTTCATGGTATTTTATTGGGTTTTCAAGTTTTATAGATATTATATGTTACTAACGGTTCAATTAACTTCCATTACAATTATTATCTGTACGTTTTGTTTAATACCAGTTACTTAAAATAGAGTTAATTAATATAAATTTTGCACGTAATTTTTATTTGTTTCTTTACTAGGGATAATTAAATTACCCGTAAAGTTTTCTAATACTGCTTCCTTTTATATAAAGCGTCTTATAAATAATTTAAATCTCTTAATTTTAATAAAACGAATGAATTTTTATGCTTCGCGCCGTTATTTAATAACGCGTACCTTTTTCCAAAGCTTCTACACGGTGATTAAAATTATTTGATGTGATTATTTAATTTTCTACCCTGGTCTAAATATGAGTATTTTCCCCTATTTGAATACAAATAATCCCACTTATTTGAATTCAAATATAAAATATTTAAACCGCAAACAAAATTTACAAAAAAATGCCTATCTCTCTCTACCCTTATCTATCTAACTTACCTACTTTGTCTCCAATCAAAAAAAAAATATTTACACCTACCTATATCCCTATCCTATTCCTAACTCTCACCTAATTCTATAAACCGAAATTATCCCTAACTTCATCCTACTTATCCATCTAATCCTATATACCTCCTATATACCTATCCTATTTCTAACTTTTAACTAATCTTCACTATACTTTACTTCCCCCTACCTAATCCTATATACCTATCCTACTCTTACTCTATTCCTAACTCTCCACTAATCTCCTATGAAATATCTATACTTAACCTATCTTATTTTCTTCCTACATTTACTCTTTATTCTCATCCTAAACCTATTTCTAATTATCTCCCATATTTATCCTATATCTAGCTTTATTTTCTATACCTATACTAAAATTCACCTATCTCTATCCTTTGTTCATCAAGTTATTTAAATCTAACTCTCTTCTTGACCCTCCAAGTCTTTCTTCTCACTATCCTAATACTCTTCATCCCTATTTCTCCTCCTTTTATATCTATACTTATCAACCCTGTTATCTCACATACCATTAACTCATCCCTATTATCCTGACTCTTAAATACTGCTTCTACTTCAGTCCCTACACATGTCTGTTTCTTATTTATTATTGTTTCCCTTTCTGCCGACAAACCAAACGATACTACTTTACAATTATCGATTTTTCTCTCTACGGAAAATCCTATGTACCTTCTAGAATTTTTGTGTAATGGAATCCGCCAGAATGAATTCCTTAAATCTACTTTATTAAAAACAAACTTGCCATTTAACCTCGTCAAAAATGTGTCCATGGATGTTGGACAATGGAATTGCGGTTTGGTCCGTTGATTAATTTTACGTGCATCTTTAATTAATTCTGCCTTCACCTGCTCCCGATATGCTGCTGTTGCTTCTACCCCCACTAATTCTGCATGTTTTTGTACTAAAGCTTGAACCTCTACTATCCTATCCTCTGGACATCTTATTGTGTTGATCTGTTTAACCTCATCATCCTCTACCTCTACTACATTAATACTCAACCCTGTGTCATCTTCTGTGACTTCATAACTGCCCTTCCATGGCACTACCCTATCATTAATCCTTATTACCTTCCGTTCCATATCTATCAAAACCCCTAACTTCGTCATACAGTCAACACCTAAAATGCTCTGAAACTTCAGTCCAGGTACAATTACAAACTCCTGTTCACAGCTTAAACCTCCTATATCTATCCTAAGCACCACAACACTATTTACTACAGCAAATTTCTTTTTATTTGGAGCTACTAAATGGCTACGCTTTATAGGCATAATTCTATCACAAACCTTATCCCTAATTTCGCTGACGAATTCCTCCGATATTAAACTCGCCTCTGCCCCTGTATCAAGTAATACTTCTACATTATTCTCAAAAATTTCTAAATTAATAATTGGCAAACATACTTTTCCTTAGTTTCTGGCTCTACTTCCTCCTCAATTTTGAAAAATTCACGTGGATGTTCATATACATTTACACTGAAATCTAGTGGTCTGTCGCGTTCTAAAAATCCTGTCCAGGTCTGTTTTCCCTACTTGGTCCTGGTCTAGCCGTCACCTCAGCGTATGTTCTAGGCGTTTCCACTCGTTCCGTGTCTGTATTAGCAGTCCCCCTCATGTCCGGTGAACTATTCCTTCTGGTAGGTTCCGGTCTCGGTGCAGGTCCCCTTCCTAAACTATTACTCCTAACGTATGGTCGTCTCTGTTCCCAATTCTGTCGCTGGTATCCGTAACTATTCCTCTTCTAGCATAGTTGTCCCGTCTATTGTCAAACCTAACTGTGTTGATCTGTCTTTCCCTATTATCCCGAGGTCGTCCACTACTTACGTCGTCGTACCTCTGCAGGTATTCTAAAATATTTCTCTGTCCACTATGTTCTGTAGTGTTACGTGTTGTCTTACTTCTACCTCGAAGTGTCGTGATAAATACTTAATAATTTGTCGGTCCGTCAGTGGTGGGTTCAGTTGCTTTGCTATGCTATACTTGCGTATAGCATATTGCTCCTACTTCCTGAAAATTCTCCTTAAATTTCCTGTGATTAAGTCGTCTCGTACCTGGTCTTGTCTGTGGTCACTCCAGTAGTGCTTTAAAATCTGTCTTCAAACTCCGTGTAGGTGTCTATGTCCTGTCCTACTAAATTGTACCATGCTTCCGCGTTGTCTTTCAATAAAGCCTTTATCGTATTCAGTTTAGTCTGTTCGTCAAATAAATTTCCCACTAGATTTCTTACACTATTAATAAAAATTTGTGGATTTACCCTGTTATCGCCATAAAACTTCATGTGTTGGTCCAATGATACTCCACCTGTAGAAAATCTGGGACCATCCCCGTTAAATTTGACATGTTGTATTTGATACTACTAACTTCGCGTTCTACCCTGCCTAACTGATCCCTACATGAGTCTGTCACTTCAGTCATTTTACATTAATCTCTTCTTCACAAAAATGCGTACTTCGGACCATAAATGTCCCATTTCCTGTCGAAGACCTGTAATATCACGCTCATTTTTTCAACCCTATTTTCTACTTCCCCAGTTTCACGGTAAGACTATCTTTAAATTCTGTAAATTCTTTAGTATTTTGTTCAATTTTCCCGCTTATCTGCTCTAATTTTGGTTGGACTCCTCCTCGCTCTATTCGATTCTTCTCTAGCTCTATTAGATTCTTCCTAGCTCTATTAGCTTCATCGCTCATCCTCTCTAGCATTCTCATTATCATCTCGTTTCCTTGATCCCCTGATTCCGTCCTCGACTGATCTCTACTGCCTCCAGCTTCTTCCATTTTCGAATTTTTCTCACACAATGCACTATCGTCACTTCCAATTTCCACTCCTTGACTCCTTAACCACTCTTTTCTCTGCATACGTTCTAATCATTATCACACACTCTAAAATACTCCTAAATTTATACGCACACAGAAACTCTCTCTCTCAGATCGCCAGTTTCCTGGAATAAAATCACAAAAATTTTATTTGGAACTCGAGCCTCACTTTTGGGTCGCCATGTATGCTGTGAAACCTACAAAATCCGTGAACTACGCTTTTCGAATCGTGCCTCACGAATTGGGCGTCAAGAATGCTGTGAAACCTACAAAAAGCTATTCATTACCTTAACTGTGTTGGTCCATTGACTTTCTTCCGTTAATCGCCTCGGCTGCTCCTCTAGATAACTTTCATCCTCATACATAAAAAAAACAAACACATTCCTACCACAAACATCAACGTTAACTCTATTTACATCAATATTCACAATACATTAAAATTTCAAAATTAAAATTCAGCATAAATTTCAGTATCAGAAAATTTCAAGATTAAATTTGTTATCATTTTAAAGTGCATCCAGAATTAAAGTCCTTGTAGGATGACTACTAATTACTATAACAATATATGCAGACCTGAGTCTGAGTACAAAGGAGCATCTATCACCCTTTACGTTAATTAACCAGGTTCGTCTAATTGAGCTCAAAGACATACCCATATTTTCATCCTAATCCAGAACATCAATACTAAATACCCCTTTCTACTTAAACAAGCAAATTTCACCTTAAAATTAAAATATTATTGTTAGTACAATTTCACTACTGTCCATTTTAAATAAACAAATTGTAAAGTTATTCACCACACACCAAAATATCAAAGTTCGAACAAAATAGTATAATTTACCTGAAGGTTACTGCACTCGTAGCTTCAATGTACATCGTCCCTTTGTTAATTACACCATTCCAACTGGGTTATATTTACGGCTTCTGATTCTCAACGTTTAAAAATTTGCTCCATCACCATTTATTTAAAGTTGTTTCAGGGCTTTTCCGGAACTCATCTGTGTATATCTGAACCTTGTTTAGTGGATCCAGTCATGTTTACGAACCATTTAATTATTAACACCCCGAAAATAACAAAGAAATTCATACTTCTTTCACCAATATACGCCAAAACTGCCTACTTTTGTGTATTTATTTGTCGTAGTAAATTTTACCAATTGGTACAGTGATACTAAACTTTCTTTACCTTGTATCTTCTTTTCTAAGTGCACTAACGTACATTCATTGTAGCACGTAAAGAACAAGCTGTTTTAAATCACATAATATTCGAGCAAACTGTTTAAATTATTTAATATTAAAACCGGAAAACTAAAAAACACTGTTTAACGCGTTCAATCAAATCGAAAATCTAAGAGAGCTTGTTCATATTCCCCTGGGTATATATAGAGGTTAGCCTGTCTGTCGGTCGAGTCCTCAAAACGGCCAGTTTCTAGAATTTCGCATGCTAAGTTCCCATTCCGTAGCCCGGCATGCGATTTTTACGAATTTTGCTCTCGCCCCAGTTAAATCTCAGAAAATTTCCACACGGCACGCAACGTCTGAGAATACCTAATTAAATTTTATACAGAAATGTTATTTCTACCTCTCAATTTTGCCTTTTATTTTCAACCAATCGCAACCCCATGACGTTGCTCTACTCACGCCTTTTTACTATATGTGTCTTGGTCTTGCGCATATTATCTGTCTCTATCTACCCTGTTCTTATTAGTGCAAATTGATATTCCTTATTATGGATTATTTCAGTCCATGTGGACTATCTGGGTTAAATAACCCCGTATCGCACCTTCTCGTGAATATTAAGCCACGGTTTCTCCAAGATTCTTTGTAACTATTAATTATCTGCAACATTTACGCAGAATGAGCTTTTTTAAAAATACGCAAGGTGTTTAAACATACTATTAAGTCTCAGAGTTTGATTTCATGGTATTTTATTGGGTTTTTCAAGTTTTTATAGATATTATATGTTACTAACGGTTCAATTAACTTCCATTACAATTATTATCTGTACGTTTTGTTTAATACCAGTTACTTAAAATAGAGTTAATTAATATAAATTTTGCACGTAATTTTTATTTGTTTCTTTACTAGGGATAATTAAATTACCCGTAAAGTTTTCTAATACTGCTTCCTTTTATATAAAGCGTCTTATAAATAATTTAAATCTCTTAATTTTAATAAAACGAATGAATTTTTATGCTTCGCGCCGTTATTTAATAACGCGTACCTTTTCCAAAGCTTCTACACGGTGATGAAAATTATTTGATGTGATTATTTAATTTTCTACCCTGGTCTAAATATGAGTAATATATATATATATATATATATATATATATATATATATAATTTGTTTTATTATTGGGGAAAGCAGTCAAATTTGATGGATTAATAAAATACTCTTTCAATCATTCAAGCTTTCGATAAATTTATTATCTTCGTCAGGAATCTAATACATATAAAATTAATTGTTGGAATAGTAGTTTAACATTACTTACGGTTATGAATTTTATATATACATATAACTAAGGATATCGAAAATTTTTTAAATGTACAAAGTATGAAAATTTGAAAGACATTGACATGTATTAACAGTTACTGACTATGTAAAATAATTAGTCTGTGCAGGAAAAGTTACATATCTCAATGTGTTTATAAATACGTATCAAATTAAAATTATAAATAAATTTTTCAAAAATTAGTTTAAATTTATTTATAATTTCAATTTGATACGTATTTATAAACACATTGAGATATGTAAACTTTCCTGCACAGACTAATTATTTTACATAGTCAGTAACTGTTAGTACATGTCAATGTCTTTCAAATTTTCATACTTTGTAAATTTAAACATTTTTCGATATCCCTAGTTATATGTATATATAAAACTCATAACCGTAAGTATAAAGGACATAATTTTATTTTATAATTTTTTTGTTTAAACAAAAAAATTATAAAATAAAACTAAAGGACATGAAATTGAGAAATACGGATATAAATATATATATATATATATATATATATATATATATATATATATATATATATTAAAATAGATGATCAGGTTTACTGGAGTGATAGCAATATATTAATAAATAATAGATAGTTTAGGATAACATTTTGTACTAATGCAACACATACAGTCATATATACACATTCAACAATAAGGTAGCTTAAGAATTTTGTAACGTACTTTTAAAGGACATACAAATAGGCTTAGTTCATTTAGTTGTTAAGTGTATAACGAATAGAATAGTTTAAGGTAAGTGACAAAATTATATAAGGGTAGGTTAGTATATTAGTCAATTAATTTATAGGAATGACTGAACCATTGAAAAAGGCTTAAATAGTCGAAACGTGCGTATGGTCGAGTGAGGTTATGGAACAATAAAATGTAAAACTTTATATTAATGTTTCGACCTATAACCTAAGAAAAGCATCCTCAAACAAATATACACACACACACACACACATACACGCACACACACACACACACACACACACACACACACACACACACACACACACACACACACACACACACACCACGCGCGCGTCGAAGTGCAAAGACGTGTTTTTCAGTGCTTTGAATATTTTATTAAAAGTCATGTTATTAATATAAATCACGTTTAATTTATATCGTGCACACCGTTCTTTAAGTACTGGTTAAATAGTTTATTGTGAACAGCAAAGGAATTTTTGGTAATTGTATTCTAAAATTTAATTGATTAATCTGACAGATATCAAGATTTATTTTCTGTCATTAAATAATTAAATATAAAAGGAACTTTTATCCAAAAATGGAAGGAAATGAAGAAGAACAGTTTAATAATGTGCTTCAAACACTTATCAACGTTACTGAAAAGAGTGGTAATTTAAGAAATGACAGCTTAAAATCGGTAAGTGCTTTGCGAAGTATTTTTAATAAAATTAGTCTATTGCTAAATAACAATGTAAAAACAACAAAGAATTATGAAAATCAAGAACTTTCGATAGTAGAAAATCAAACTCTAAAACCAGAACCCGTAATCCGTCTTGAAAAACTATACTCTGAAGTTACAAGTGCAAACAGGAATGTACCTTTTAAAAATGAAGACAAGCATGTAGTTTTCGTGAAACCAAATAGCAACCAAACGACAGATGATATGAAGAAAATTATTAAATCAACGATCAATCCTACTGAACTTAAAGTTGGCATTAACAGCTTCAAAGCGTTAGGAAATGGTCAAATAATAATCGAAACTGAAAATGCAACTGAATTAAAAACAATTATGGAATTAATAAATGAAAAATGTGGTGAAGCCCTGACAGCGGTAACAACCAGTCACAGAAACTCTCGAATGATTATTTATAATATCCCTGAAGAGATTGACATAAGCAATGCAGAAGAAATAATAAGACTACAAAATGCAGAATTCAATCTAAAAGAAAATGAAATTGAACCTAAATTTGTCTTCAAAAGCAAAAGAAATATTAGAAACGTAGTAATTAATATCCTACCTGAAGCTCGACAACGGATTTTAAATAGAAAATTAAAAATAGGTTGGAAGTTATGTAATATCGAGGATTACGTTGTTGTTGGAAGATGTTTTAAATGCAGTAAATTTAATCATAGAGCCACGGAATGTAGAAGTCAAGTAACATGCCCAATATGTGCAGGTAACCATCAACTAAAAGACTGTAAAGCGTCAAAGAATGAATATAAATGTATTAATTACTCTAATTATAACAAATATAATATAAAAAGCAACATTAATGAATGCCACTCATCCTTAGATAAAAAACCTGCCCTAGTTATCAAATAACACTTAAACGGCAACAGCGGAATATAAATTATTAAGAATGGCTCAAGACAAAAATAGAAAAAATAGGATTTTTCAAAATAATAAAGATATAAATTCAAATAGGGCAAAAGATATCAAATGTGTACAAATTAATCTACAACATTCAAAGGTAGCTACTGACAACCTAATGCAAATTATGGATCAACACAATTTAGATATAGGTTTAGTGCAAGAACCATACTCGATACAAAATAAAATAATAGGAATCTCGTCAAAGGTTCGTACATATTATAAAGGAAATGACCGTACGAGAACAGCAATATTAATAAGAAACAAAACTATCGAAGCAATAATGATAAGTCAAATTTCTAACAAAGATCAAGTAGTAGTAGAGATAAATCATGAAAGAAACAAATATTTTTTTGCAAGCATATATCTTGATATAAAATTAGATATAGAAGAAAGTATTGGTAATTTAAGGAAGATATTAGATTTTGTAAATAAAGCACCTCTTTTAATATCCATAGACAGTAACTCCAGGTCGAAAAACTGGTACGACAAAATTACAAATAAGCGAGGCAAGAAACTTGAAGAATTTATAATAAAAAATGACCTATACTTACTTAACGAACAAACTAACAGTCCATCATTCGCTACACTAAGGGGGGAGAGTAATATTGACTTAACTATGACGAACAGTCTAATGTTGAATTGTACAAGCGACTGGGGGATTGGAGAAGAAGAAAGCTGCTCTGATCATGCACTTATTACGTTTAATATAAATAGATTACCATCAGTACATATTGACATAAACTTTAGAAAGATTAGGTATATAGTCAAAAGTTCTAAATGGGAAGTATTTGATAAATTGATATCAGAAGAGATTAGTAAAATTGCTAATAGTAATTTAGAACCAAACAATACTTTACAAATAGACAACCATCTACAAAGCTTGACAAAAAACGTTATAGATCTTGAGACACATATACAAAAATTTGAAGTAGCATTACAAAATGCATGTTCCCAATCATTCCATAAATTCAAAATTCAAAAACAAATTCATGGTAGAACGGTTCCATGGTGGACAGAGGAATTAACAATATTACGTAAACGAGTAAATGCTTGTAGGCGAAGATACCAAAAAACAAAAATAAATGAGGATTTAAGACTTCAACGGAAATCAATCTATACAAAAGAAAAAAAAATTATCAACAAAAAATGAGACAAGAAAAAATAAGTTCATGGAAAGAATACTGTAATTTGACAGATGGCCGAAATCCTTGGAATTCTGTATATAAAATATCAAGAGGTAAAGAAAAAAAGGATTTTATACTTACAACTATCCAAAAACGTGATGGTGAGTTTACAAAAGGTATTACCGAAACTCTCAAATACATGATGGAACATTTCATACCCGAGGACAAAATTGAAGATGACAAGAATCACAAAAACATTAGAAAAGAGGTAGAAACTGAAATCAGTACAACAGATGACAAAGAATTTAACGCAGCAGAAATAGAAGATATTATTACAAATATGAATCCTAAAAAAGCACCGGGAAGTAATGGAATCACTAGTGACATACTACTAAGAGTATTTAAAAGATTTCCAAAATTTACCACAGAAATATATAATCAGTGCTTGAAGAGATCTTATTTTCCGAAGGAATGAAAGAAAGCAGTCATCGTCCCAATATTAAAATCTGATAAAGACAACTCCAATGACATCTCTAAATTTCGACCAATAAGCCTTATAAACATTGAAGAAAAAATCTTAGAAAAATTATTAATAAATCGAATAGCTTATCATCTCCATTCAAAAAATTTACTTAACCCAAATCAGTATGGCTTCATACCTCAAAAATGTACTATTGACGCCGTTTTGGAAGTTACTAGATTTCTAGAAAATAATATGAAGTTGAAGAGAAATGTAGTTGTAACAAGTCTTGATGTTAAAGGTGCTTTTGACGCAGCTTGGTGGCATGGCATTTTAAAGGAACTTCGTGACATCAAATGCCCTGCGAATCTTTTAGCTTAACAAAAAGTTATTTTAATAATAGATTTGCAACACTGAAAGTTGGCCAGGTAAAAATTGAAAAAAAATTATCTAGAGGATGTCCCCAAAGATCGTGCAGTGGTCCGGGTTTTTGGAATCTACAATATAATTCTTGTTTAAATATCAAATATTCAAAATATACTAAAGCTATTGCATTTGCAGACGACTAACTTATTTTAACCAGTGGTTCAAATGCACTAGAAGCAGAAAATTACATGAATATTGAAATTATGAAGATTATGAAATGGGCTAAAATAATAAAACAAACTTCAGTGAAGAAAAATCAAAAGTCATGCTAGTTTCGAGGAAAAGAAGATCAAAGTTTACAAAAATCAACATCTACCTAAATAATTTACCAATTAAACATCTAAATACAATCAAGTACTTGGGAATATATATAGATGAAAAACTTAAATTTGATATACATATCGATTATATAACAGATACGTGCATGAAAATTATCCATATACTTTCTAGATCGGCTAAAATTAAATGGGGATTAAAACAAAAAGCAATAGAAATAATATACAAGGCAGCAATCCTTCCCATCATATCATACGGAGTCTCAATTTGGAAAAGTGCAGTAAAAAAAAGAAACCAGATACTATTAAACATAGTTCAAAGGCTTATCAACATAAAAATTGCAAAGGGATTTCGAACTATATCTTATGAAGCTTCATGCATTATCACTGGGCTAACTCCTATAATATTAAAATTAGAAGAAACATCATTTATATATGAAACAACAAAAAATCTATCAAACAATAATATACTATTCGATGCTCCAATGAATTATAGTAAATGGAATCACCCAGTCCAAATAGAAAAATTCAATTTTGAAGAAAAGTTTGAACATAGACAACTAAAATTTTTCATTGAAATTTACACATCCGGAAGTAAGAAAGCAGAAGGAGTAGGGGCAGGAATTGCTATTTATAAAAATGAAGAACCAGTCACTAAAATAAAATGCAAATTAAATGGATTATGTTCAAAAATGCAAACAGAACAATTTGCAATCTTAACAGCAATAAAAACCGCTAACACTTTGCTAATCAAAGAATTTAAAAAAAATCTCATAATTCGGACTAACTATAAAGCTACAATAAAATTAATCAAAGATGGCCATAATCACGAATATCTAATAGAAAAGATTAGAAAGCAAATACTATATATGCAAGGAAATAGATGGTTAATAAGTATATGTCACTTTGATTACAATGACAAACACGTTGCAAATCTGTTGGCTGTCGAAGCAGGAAATGACAACTACATCGATATTAGTTTCAATAGAATACCCAAAATTTCAATTAAGGATATAGCACAAAAAATAGTATAGCGAAATGGCAAAAGGAATGGCACAACACAACAAAAGGGGAAACAACTAAAACTTTTTTTCTAACAATAATTGATAGACTGCATTTAAAACTTCCAATCTCTGCAAACCTAACAACAATACTAAGCGGCCACGGTAGGATAAAAAGCTACTTCAATAAATTTAAAATAATAAATGACCCAACATGTACATGCGGTTTAGGAGAACAAACAGTACAACATATAATACACGAATGTCCATTACTTGAAAATCAAAGGCAAAAACTGAAACATGAAGTCATACGAAGTAATGGAAACTGGCCGATCGACAATGCCGATTTAATTTCAAAATTCACGCTGTTATTCCTTAAATTTATAAACAAAATTAATTTTGAAGAAATGTAATACATTAAAAAAAAATTGTAAAATATATATTCAATAGCATGTAGTATTATGTACTTCTTGTAATGGAATATGCTGTTAAAATAAAGATTGTCGTTTAAAACACACACACTCACGCGCGCGCGCGCATGCACACGCACACGCACACACGCACACACACACACACACATACACACACACACAGTGTTATTCACGGTATACGCCTCGGAACATAGTAGGTAAACTAATAAATATTTAAAAAGTTTTCTTTTGCATATGGATAGAGACATATTAGAGGTACATTATAAAATTATTTAGAAATTATACAGGGTGTTCCAAACACTTACCCGTACACTTATTCTTACTTTTGGGTAAGTCTTTGCTCAAATAATAACTAATACAACTAACGGTTAATAATCTTATTGTCCTGATGAAGTGTGATTTATTTCAAAATTATTTACAAATATTATTCAGCATAAAATCCTAATCTTCCATAAATTTCTAAATTATATGTACATTATCACTAATATTTCTTCAGACAAAATTATTATTATTATTTACTTAATCAAATAAACAAAGTTTAAAAATCAAAATCTATCTCTTTAGATCATGTTAAAAATTTTCATACTTTATACGGAAGGTGAGGCGCAAATTGTGTTTCCCTAAATGAAGGATGAACCACGCGACTTCAGGGAAAATTTAGAGGAGACCTTACAAAGTTGCTCCCAATAATCATAGTAGTAAGGTCGATAAGTTAAATATAAAATCAGAACAATTAAATATAAAATTATCAACAAAATGTTTATTTATGAATAATAACTGGACCAATTGCTGACTTATTTGTAAACTATGATCACCAATATCTAGACCGAAACCTGGACAACTGCATTTTTTTTGAAGAGAGAGAAATAAATTACCGACGGCTGCGTGATGACCTTACAACTACCCCTGCATCTTAAGAGATCATCTTTTATGATTTCTAGCAGCTGGAAGAATGATATCAACTGCCATGAGAAGTTCTTTTGAATCGCCAAGTTATACTAATTCGAATTCCTAAAAGAATGTTTTTCAAAACGGTGTGTCAGGAGAATCAGTTTACGGTAGATTCTGATATTTAAGTTCCAAGCATCAATTAAGGCAATTAGGGAAATCATTAAAAAATATTTAGGATCGAACACTATTAATATCCTTTACCTACATTTACGAAGTTAACTGCGGAGGTTATAATGACTTTGTCGTTTTATTCCCACACAATTGTCTACAACCAGCGCAGCAATATTTATTTGTAAGCAATTAGACATCCATTTACTATGAATCATCTATTGAAATTCGTATTCTACGGCTCGTCTAAGTGAGGATATTACGTGTGGTCTATTTTAGAAACTGGAATGAACTGACATGAAATCACTAACATCCCTCAAGACCCAAACCCTTACCTCATCAACATTCGGAATTTTAACAAATTAAAGGTGAGTGCATGATTTGACTCCCTTTCCCAACCTATTCTGCATTGTCTTGAATTGTGCACCGTGCAAAAATCTTATTTGTACGGGCAACAGATAAATTTGGCAATCAATAAAATACATCGCAATTCGATACAATCTGCTCAATATGTGAACACTATATTCGGTAAAATAATTGATTAGTAAAATACTTACTAGGAGATATAAGAACAATGTACTAAATTTTTCCGACGACCACTTGTGAAAACAACAGATTACACACTACTTATTTATGTAGAAAGTAAAGTATATCACTCTAGAGTGCGAGTACATATCACTCTAGTGTTGAAATACTTTTCAACTCTAGAGTGATATGATTGATGTTAGTATGCTAGTTACCTAGGAAACCCAAACGACTACCGGTTTCTATCTTTTTGTATTCATTCGTTTCGTTTTGGCTAATAACAGTTTAAAATACTCATAGGTAAATCGATACTGACAGTTTCCGTTTTACCTAAAGATGTAATTACTCATATTAGTTTGTAATTGAAATGATTTCTTCAATAAAAATTGAGAATGCATACGCTAAAAGCAACAGAGTCGCAGATTTTATAAAGACAAAAACAAAGTAGGCGTTCGAATTTTCAACATCAAAACGTCAAATAAATTTTATAGCTGTCTGTCTGTCTTGCATTATTGTGTACACATTTATTGCAAATAAACATAAAAATAACTATTTCGTAATTGTTTTTAGTGGTGGTCGTCGGAAAAATAGTGTACAGTACTCGCGTGGAAAGTGACATTTCACACTCGTGGAATAGTCGCACTCGGCTTACGCCTCGTGCGACAATACTCTTCCACTCGTGTGAAATGGGTCACTTTCCACACTAGTAATGTAATATACTATTGCTACATGTAATAAACTTGAAGATAAAAACACAACTTTGAAGAAATGTTAGCAAAATGGATTTAAAATTACCATTTTAGTAGAATTTTTTATATAAAGTATCCAATATAATACAACTTTTGAATGTTTAATAAAGCTTCGTACAATGAAAAGGTTTTTCCTTAAAATAAATAACCATGAACTTAATTTTCAAATTCCCCAATAGAGAAACTACTAAGAGAAACTCAACTTTTATTCTAACATTTCTATAAAAATTTTGCAAACTATTCAAAGTTTATTACTGTAAAAAATTGTTTTACTAAGTTTTGCTAAGATTTCCTATTTTACTGAAATTTTACGGACATGCTAAGAAAATATCAAAGAATCTTATTTAAGGCTTTAGTTTTAATCCTTTTTAGATCTACTTTTGATCGTGATTAATAAAATAAGGCGCACACGATATAACAAATTTCTTTCTAACTTATTCTACTTGTATGAAATATTCTTATAACTTTTCAGGCTTATCTTAAATTTAAACGTAAATAATGGAATAAATAAGTTTTCGCATTTATTCAGCTCGAAAGAAGTTTCTCGTGTGATAACTTCTGAAGAACAACTGGCAATCCAATTTCAAGCTATAAAGTGGTTTGCAGAACAAAATAATCAAATAAATTCAAAGAACTACTGGAACCAAAGCGTTACTTTGAAGTATAATCTTTCATCCAGAATCAAATATTTATAAAGCTTGAGAGTCTGATTACCTGTTATATTGGATAAGCACAGAACTGCAAAACCAAGTTGAAAATTGAATCGATTGTACCTACAAAGCTTGAAGTGCTTGTACAGTGTGCTGTAGCTAAATACAAATCCACGTTACAACTTATCGTTTCCTGTTCTGTTAAATGCAGATTAAGTTTAGAGATATAAAATAGAATCTTCTTTTATAATGGTAATATAGAAATCAAGCTGATTAGGTAGTTAAGATTATAATTGGCATTCTGATGATAGTGATTTGGTACTCGTAATATTACACAATAACCATTAGCATATTATGCTATTTAAAGCTAGGATGTTTGTAATTAATAATGACTTCTTTATTGAGAACTTGTATATTTATACATGTGTGCATAAAATAGAAAAAATAATAAACTAATTACAAAGTTCACAAATGGTGAATTTATCACCAGTTGGCGATTTCTTCCAATTTACCATTAGCGAAACCTCAAGTTAATACACAATTTAAAATATTAACTTAGTAATCGGACTTGTATACCTATTATTAAATAAAAAATGCATAGTTATTTGTACGTTAAACGAAAAACAAATAGGGATTCGAAAGGACGGAAACGGATGGGAATGGGGAACAATAGGAAGCATATCTCATGAAAGTTAGGTCTTGTTGAAGAAATACAGTTTGATTTTATTTTTGAAAATACTAATTGAATTAGATATTTTAATATCTATCGGAAGCAAATTCCGTTGTCGAATAACTTTAACAGTAAATGAATCATTGTAGAAATTAGTTCTATGAATTGGAGTTGTAAAACGAACATTATCAGTCGATCTTGTTGAGTACTGTCCTGAGAAAAGGTGAAAATTAGTTTGTAGGTACTTAAGAGTATGTGTTTTTATCACTTTGTAAAGTAATACAGCGCAATGCATACTACGTCTGTCGTCTATGGTTAACCAACCTAGTTCATTCCTGTATGGAGTAATGTGTTCAAATTTAGGTAAGTTATAAATAAATCTGATACCAACATTCTGTAAACGTTGAAGTTTGTTTCGCAGATACCCAGCCATATCTGTAAATACTACATCAGCGTATTCTATTTTTGGAACTAAAAGTGCATTGACTAAACTCAAGCGAGCTTAGAACGGAAGAAAATTTTTTAATAATGCTAGATTATGGAAGGTAAAAAACAAATTTTGACTAATTTTATTTACATGTGGAATCCAGGATAAAGTATCATCGATATGGATAGCTAGGTTTCTAACTACATCACTAAAAAGTATTACGGTGTCAATAAATTTTATATCGGTAAGGGTGTTTTTCTGTATAAGTACTTTGTTATAAGGTGAGTTAATAATAATACATTGGGTTTTTTAAGATTAATTGCTAGACCATGCCTATTAATCCAATCAGCTATTTTGCTGAAATCTTCATTTATTAGACCAATTGTAGTATTAATATGCTGTACCTCTGTATGCCTGTATATTTGGAAATCATCAGCAAATAAATAATAATGACAGGTTAAACCTTTACTAATAGAGGCAATGAACAAACTAAAAAGCAACGGCCCAAGTACACTACCTTGAGGAACACCCTTGGTGACTACTCCCAATTAGAAGGTCCGCTTCTGGTTTGTATACGTTGTTCACGTTCGGTTAGGTAGGATTCAAACCATGTAGTGACAGCCACAGATAAATTGTACATTTTTAAATAAGCTAGTAGGATGTCATGATCAACTAAATTAAAGGCATTAGTGAAATCAAGTAGGGTCAAGATTGTAACCTCTTTATTGTCTAGTGCATAACGAAAGTCATCAATAACCGTAATAAACGCCGTTGATGTACTATGGTTTTTACGAAAACCTGACTGCAAAGGATTATATAAGTTATTGACTTTAAGATAATCAGACAACTGCTTGTGGACTATTTTTTTGCAACAACTGTAACTAATATACATTCCTGCCTCGTGAGGGTATCAAATTAACAATAAAATAAAAGGGCATGACCCCTAAATCTACAGTACCCAAACGTTTCGGAACATTGCACGCAAGCTTGCTACAGTCGGTGAGAGGGTGAGGTTCATTAAGCTACAACACACTAAGATATAAATTTAGATTGTTTTATTAACTGTACAACTAATTAAACCTTAACCTAATGACATATGAGTACAAAATATATACAATATTTCCCGTTATATACAATAGGGCGCCACCGTAAGGGAGGGGAAGGCATACGGACCTTATCAAGGGATTATCACTCGTTGCACTTTGTTCTTGATAATGGGAAAAGATTGTCACAAATACGCACGCAGAAAATTTTAACACTGCACTACTGTGGAGCTTTATAGTCCCCGGCTAGCTAAACACTATATGACTAAACAAAATTAATGTCTAAATTCCTTAAGACTAGTCTACTTTTTAAGGTTATAAGAAACAATTTCGGGCTCAAATACCGAAATACAATAATTAATTATATATACAGTATTCTAATAAAGTTACCTACTGTGACCCACGCTCTCAGTTACAAGGGTGTCTCCAACTAACGAAACATGAAACGACCTTTTCATCGGTCAACTATTACTGTAACGGAACTCGTTCAAGTACAACAAAGATTATCACTACGGGGGTCCTTTACTACTATACCCGAGCTGAAAATTGCGTAATCAGGTAGGTTTCGTTGCTAAGCTATTGCATGAACCCCCAGGCTACCGTCGAAATAACAATGAAGCGGTGTACCCTGCTGAAGCCTCGCTGTCTGCCGAAATAAGTACACAGGGAATAAAATTTCAACGCGTTCAACTTAAGCCCAGCTCAGAGTTTTAATCTGAATGTCGGTATTTTTACAGAACGTCGGCACAATTTAGTTAAACAATTACGGATACATAATTCATAACACAACCCTTGAGTTCATTATTTAAAAAAATACCATACACTCTGTTTTAGTAACTGGGAAAGTACTTACTCAGAATAAAATAAAAAACACACATCACTTTACTTTCAGAAGTACAGAACTAAACCACCTGTCTGTCGGAAGTATCGAAATAAAAAAGCCCTTTCCATCCCACGCTGAACCCCTTATATACCTTTAAGTTAATTGAAAAATACTCAATCCAGTTTAGCTCTCATAATCGAAAAGGTTAAGCCTGTCATAAATCTTAAAAGTTAATTAAAACTAACAATTGCTTTAGGATAACCAAAATCTTCCTCACAAGGAAACTCCGAAACTATAATTTTAGTTAAGTACCCAAACTAATTGAAAATTATTCAGACAACTCGGGCTGCTTTATACATAACTAGGGTCTTAGCTACTTGATTGAGATCTATTAGTAGATACTACTAATCTGACACGTTAAGTGCCTTCCAAGTAAAGCTTCGTATCTTGGGAATGTTAATTAAATCTTTGGATTATATTTTCCAAGAACCCTGCTCTGGCTACTTGGGAACGGACCTTTTGAAGCCGTTTAAAATCGCAGACATATTTATGCTACAAAACCGTTATCCTAATAATTGGGACGCTAAAATTAAACTAGAAAATAAACCAATTTGAGAAATAATAGAGAGTTATTTTTACATAACCGACTGTACTGGATTGTTTTAGGTTGTGCAAAATGAGTGTTTAGTTCATTTAAATCAAACATATTTATAGGTACCTCGCGTTTTTGACTCTTTACACCCAACCTATTAAGAAATTTCCAATAACTCTCTATTGGGATTTTGATAGGGAATCATAAATAAATTTCTTTTTGGCATTTCTACATAGTTGGTTACAACGGTTACGTAGAATTCTATATTCTTCCCATCGTATTTCAGTTTTTTGCTGAAGATATTTACGTTTCGCTTTATCACGTATACTCACTAATTGTTTAATTGCATTTATAATCCAAGGTACCGGTTTGTTTTTAATTTTTACACATTTGAGAGGCGCGTTTCTGTCAAAAGTTGCGTATATTACATTTATAAACCAGACCACCTTTAAATCAATAGTGTCTAGTATTAGCATATGATCCCAACAAATTGAAGCTACATTGGATCTGTACTGGTTGATATTAATGTTTTTAATATCTCGAAATGTAATGAATTTAGATCGGTGGGGGATGGATTTTACTTTATAAGCTACATACAGAATATCATGCATAGAGAAATTGTGGTTACTAGTTTGACTATATGCCATAATTCTACTAAGATCCGAACAAATGGTTAGATCTAAAAGAGAGCTTGAGTGTTCGCTGTAGTGATATGTGGGATCCGAAGATTGAATGAATAAATTAAAAGAAGAAACAATATTCTTAAGTTTGACAACGCGGTTGTCATTTTTAAGAAGGCAAGTATTAAAATCACCCATGATAATATAGTTTAAATTTTCAGCACTTAACTGTTCGATGGTATCCTCAAGAACATCAAAGTAGTTTGCTTCAGGCGGACAGTAAATGACGCCCACAATAAATTTGAACTTTGGAAACTCAATAAATAAAAACTGATGTTCTTTAGAAACAGCTAGTTTTACTTCTTGCATCTGAAAAATACTCGTCGCGATATCTTCCAGGCGGTATATGTCGGTAATTGAATCAGGTATCTCGGAGTTGGTAGTTTCACGCGAATCTGATGTCACAGTAAACATGGAATGTTGCACGTTGATGCGTTCAATCGTATCCTGCTAAATATTTTCACTTGATTTATGATTCTGTGACAATATTACAATGCTTTGACTTTGACTTCTGTGTAACTACCTGTTATAAGAGACACCCCTGATTACGCTTTATAATTTAATAAATCTATTTGTTCCTATAAAATCCATACTAATATAATTAAAATAAGTGCTTGCTCAATACCCTGTAAAATGCTATTAGTGTATTTAGTTCAAGTCGAAGTATATCAATTTATCTTTATTGGTTGATATAACTAGGTTATCTACAATCTTTCCTTTCTGAAAGAATGTTTGTTTTATTTAAACATAGTAATATAAGTTCAATTAGAAGAGCTTTTCTACATGTGTGATTAACAAAGGCGGTTGGATTCGCATTTGTCGGTTTTCTTTATCTATTTATGCATTCAAAAGACTTGAGACGTGTTCTTTGACATGTGGTACCCTAATATTTCAATGGATTATCATATCGTTTTTTAAACTAGGTTCACTTTGATCCTGTCTTTCATCCCAGCATTTGCTTTTTGCGTGGCTAATTCTATTACTCTAAGAGCGATGCGCGTCCTTCACGAGAAGCTAATATCCCCGGTGCATCGGCAAGTTTCTTACGTGCTTCTTGATACTACTAAGGTTCTCTTTTATTAGGTCTTTTACGTAGGCCCAATTTTTCTTCTGCGTAGACCCGCTGTTTCAGCTATGGTGAAGATAATCCTTCCGTGAGCGAGGCCACGCTGTCTTGCTGCCACATCTCTGTGAATAATTAAGCGTGCAGAATAAAGCAAGACTACGACGTTAAGTGTTTTGCCTCAACGGATTTTGGAACAAATAAGTATCTCGACAAGTGGACGTATGTACCGATCTTGTCTCTTTATCTTGTTAGTCAACATCTGCGGTATGTGTGTAACAGATAAATCGCGGATAGATTCTGTTCACATTGCGCCGACGGACGAAACCACATACAAAATCCGTTCAAAAATAGCTTCACTAGTGTTTTTTTGTGTACTGTATTTTACTTACTGTGTTCAACTTAAAAAGGTTTATCTAGAAGAAAGCATTTTCATTACCTTTTGCTTATGATTGATGAATTTTACATATAACCATACGAAATGCGCACATTGTATTGGAATTACAAATATTCTCCGTAAAATATAACTCTTTATTTTTTTTAAATAGAAATTTTTGCGTTAATTGGCAATAAGAATTCGATGGCGAAGTACTTTTCCTTGTCTATGTGATGCACCCCAATCTCCGCATTTGTAGTTCGCCCGGTATATCTAAATTTTCTTAATCTTTATATACGTAACCGTGATTTGTGCGGACCCTTACTTTGCTTTCCTTTCTGTTTCTGTCTGGCCGCTCGTTTTACCGTTACTAGTTATTGGGGAGTTCCTCTGGCTGGCGACGTACTAAGTGCTCAAGTAGCTGAGTTAGCACGAGACACCCAGGATGGGGTTCTACTATCCTGTGCTGGAGCAAGGGAACTCATGAATCCAGTGGGAACTCAGCTACAGCAAAATTATTATTTGTGGCGCCAGAAAATTGGTGTATGACTTATACAAACACTGAACTTAACAAATAATTATAAACGTAAAAATTAAATAAACATCGGTTAACCCAGCAACAAAGAAGTATAATATTCAGAATTGATTTCTCAAAATAAGCACATTGTGACACATGATGAACTTAAAGAAGGTATACATGAAAAAGAGTCTAAACTCAGAAATTATACATAATTAACAGATGTTCTTTAAATTCGACACTTATTTAATTCTTGATAGCTTAATTAAAGTATAACCGTAATCTAAAGTACTTGATCAACTAAACAAAATCAAACGCTCACTAAAGCAACTTATGAATAACCCTTATAGCAACACAAATGTTTTATACTGTATAGGCATCCTGCGATGCCGATACGTACCTGCAGTTGCCTAATATTAAACTTCTTCCGTTTCTAATTATTGTTAAAATTAACTTTAGTTATCGCTTAAGATGTAGTTCGCAGGTAAAATTTTTCACTATCGTGCATACAGTATAGTCTATAGTTTTCCCGCGATTAACCTTCAAGTGCTTGAGTTGTATGTGCCGCGATCGTAGTTGTACAAACGCTGGTGTAATCGCAGCTATGGTGATTAAACTTATTGACGTTTCTCGAGTTCCTTCAAAACAAGTCGATAGTTTTTTGTTGTGCTGCCACCGCTAAAAGTTGCAGTTTTACTGATAAGTACTGGAAGGTTTCGTTTTATAAACTTTGTTCATATTTATACTTCCTCTTTCTCTACAATCTGTGGTTATCAAACTTGTAAATGTATAACATTGCTCCTTCGGGCCGGATGTGAATATTGTACCTGCAAGCAACTTCCGCATTAACCGTATTATTTGGCAAAAGAAAAACCGGCGATTATCAAATTGTGTCGCTTTTGATTCGATTGTAGCCTAGCCGATAATCGTTTCGTATACTAAAGCATTTGTCATCAGTTTTAGTAGGGTAACATTTAACCTTTGGCTTTATTTGAGTTGTTTACGGACTTAGTTTATGTTGCTTTCGTTTCAGTAGTTCATTTATATCGAGAATTACGATCTCATTTCAAATTAGTTATGGCAGAAAACTGAAACGCATGCAGTTTTTACGTAATAGTACAATAAAATCGCTTCAAGACATCTTTGACATTGCGCATAAGCATCAAAATGACCCAAACCTGTTAGATTGATCCGCTACGAGATAGCTTTCTTGTTCAACATAATGCCACAATAGGTGCTTTCGCATCGGTCACTGACGACGAATTTGAATGGGAAATTAATAAACGGTTTGATACTATTTTTTCTAACAAAATCGCATTATCTAAAACTTTGTACGAGTAAACCGGTCTTGCCACAAGCTAGTTTACCCGTTCCTCCAAAAACGTTTAACTTGAAAGTGTCTCTACCGCCGCTTACGCTCCCTACTTATGAGGGAAATGGTTGCTTATTTAAAAGTTTTATTGATCGCATTTATAGTTTAGTTTATCTAAGTGACGATCTCTCAGCCGTGGGTAAATTTTCATACCTTCAATTAGTACTAAAGGGTTCAGCATTGCTTACCATTAAGAACTTTTATCACACAGATGCCAATTACCCTCTTGCGTACAATAAGTTCCGCGAAAAATATCATAATATTCGCTGTATTACATCCCCTCTTTAGAAAAACATTAACAAATTCTCCAAGTTGAATTCTCACCATCCGTCAGGCTTACAAAAATTAGTGGACACCTTTGTTGATAGCATGCAGGCGCTTAAGAAATTTGATCTAACTGTTGAGGAGTGGAATTTCATTCTGGTGCACATGATTCTTGACCGCTTTGATTTACATACAGCTCGCTATTTTCATTTGCATCAAAACTCCACCTCTATCCCAAAATATAAAGAGCTAGTTGATTATTTAAATAGGACTTGCAAATCCTTGTCAAATTTGTCGATCAGATCTAAACAAAGTTATTCGTTCCAATAACATGTCCAGGTCTCGCTCCGCTGTTTCCATATTAGTACATAGCAGTCCTAATGTCAGTAAGTGTCCTCTTTGTCATCCAGATCATAAACTTTATCGTTGTAATGATTTCGCAAAACTTTCTCCTTAAGTATGATATACCCTTGTCAAAGAACACAAACTTTGTATTAACCGTCTTAGTAGTTCACAAGTTTTGACTAAGTGTAAATCCACTATTTTTTGCCGCCAATGTAATGAATGTTATCATTCTTAATTGCACTTTCATCGCAATTCACATCAGCCCTCTACTGCTCTAGTGACAGTGCTTGTTTAAATCCTGATCTTGCTGCCTCTAGAGTTTCACCGCTATTCGGAACCGCTATTAACCATCCTCTCCCCTTGCTCCTGAGGAAACGTTCAGTTCGTCTAGCACTAGTAACTCGTCAACGTCGAATGTTTACTTATTTAATTATTTTGCCAAACCTTCAGTTGTATTACTATTCGGCGTCGCCGTAGATCAATGTAGTAAGCGTAAGACTACGGATCCCAAGGTCCCGGGTTCAAACCCCGACACGGCCGACTGCTAGAAAAAGGGCAGGTGAGCATTTTCACAAAAATTACGCCCTCGTTCGGATGAGAGGTTAAATGGAGGTCCCGTGTGTGAGTGTTGTCACGCACGTTAAAGATCTCTACCTTGCCTGGAACGGCAAGGGTTCGGCAAAATTCTAAATTTCCAGGCAACAAAAAACTCGCCTCTTGGCCAATGTAGTACCTACAGGTGGAGCATTGGAAATGTAAATGAACTGTGTTACTATCCACCGCTCAAGTGGAAATCACTGATCACCCTGGTTCTTTCACAAATTATGTTATTTGCTCGACTCAGGTAGCATGACTTCCTTTATTTCGCATAATAGTGTGAAACGTTTGAGCTCCCGCGATACTTCGCATTCTCTACCATTTTGTGGTTTAGGCTCTATGCGCTCCGCGGCTATGCATGGTGCTATAATCGTTTCGTTCAAACCCATTGGAACTTCCTAACTTATTATCAATTTAGAAGTTGCAGTGCTTCCCAAAATTTGTGAAAATTTAACTACCACTAACATTTGTTCTGAAAATTTTGCTCTTCTAGTTAATCTCAAACTGGCTGATTTGCTCTTCGCTCAATCTGAACCTATTGATTTATTACTTGGTGAGGATATTTGCCCTAAAAGTCATATTAAATAGCCGTATCCAAGGTTCAGGCGATCAACCTATTGCTCTTAACACTATTTTTGGATATGTTTTAATGTGAAATATACCGGCCTCACCCGCTTCTGAAGTGAGTAGCTTTTTATGTGACCGAGTCTGCTTCCTCCCTGGAAGATATTGTTGCGAAACTATGGGAAGTTGAAGAGGTTCCCGACGCTAAACCTTTTACACCTAATGAATTTTTAGTTGAAAAATATTACGTTGACATTCTCTGCCGCATCGAGCAAGGGCGGTATGTCGTCCCTCTGTCTTTCAAAGATATAAAACCTTCTTTTCCCGGTAGTGGTAATCTCGCTCTACAGCGCTTTGTTTCTTTAAAAAATTGTCTAAGCAACACGTTTAGTTCATGCGCCATTATTTAAATTCCATACACATGCAACCTGTCCAAACTGGGTCTATTTCTGACTTTTCTTATTATATATCGCAACATTGTATTGTGAAACCAGAAAATGTAAGTATCAAACTACGTGTAGTTTTCGTCTTCGTTTAAACTCTATCTGGTTGGTCTTTAAATGATCATTTGTTTGTTGGGCCCAAGCTTCAACGAAATATTACAGCAATTTTATACATTTCGTTTTTATTCTTCTGTTATAACACCAGATATTCGTCAGATGTGTAGACAAATTCTTGTTAATCCTGATCAGAGTGATTATCAACGAATTGTTTGGCGTTCTTCTCTTGATGAGCCTATTCAGGATTTCCAGTTGAATACCGTTGCTTATGAAGTAAATTGCGCCTCTTTTTTTCCGATATGCACTCTTTTGCAGTCGTGTACCTTACAGTTAGAAAAAATGTGGTGATTAGGTTTTTGATATTTATAAATTGACCGTGATAAATTTTTCAAATCCGGGTAACCGGTTTTATACCAAACTACTTCAGTACTCACAGAAAATCGTACGCACGGTCAGCAAAACAATTTATTTGTTTTTGTGCTACCAAGCAACCATGGGCACCTTGGTGCCATGAATTAACAAATGTTCCATTTGGTTTTTCCCACATTGATTAAAAATTTTCTAATGGTCTGGTTAAGGTCTCCCTAAACCTAAATGCACATTTTAATTTCGTAGATTAACGACAAAAGCCCGTTTTCAATTATGAAATGTACAACATCGTCACAATTACTAATTTTAGTAATTTTAGTATCGTCACAATTCCTAATTCTAATTTATTTTGATATTATTAGAACTATCGCTAAAGCTACATATGCAAAAATATACAGCACGGCACATACTTCCAGTATGTTTATATCATATCGCGAGATAGGTTTTGGGCCTTTGGGAGCTTCTTTTAAAAAGCCTTTATTTCCAAAAAACACTGCTATCAAGTGTATATTATTTATACAGTATTTACAATTATGGTGTGACAACTTGGACATTATATTCATTAACGTTTTATTTAACAAATATTCAAAATAACTAATTACTAATAAGTAGCTGAACAACCAGCAATGTTAAAGTTATGAAGTTCTAAGACTCACTGGCCATCATGGTCTCCTCAGGATATTTATGCTATCCCTAGTTTAGCATTGTCTTGTGGGAAGTGCAGATCTCATGTCTGCTACTTCTTGATAAAATACATTGTACTACTTCTTAGTAATCTTAATTTTAACAATTGCTTTCTTTTAATCTATTGTGACTTGCACCTACAGTATCATGTTACGTCTGGAATACAATGTAGTTGCTTCCTTTCTCATGTCTGATTATGAACTTTCATTAACCTTTTATAATGTGTCCTTCAATTATACAATGTAAGAATCTATTTCTTAAGATGAATAGTTGCATTTGAATATACATATATATTAATTTGGGGGATATGTAACTCGCGCACCAAATTAATTAAACTAAAAGGTAGCAAAGTGTAATGCCAATCAGTTATTTAAACAAGAACTAAAATAGATAAATTTTGCGCTGAACACACCTACGCTACGATTGTGACAATCTATTTGAAAATTTATCAACGTTTAAATCACATCAATGTCCATCATATTTGATCGATAACACAGCCATACAAAACAAATGTTCTTTCTGATTTGGAGCTCTGACCGTATATACTATAAGTTTGAGGTAGCTGAAACTCAATCCGAAGTCCAATTTATCCCATCACATCAGGTTTTTGACATAACCTCAAAAACACATGCGGGATTCTATGTTGCAAACGCACTTTTTTAATTATTGACGGATTTGCTTCAAACTTGGTAGCTAACGGTTTTTGAGGTCGCTATCTGAAGTCACGTTTTCGAATTTTCAAATGATGGATCAAATATGGCGGTTGAGTTATTTAAAAAAAATTATTGAATTTTTATGAAACTTGATATTTATGGGTTTTTAGGATTGTTGATTACAAATCCAAAGTCTGAGTTTTAGAGTTAAAAAAAAATCAACCGCCATAATTGATGTACCATTCTAAATTTAGAAAATCTGACTTCAGATTCGTGCCCTAAAATCCTATAACCCACTTAACCATTTAATTCCATAACTCGATATGCAATTCACATTACCATATATGTTAGAAATTTAACATTTTGAATTTTGAAAATATGACTTCAGCGGTCCCAAAAACCCCTGGTTTCCAAGTTTGAAGCAATTCCGTCAATATTTATAAAAGTGTATTTGCCACATAAAATCCGCCAGATTTTTTGAGGTTATATCAAAAACCTGATGTGATTGGGTTAAATGGACTTCGAATCGAGTTTCAGCGACCCCAAAAACATATAGTAAATGGTCAGACCATCGATGAAAATGGAATTATTTTTTGCGTGGCTCTGTAGTATAAGTTGTATTATATAAACTGCAGACTATATTCATCTTTGCAAACATGTTTAGAGAATACAATAAGCTTTGTGTGTTTGGACTTTGGCATCCGTTGTAATCGCATACTCTGAGAATACCTGATATCTTCCCTAACGAGAGGCAGATAGATTACTTGCCTCACAAGGCAAATACGAAAGTGATTGTGGGTTAACAAATAACCATGATTCCTTAAGTAAACGTCCGTGTTCAATGGGTTTTTAACTTTTTTCGGTTCTTTCCTAAATAATTAGCAGACCACTGCAACATAACGCTGCGTGTAAGAATTTGATACTTGAATGAATAAAGGCATACTCCGTTATCCGCAACCCTATAATTTACATATGAAGCATTGACTAATATTTTATTCGTCAATTTGGTGAACCTCAGGCCAGTGTTTGGACTACCTCTTATAAAGCCAGCAACTTAAACGCGAAAGTATGGTGTTAACAACACAGATACTAAGGACAAATAGACTACATAAAACAAAAGGTCGACGTAATGAAATCCCAACTTAAAATAATAATGCTAAATGGTAGAAGTGAAATCAGTGAATACTTTATACGCACCTCAATATTCTTAAAATGTATGTACAACTATTAGGTACACGGCCTTAAGATGGCGTCAATATTTTTAATAGTTAGGGTATAGTCGTCCGTCCAACCATTATATATAATGACAACCAATAATATTGTATTAAAAAGAGCTTATTGAATTCTAATAAGAATGTAACACATATTTCACAATTGTGTTGTTAACATCGTATCCCGTTTCGAAACCCGAATCCCTTAGACATCAAATAAACAAGTTTGATAAAAATCTAAAAGAAATTAGAGGCGGATCTCATTTGGTTATTTTTCTCATTTGCTATATCTGCTATAATTTCGTTACGTCAAGTTTGCTCTGATCCTATTAAAGCACACTGACAAGGATTCCATTAAATTTTAAGAACGAGAAATACGGAAAATTACTCCACTTGAAAAATTTTAAGCGAAAATATATAGGAATTATCTTTACTGCTCTTAACAGACTATAGACTACATAGTAAAGAATTTTATTTCCAAGCAGTAGTGCAGTGTTGTACAACCACGCATAATTTCTTAATGTATCATTAAAAAATGGTTGAATATTATCCACGTTCCTCCCTTGTTTGAAATATTGATCTCCTAAATTAAACTAAAAGTCTGCCTAAAGGAATGGAGTGAATTATAATTGCGACGTTCCGTTGAAATGTTTACAACCATATATCATTTTAATAGTTTCTGTATTAGTAAATCTCACCAATAGGGTTAGGTATTTCCTTTAAGAAATATAATTTCAAGATACATGCATTCTTGATCAATGGTCGTATTATTTTTGTATCATGTATTGCTCATACTTAAAAGTTGTCAAACTCATCATGGCGTACTTTGTATTCTACATCATTACAATTTTATGATTCGTTTGTATCGCGCTGGCACTTATGATTTCATCGTTTGAGGGCAGACAGGTCACATGCAAATTGTGCCGACTCTAATATATTTATTATAGAACACTTCGTATTTGCCATTCAAATAACCAACATGTAACTTGAGCAAGTTAGCTACCTTGAAGAATAAATTATCGAATAGACTGAAAGTAGTCAATATTGAGCGGACAATACCTTACCAAGTTTGTTGTTTTAAATTTTGGGGCACCATGGTTCTCGAATCAACAACCTTTACAATTGGTGCACTTTAAACAAGCTGAGTTTAAACATTCAGAAATGTAAAATTGTTTCATATACTCGTAAAACCGAACCAGTACTCTATGAATACATGCTTAATTTGGAGATATTATTTAGATTAAGGTCAATAAAAGATCTGGGTGTATTATTTGACTCTCAATTCACGTTCACTAAACATATTGTGCAAACTGTCTCGTCTGTTTATAAAATGTTAGGTTTTATTACACGCACTTCTAGTGACTTTGTGAATATATCTACAATCAAGTTGCTATATTTTGCTTACGTTAGGTGCAAGCTTGAATATGCCAGCATTATTTGGAATCCAAATTATGAATGTCACAAAACATTAATTGAAAAGGTACAGAGGAAAGCTCTAAAGCTTCTATGGTTCAAGAAGAATCACACTTATCCACCCAGAGGCATTGACCACTGTTTTACTGAACACTTTTGAATTTGACTCGTGTGAAAATAGACGCATTCGTTTGAGTTTAACTTTCCTCTATCAGTTATTGCACAATAAAATTGACTGTCCGGATCTGCTGCAAAAGCTCAACTTTCACGTGCCCCGATTAAATGCTAGGCTGACATCT
The DNA here is from genome assembly GCA_036346225.1 of Platerodrilus igneus. Taxonomy (NCBI): domain Eukaryota; kingdom Metazoa; phylum Arthropoda; class Insecta; order Coleoptera; family Lycidae; genus Platerodrilus; species Platerodrilus igneus. The sequence goes on from JARFIW010000412.1 coordinate 177,638, forward strand.
ACTTTCTATCTTACGCATGCAAGAACAAATGTGCTAATTAAGTCGCCTATTCACTTCATGTGTAGATAATTTAATCAAATAAGAGGAGGAAATGTGTATATAAACCTGTGTAGTCTAGATGAACTACTGAGAGTTATAACGCAAAGCTGAAGTTTCTTTCCCGTTCCTTTTTCCCTCTTTTACCATTAAGAGGTTGCTTCAAATTTTCGATGCCATATTATTAAATTATTAAATTATAAAATTAGAGTTTTCTTTTGCTGTTTTTGAGTATGTATAACGAATTGGTAGGATATTTAGCACTTGTACACTACCTATAGTTTTATTACTGTTATTTTTTAAATTAGTGTCTTGTAAGCGGCATATGCTGCTAGACACTAAATAAAATAAAATAAAATAAAACATAAGCATATTGAAAACAACTATAGTCCATTCAAATTAACTTTAGGATGGCGTCAAATGCAGTAATTATGTGTTGGAAGCCGTATGCAAATAAATACCTAAATTTGCACTTGAAGAATGCTGTCCTTTAACAAAATAAAGGTTGTCAGTTCTGTACAGTGTTGCCACCAACTCTTCCTGCCAATGGAATATTCCTAAATCTTTCATTAAATATATTATGTTTTAAGCTAGTATTGGCAATGTGGTAATTTATTCAGTTGTGACGTCATCCTAAAGTTAAAACGAATGGACTATTGTTTCCAAGACACCTAGAAATAAAAGCTATCTACAGGCAAGAATCACGCATCAGGTATATATGAAAACCTCTGAAAGTATACCCTAGAAAATTTGTAAATAAATGAACATTTTGAATCCGTTACAGGAACTGATAAAACGTACCTAGGGTACGCCTGTGTGAGTAGGTTAAGAATTTAGTTAAGTGATTTGTAATATATTTGATTTTTAATATTTGTATAAGAATGTCTACCATGTATTTGTAATAAAAAAATGTAAGTGTGTTACATAGCTTAAAACAAAACTATGCAATACTGTAAATACCTTTTTATATGTGTTTTTTTTTTTGTTTAAAGTGAAGGCATAGTTCCAGATGTATTCCAGTAAAATATTTTGCAATTACATTGAAGCGTGATTCAAAATTAAGGTCATTTAATATTTTATTTGAAATACTTCATTTAGCTAGCAGTTTCATATAGGTCAAATAGTGATCTTATGGTTAATGATTGTTTTATATTAAAACAATAATCCTTTCCGAATGGACCTGCACTTTGACTAAGTTCTAGATTACTAGAACGGGTGTTCCAATGAGCTAAAGAGTCTAAACATAGGTTTTACCAAATTGGTGGGGTCTTTGGTGAGGAACCAGACTAAGACGGGTCGCCGAAAGAGGGCAGCAGCTCTTCGGTACTTAAAGTGGCAGAAATCATAGGGGTCGGAATGGCATTCTAAGGCACACTATTGCGATGCGGAAGGCAACGGGAAACCACCACATTATCTCCCAAGAACACCGTGTAATTAAATTGTAATAAACATGATGACGTTCTCTGAGGTAAAAGATTCCGGAGTTAAAATAGTCCCCCATTAGGATCTGCGGGAGTGGACTTCTCCGGAGGATGCGATCGGACAGTTCAGAATAAGAGTCGCAAACATTTTGTGAGTCGGAGCGTGGAATGTTTGAAGTATGAAGCAAGTAGGTAAGCTAGAGAACTTGAAAATTTGAAATGAATAGGTTAGCACTAGACATAGGGGATCAGCGAAGTTCGGTGGCTAGAGGTAGGTGGTTTTCGGAGTGGAGACTTCGGGGTAATTCATACATGATCAGCGAGAAGGAAATTTGGGTGTGCGAATAGTTATGTGAAAAAAGATAAGACAATGTGTACAAAATTACTTACAAAAGTACAAAAGAGTACTCATGGTTAGATTAGAATACAAGTATACATGCCCATATCTAGCTACAGTGATGAAGAGGTAGAAGCGATCAACAAAGATATCGAAGACATATTAATATACGTAAAAGGATATGAAAATTTAGTAATTACTGGAGATTTTAATGCAGTGGTAGGTGAGGGTAGGGAAGGAGCAGCAGTAGGTGTATTCGGTTTAGGCACGAGAAACGACAGGGGAAATAAGCTGGTAAAATTTTGCGACAAGAACAATTTAATCATCACAAACACATTATTTCAACATTATGCTAGTAGACAATATACGTGGAAGATGCCAGGAGAAATAGGAAGATATCAAATAAATTACATTCTTGTTAGACAACGGTTTAGAAATCAAGTAAAAGATTGTAGAAGCTACCCAGAAGCAGATACAGACACTGACCACATTATCGTAATTATGAAGGCCACTCTTAAATTTAAAAATCTAAAGAAAAGAAACGGAAAAAGGCATTTTGACTTTGAGAAACTAAAAGATTAAGATATCCACGAAAGATTTGAAAAAGTCAAACGAATTGCTGATAGATATCGGGAAAATTTCTGATACTAACTAAGGAAGTAGAAACAGAATGGACTAACATTAAATCCAGCTTAGATATGGCGGCCAGAGATATTCTGGGGTATACACAAAAAGAAAATAAGAAACCATGGATAACAAAGGATATCCTGAATTTAATAGAAGCAAGACGAAAATACAAAAATTGATGAGAAGTAACAGGAAAACAAAGATACAAAACCATAAAATGGGATATTATTCGAAAAATCAGGAACGCTAAAGAACAATAGATTGATGAAAAGTGCAAAGAGGTACAAATTAAGATGGAAATAGGAAAGACGGACGAAGCATTTAAACTAATTAGAACGAGTTTTAGGGTTATATGCAGAAAAGGAACTAACAGCATCAGAATAGGAATCAGACATTGAAAATGATGACTTGGGATATCCTATACTTAGAGATGAATTTTAATTAGCATTAAAGGCCTGATAAATGGTAAGGCGCGGGTACAGATAAGGTACAACCAGAAACTCTAACAGTCGCTGAATAAGCAGTAGCAGAGCGTCTCTTCCAACTTGTAAGCTATATGAGTAGGGTAAAATCAGTGAACATAGCACCTCATTTCCTCCAGAATCCCTCATTTCCTCACTCATCTGAACCAAAAAGTTTTCTTCGACTAACCATTTTTCATCTTTCGAGATAAACCTATCTTAAATTTTTTATCTTTCGAGATAAATATCCCTTAAATTTTTCCTCCCACGAGATAAACCTATTTTTAAGATTTTTTACCGCTAACATTCTGAACCAAATAGTTTTCTTTGTCTAGCCATTGCATCTTTCGAGATAAACCTACCTTGTTTGGTATTAATTAATATTAGATTTTTCTCAGCTACCCGAATCTTTAGGAATTTTTTAGATAGCATCACCCCCGAGGGAGCTACCCCAATTTTAAGATTTCTTACCTGTAGCGACTTTTGAGCGTTCTTATAAAATTTTTTTAGTCATGCGATACATCTTGTTAGCTTAGAATTTTATGCAGAATCTGCAAACAGATTTGAAATCGGACCACGCCCTGCAAAGTTATACTTTAAGCTCTTTTGCTCGTATATATTTAACTCCATTTTTTAAAACCTTTTTCGCTACCCAAGGTATATGCTTTAACCAACACAAAAATTAAGAACACAAAAGTTTAATAATTTATTTATCCAATTTACAGTTTAATAAACTATTACAATTTTTACAAAGTATAGCATTATTTCCTGTGTGTAGCCGAAAGTTTAACCTGTAACAAAAAAAAGATTAATGGGTTGTTTAAAATAGAGGTGTAACAAAAAGAGATTAATGTAAAAAAGAGGAGACGTGTTTTCAGTCAATAAGACATATTGTTGTTAACAATATGTTTTACCGTCCAGCGACACCACGTGGAGGTAAACACATGCCGCCGGGAACAAAGGAATTATTAAGGATGGGGGAGGGTAGATATGCTTATAACTAACTTACATACTATATATACACAATAAAATATAAACAACTATCTAATATCCTTATGCCCCATGCATATGTGGAAGTACTACCAGGGATGACGTACCTTTTGTCATCTTCTGCCGATAAACTAATTTTATTAATTAATTGGGTGTACAAATCGTGTTTTTTACTCCGAATACATACCATGCTATGCATAAGGGCACCAGAATTATTATGCACAATGTCCTTAAAACTATCCACACTAATCCCAGCCACCACACTACGCGATACCCCCTTGATCTTTTTAATCGTGTCCTTCTCACTAAGAATGCAATAGGATTTTGCGCGAGTTCCAACAAATTGTAACACCAAGTCGCCGTTGAACTCGTCTTTGAACTTGCCGGAATCTTTTGTTCACAAGAGGCATATTGTATTTGTTGTCTCGAGGGTAGTCACTAGTGTCGAAATTGTTAATGTTTGCACTAATATCACTATACAAGTCTTTTGTTTCTATACTATACACTAAAGAGTCAGTGTCTGTATAAAGTAGTGAGAGTTTAGCTCCATACAAATGTTTCATGGTGTTATAATGAAAATCATACATGAGGGTCTTTGAAATATCTAGAATCGAAAAACCTGCATATATGGGTTTGTTGTAAGTGACTTTACCCTATCCATCTGTATAATAACCAAATCCTCACCTAGCACTAAACTACTGTTAAAGTTAGGTTTAGCTATTAGTCCACTCGCGCACAACTTTTGTCCTCGTGCTCCCACCGCGACACAATCTTTACATCAACACGTTTGTCCACGTTCTCCATTGTTTTACCAAAAACCGCATTGTTCATAAGTTTGAAAAGTCTTTTCAAACGCGTTAGTGGCAGAAGTACGGAGACGTGTTTAAATCTATGTAAGGTTTGAGCCACGGTGATTGCTCGAACTCAACACACGGTGAACTGTAGTTAATTGTAGACCATTGCGCAGAGCCTGTTGAAGTGTTCGGTAATGGATTACATATTTCTTCTTATCAAAAAGTGTGGTGAGTAGCTTCGGAGTCCTAGAAGACGGTGTTGGTGGAACCATGGTCTCGGGGCAGAAAGGCAAGTCGTTATGCAGATCCTGAAGCTGTTGTGGATAGTGCAGATCAACCTCTAGGATGTACCCCATATTGTGCGTAATGGGGATATTCAAAATGTTATCTTTTAGGTGGTTAACCTGATCGATGTTTAACCACCTGAAAACCCATGTGGAAGTGGTTGACTCATAGCCCATCCATATAGGTTGTTGGCATCGAGGTATGTCAAGTACATGGAGGGTTCACTGGGGTTGTACTCCTCCATATACTTGTTGTTGGCACGAGCATACCGATGACTACACTGAGTGAGACCACCTCTAATCCCTTTCTTTACAAAATGATGCATATCAACATCGGTTAATAACTCCAGCTTCACCTCAGTGTGTTTCAGCATTGCATCAAAGGCGAGAGAAGGAGCTGTCACGTACTGGGCCGGGTCGAGATTGTACGTTTAGACAAACGTTTCTGAAATTTTCAAAACGTCTGCCAACAGTAGAACATCGCTCTTTAAATACAGATCGCTGTATTCACCCAAGTTTCGTATGTGGAACTCCTCCCACACCTTCTGCGCATGTTTATAATCCGCATCGCTAATAGCCGTAGAAGATAAGTCGTTGAAGAAAGCATGTTTTGCGGGCAAAGAGGTTTCATTCAATACACTTACACCGGAAATGTATGAATACGGGAAAACACCTTTCCTTGTCAGCAAACTACGCAGTCTGTCGTCTGAGAAAAATTTTTGGATCTCAACAAACTGTTGAGGTTCTAAATTCTTCGTCAACTTATCCAACGATGATGTCATAAAACGAAGCGAATCTATGAAACGCAGCTGAACTGTGGAATTATCGGTTTCATCATCTTCTTCCTCTACATCTGGTTCTTCGCCATATAACCTCACATACTTTGTGAACGATACGAACCGCTCCTTATTATTTGGGATCACTGTAACACGCTCCTTATCGCAGCCCAACTCTTTCACAATAAAATGGGAATCATACCCACTTAAATTGTGGAATATGACCGGTATGAAATTTGGCATCCGGTATTGGATGTTGCATTGGCGATGTGCTGCGAAGCGGAATTTCCCTGTAAGATGACAGTGATCCCTCACTCGATCATCACCCAAAGGTTTCCTGCAGATGCCGCAATCGTCAACCATATGGAATAACAACTCCTCCAGAGGTTCAAGCGGTGCCATCGGAACGTTGGTTTTAAGGATTTTACCTAATCTGCAGGCCTCCTCCTTCAACTTTTCCATAAACACTTTAGCAGCTTCAGGTCCCCTGTACAGTTCAAACTTGTTAAACGAGTCATCGTATGAACATTTGATATAGTATGCAAAACTGAAGGGTTCGTGGTGTTGTGTGCTGTTGGTGAAGGAAGAGGTGGGATCCGGAACTGCAGAGCTAATAGGCTTCAACACACTTTCGAAGTCAGCATAAATCACGAACGGTACCCGCATTTGTTTGTGGATGTTGGTGAACTCGAGGATGTTGTTGAAGTGGTTCGGCATGGTTGTCACTACATGGTTGCAGTCGTTTCTTGAGTGTTGGTGTAATTTGTCTTCAGATGGAAAAAACACCAAGCATCCATCGCAAATCCATTTGCGGGTGCATTCACGAGAGATCTGCTTACCCATTAGCTTCCCCAAATCTTTGATCCAACAGTAGTGGGACTTGCATCCATCCTGAATGTACAGTAGGTTCACATGCCGAACCCTTTTATTAGCGGTGAAATGTAGCGGTCCAACGATGGACTTGCCTTCTACCCCAAAGACGTTGATGCTGATGTCGTTCTGCTCCTCAAACCTGGGAATGTCCTTTATGGGCATCGGGAACAGTACTCCTGTTACGTTGAGTACCGTCGAGTAATGCGGGTAGCTACTGACCCTTTGCGGATTGTGAACACTGTGGTGCAGGGCAGCCACAACACACCAGGCAAAACATGCGTCGTCTTGGTTTCGCACGTTAACGATGGCATGCTTCCCCTGAATCCATTTGGGAAGCTCGATATAAGATGAACCCCGCATTGGTTGGTACTTGTTAATATTTATTTCTAGGTGCGAGACATTTTTCAGAGTCCATCCTAAAATTTAAAAAAATTAGAAAAAATTAATAATTTTTCAAAACTTACCAGAATCTCGTTCTTGGAACTCGTCCGACTTAGCCGACATCCTCTCCACAAAGGAGTTGTAGACATTTCCTAGGTTGCTGGATGAGGTGACCACAACATTTCGGGTGTTGAAAGATTTAACATCTTCAACACCCTCTGCCGCAGCCATCTTGGTGTAGCCACCAAACAACTCGCAATTAACCTTGAGGGAGGTGTGTATAGCCAGCTGTTCCCCGACTAAGGTTATGAACCTCTCTTCTGCTCGCATAGAAAATCCAATAGACCTAAAAATACAAACTAAGCAAACACAAAATACTTATAAAAAAAAAAAAATACATACCACTAGTATTAGCATTTTTAATTCTGTATGTAGCTACTCTTGTTTTAAAAGCGGTAGCTACAACCTCTACACCTCCATCCAAGACACGACTTGTATTAGTCTTGTGCGCGTTCGTGCGCTGGTGGGCTACCGTTGACAACGTCCACATTGCATTCCGCACATCTCCGCGACTTCTTGGGGGCAGGCTCCTCAACGGTTGGTGCAGCAGCTCGTTTGACCCCGGATGGACCTGCAACGGGGACAACCACACCATGCTTGGCATCCTTGTGCCGTTTCAAGTTGTCCCTCCGCGAGAAGGATGCCGGGCACACATCGCAGGTAAACAAGCCGGGCTTCTCATTTGATACCAACTCATGCTGCTGGAGCTGGTGGCGTTTTAAATTATCGCTTCTCGAGAAGACAGCCCCGCAGACGTTGCACACGAATGATGCCATTTTCTATAAAGAAATTAAAACTGGTCAAAGACTTTTAACAGTTGTAACTAGTCAAAGACTAAACAGAAACTGAATATATATTGCCTCGTATCATGCTTTTATACCCTGTTGGTATAATTAGCTAGTTTACTTTTAAAAACCCAGCGTCGTTTAACCTTGAGTAACATTCCATACCAGTCTATTCACGTCGGTAAAATCAATTAGCTAGTTTACTTTTAAATTAGGAGAAACCCAGCGTCGTTTAACCTTGAGTAACATTCCATACCAGTCTAATCACACCAGTAAAACCTAATATTCTTAACTAACCTTGAATCGGATTACAAACTAGTTCATGCCTGTCTGTAAAATACTGCAAATGATAATGAGGAGCATGCGCAACAACAACCCTGAAACATTTAAAAGGATGATCTGCATAGGATTCCTTCTCAGTCATCTCAGTGAAATCAGTGCAAAGCAATGGAGTCTGTAGATGTTAATAATGCACAAGTTTCGTATACCGAAAATCTGATTAATAAGTTTACGTATAGTTTAAGTGAATTGGGTGAGCACCCTCATAATGTGGAAATTGGGTTTGTTATAAACCAGAGAATAAAACCCGTATTACGATTGGTGTGTAGCAAGAAATATTGTGGCAACCATGTTCTGGAATTGACATACGAAAATTGGTTAGCATTTACAAATTTTCAAGTGGAATTTCAAATCAACGTATTTTCTCGTGACGTACTAAACACTCGATTAAATGGTGCACCCGAAATGGAAGATCTACACATACAACTAGGAGGTCCGTTTTTTATCACTCTGTCGCCAGTATCTGGATCAACCGAGGACGAAACGTTCCAGTTAAAAATAATAATGGGTGATAGCTCGATAGTTATAAATGAATTGGAGTGCCGTAAACTATTCCATATGCGAGAGTTGTTTGAGTATCAACTTAAACAGTTGGAAAGTCGTGAACTTCCCAGCATTATACAGCGAATTAGTAGGGTTTGTTGCTAATTCTAATTTAAATGATTGTGATCGGTTTAATACTCTGACTGAAGGGGAGAAACGAATTAAAATCTTGATTGAAGGCGAAGTTCGAATTAGCAATATTTTATTCTACAACGAATTGAATCAGAGCGCACTAAATGCATTGGAGCTAGTTATATGTTTTCCGGATATATTTGTGCAAGATGTGATGCGTACAAGAACATTAGTGGAAATGTTTAGACGTTTAAATTTGTCAGAATCTGAAGATTCTGGTTATGGTGATAACTAGAAAGAGTATAAAAGACAGCCCAAGAGGCGTGGATGTAAATGTATTGTTATTGTAAATATATTGTAAATTTTTTGAAAAAGTATAAATAGACTCGTTGTTGTTTATTTATTTAGTATAGTTTGAGATTTTTTTGAGTAAACACATGATTATCTGTTCTGGAGAGGGTTTAATCAACAGCGCTATAAACAGGTTACCGTTTGAGTTGCATATTCCAGGTTATCAGTACTGCGGTCCTGGTACAAAGTTGGATGAACGCTTAGCAAGAGGTGATCCTGGAATAAACGAATTAGATAAATTGTGTAAAGACCACGACATTGCATACGCCAAGTACCCGACGATCTTCCAGCCAGACACCGAGCAGATAAAATTTTAGAAGAAGAAGCCTGGGGAGAGTTAAGTCTAAAACGCAAAGTTTGGGGAAAAAGCCGCAGCTTGGTTTGTGACAAACGCTATGAAAGCGAAGAGAAAATGGGTATGGGTTTAAAGAAGAAAATAAGTTTTAAAGGTGGATTCTTGAAGAAAATACGCTCCGCAATAGACCGAGTTGGTTCCAACAACTTGAAAAGCTGTTAGATGTTGGTATTCTAATTGGTAAAAAAATCATAAAAGGAGCCGGTGGGAGAAACAAAATTAGAGTCCCACGTATTATACCCGTTCCACAGAAAGGAGGTTTTCTACCATTGATCCCGATATTCGCGGGACTAAGTGCCCTAGGGGCACTAACAGGTGGTGCTGCAGGGATAGCTAAAGCAGTAAGTGATGTCAGAACGGCCAACGAACAGCTTAAGGAGAGCGAACGACACAACAGATCTATGGAAGCCATTACCGTTGGGAAAAAAGGAAATGGGATGTTTCTAAAACCATACAAAAAAGGCACGGCATTATTCTTGAAACCGTACAAACAGGGGCGCAGCATTTGTAAAAAGGTATCAAAAAACTAAGCAAGTTACCTCGAAGAGCTCTCACCGATGTAGATATAAGGAAACACGCATCTAACATTCCTCATTTTCGCGGTGTCTTTTCTAGAGATCAGTTACAGAAGATTAGACCGCATGTCAACGAATCGGGTGTGATTAATTTGGATACCACCAAAGGTTCGGGTACACATTGGGTGGGGTACCGAAAACGTAGGAATAGTGTGTATTACTACGATTCGTTTGGAGACTTGAGACCACCGGAAGAAGTGAAGAGATATTTTCGAGGTTGTAAAATTTACTACAACAGTGTACCGGAGCAGACTTACAACACATACAATTGTGGACATTTAGTGTTAAAGTTTCTTAGTGACAATGGCTAAAACAGTGAGCGTGTTCGGGTATGGTAATGTCATATCGACAGGATCCATTTACCCACCAATTAAATTGAAACAAGACGGTGAATATGCTTTGGGTCTGGTGGGATTGTACACTTGTAACACTGTGCAAAACATACACCTGGGAAACAACATATTATACTTTAACGATCCAGAGCATCGCAGAATAACCATTGAACCCGGATCATACGAATTAGAAGAAATAAATGCATATATACAGGACGTCTTCAAAAAATGGTTCAGTCAGAAGCCGGACATCAACGAGAACATTGAAAATATTTTAAACTGAGTGCCAACAATAATACATTAAAGTGTTCTATACGAAGCAGTATACCGATTGATTTTGGGGCAAACCGTAAAACAATATTGGAAGCATCTTGGGGTTTACCAACCGCAAATTGGCTGCAGATACCGTACATATCGCTAATCAGCAAGTGAACATAATATCGGTCTCAAACATTTTTGTGGAAACCAATATCACCAGCGGATCATTCAGAAACAATTTTCTTACGCACAGCATATTCGAATTCAGTCTATCTGTACCACCCGGGTATAATCTGGAAAAGGAACCTAACCACATCATATATTATCCGCTGAGCGTGACAGAAATTGATAATATTACAATCAGACTAGTCGATCATTTGGGTGAATTGGTAAACTTTTCACCGGAAACATACACCTGTGTGAGACTGGAAATAAAAAGTAGCTGAAAATGCCTATCGATTTTGTATATAAAGCATGCTACAACACCCCCAGACGATTAGAAGTGAATACGGCGTCAAAGCGTCAAGTTGTTGAGAGACTTACAGCAGAAGAAATACGTTTCTTAAAATCTTTGGGATTAAAAGTTATAAATGATGGGAGGCAGAAGTAAACGCAGCTTAGATCTCCACGGTGATGAAAACGTTAAACTTGGAAGGCTTAAGTATGAGGACGTGCCCAAATTGGATGTGTTTGGAGGTTATAAATTAGACGAGACCATAATAAAGGAAGATTATTATACATATCTTCCCTTTACATTGAACGCAGAAAACAACGATAGAATTTCAATTGAAATCCAGAGCAGTGATAACATCACATACCCTCATGAAAGTTTTATATTTATAAAGGGTACCTATAAGCCTACGGAAGCATTAAGGAAGCGTCAACAACTGGAGACCCGATTAGAGCAGCAGAACCAGACCCTAAAGCTTACGAATTTACTAGAAATGCACCATATTTTCTGTTTGAGGAAATTCAATACAAATTGGGTAATAATCAAATAATAGATGTCTGTCGAATCCCTGGAATTACAAGAACTATTAAAGGTTTAGTATCCATGGAAGAATCAGAAACAAAATCTATTACACATACCGGGTGGAAACCCGATACCATATTCCAAGATGGACGGTTTAGTTGTGCTATACCGCTAAAACCATTTTGGGTTTTTGAAGATTACAAGAAAACTATCGTCAACATGCCTCAAGAGCTGATTTTAATCAGATCCAAGTCGGACGTAAATTGCTACAAGTCGATTGGAAATACAGTAACGTTTAAAATACAACGTATTTCATGGGAGGTCCCGCATATAACATTAAGCGACTTTGCCAAGGCGTCGCTGCTTTCGGAAATGCAAAATCAATCATCTATAATGGTTGCATTCAGAAAATGGGAACTACACGAATTACCGTCTCTAACACAATCAAAGTCGCAAGTATGGAGAATTAAAGTATCGAATGAAACAGAGAAGGCTCGGTGGATATTACTAGCGCTGCAAAATGGAAAATATGATAAGAAAGAAGAAAATGCTACAAGCTTTACGAATGCCAATATAACCAATGTCAAAGTGTTTTTAAACTCTCAGATGTTCCCTCAAGGTCGATTAAATTTGGACTTCGAGCAGAATGACTACTTGCCGGCGTACCTGTCTTATGCATCTTTTATGGAAAAATACTACCCGAACAAATCCTCAAATAAATGTTTAATGGACTACAACAGGTTTAAGGAATCACCTGTCTTTGTAATCGACTGTCGTCATCAATTTGAAAGCATCAAGGATGCAACGGTTGATGTAAGAATGGAATTAGAAGCTTCAAGAAATTTTGAACCGTCGATGAAGGCTTATGCTTTAATTATACATGACTCTATGTTTGAATATAATCCGTTTACGGAAATTGTTAATAGATTTATTCACAATTAAATATTTTGTATATATTTTTTAATAAAATTGTATAAAGTCTATGTTGTTTTAATATTAATAAGATTTTTTGGTGATCCAAGACAGTTTCTCACGTACTCCGGTGTACACCTAAGCACACCTGTGCCCATGCGCACCCTGCGCGTGCACACCCTGCCCATGCGCACCCCTGCGCGCGCACCTGCCCATGCGCACCCTGCGCGTGCACACCCTGCCCATGCTGGTATATAAGGAATATTATTTTCAATTTGAATCAGTTTAAACTTATATTTGAAAGATGTACACCAAGGAATCTTTAGAGAAAGCAGTTAGTGAAATACAAAAGGGTATTAGTGTTAACTCTGCAAGTAGGTTATATGGTATACCCAGAAGAACGTTAAGCAGGCATTTGGATCACCGTAAACCTCAAAAGAAGAATGGTGCTCCTAGGTCGGAAAATGTGAGAGACACGGGTGATGCTATACAAGAAGTTAAAATACCTATACAGAATTATGATAACTTTGCTATTGCTAGTGCAAGAGAGGATGGTAAACATGGTCCTTTGTTCCCGTCTAACATACGAGCTATATTCGTGGGACCATCGAGTTGTGGGAAGACCAACGCTTTAATATCTCTGATCTTGCACGAGAACGGTCTTAGATTTCAAAATGTCTATGTATTTTCGAAGAGTTTGTATCAACCGAAATACGAATTGTTAAGAAACGTTTTACACCATTAAAAGAAGAAATTGGTTACCATGAGTTTGAAAATTGCGATGATTTGATCGAACCCGGAGATACCAAAGAAGATTCAATTATGGTTTTCGATGATATACCTGCAAACGAGCAAAGTAAAATCACTCAATTTTTCTCGTTCGGCCGACATAAAGCAATAGATTCGTTCTATCTATGTCAAACTTACGCTAGTGCCTTAAAACATAGACTCAGAGATAACGCCAATGTAATCGCATTATGGAAACAGGATGATACAAACCTTCGCCATATCTTTTCGGATCATATAAGTGGTGACATGACATATCCGAAATTTAAAGAAATGTGTTTACAGTGTTGGGGTGACTCAAAACATAATTTTATAACTGTTGTGAAAGATTTTGATTTGGATAAGGGCGGTATCGGAGGAATTTCGACGAGTATATAAATATTTGACATTATTCAAAACCGCTAGTTCTCATCCAAAGTTTCATGATGACGGACGTTAACAATTTTATTGCGAATAAACGCAGTCTTCATCTTATGCAGGATGCTGTACGAAAAAGTTTGTAGCGTACAAAAGGAGACGCTACATCTCAGCAAAATTCAAAGAGATGCACAAACAATTGATTGATCCCTTGAAATAACCGCTTCCAAGTTGCAATCGATCACCGAAAAATTCCCACACCTACAACAAAGGTTAAAGTTGAAAACATGGACGTACCTATAAAGAAAATTAAACAACTCGTTCCAGAAGAACCGTTCCATCTTTACTATGCGGATGTGTTAGCTAGAGACGAGGACGAAAATATTGACAAATCAATTTATGGAGTAAAGTATAATGCGGAAACCGATACATGGAGTTTGTGGAAAAGTGTATTGGTAATTAACCCGGAAACTAGCGATATAACATTAAATAATGTGATATATCCAGGTACGAAGGGTTTATACAACCTGCTGGTTTACAAAGACATCAGCCCCGAAGATGGCGATTTCAATTTGCATGAAGATTTGCCGAATTACTTGGAAATGATCAAATCTGCGTCGATTTTGAGAAGAAAGTTTAACCCATTTGCGGTGCACGATTTAAGCGGGTTCCCAACAAATAACAAAAGTTTAACAAATATGTGCAAAAATATCTCACCGAATTTCGGAGGAATCCTGAAAGAAAACAGCCAAAGAGAAGAAAACAGTCCAAGGGAGCGGGTTTAGGCTTTTCTAATCGGTTTTACAAAAGTTTAAATTCAAAGCCGGTGCAATATGTCTACTGGAATAATGTACATGAACTTGTAGATCGGCTGAGATTGTTGAACGCATCCAACCGAGCTGGAAATACAAGCGAGGAAAACATTAACGAGATGGTGTCCATAATAGAAGAGTTGAGAGAAGAAGGTATAATACAGTGAGCTCAGTAAATAATTACACAGTTTTAAAATGCCTATCGACCGCTTCGGACGTTCAGAGCGTAAAGATGCTGATATTCGGCGCGGTCCTCCAGGTCGAGGATTTGTGCTAACGTTGGATGGTGATGGGTACGATATGCAGCAAAGAAGGTTAGTGAATTCATCAGACCCGAAAGAAGATGGTGATTGTGTTAATCAGAGAAGCACTATAGTATTCAAGTCTGGAGAAGAAACAATTAGTTTTCGTAAAAGAAGGCTAGTGGATGTAATGGATCCTAAAGAAGATAGTGATTGTGTTAATAAGAAATCTGTAATCAAGCTCGTGAATCAAGCCTTTTCATACTGTCTAAAAGTTCTGATGATATACAGCGTAAAGATAAAGCCTTCAATGCAAGAAACCAGCGTATCGCAATGCTTGCTCAACCAGTTGAGCCATCTGATGCAGTTAATAAACAGTATGTAAATGAAAAATTGGATAAGCTTGTATCTGACTTTAAAACGTTTATACAGTTTTTATTAATTTGACTGCAACTTCGAGACAAATGAGAAGGAGCTCGGTCTTGCAATAGCATCAATTTACGAAGCGTCACCAGCAGCTATAAAAACAAATACTACAAACCAAAGCTTCAGTTTATGTCAAAGGTGCAATTGGATAAAGATAACCCTATTAGTTTAGCAACAGTGTTAAGCAAAATGAGTAAAGAAATCATCGTTAAGGAATTATTTAAACCTGCAAGAAAAATTTTCAGCGTCGTCATACAAATCTGAAACATGTGAAACGTGATCTTATCCAATCGGACTTGTGCGAAATGCAGCCTTACTCGCGTGTGAACAATGGGTACAGATATATTATAATAGCAGTGGACTGTTTCACAAAATATGCTTTAGCTGAACCTTTAAAAATAAAACTGGATCAGAAGTTACAAATGCTATGAAAAAATATTGGACAAAATGCTGCAAGGAGAAAATAACTTAAAATCAATCTACAAACGGATTTTGGGAAAGAGTACTACAACCGCTGGTTTAAAAATCTTATGCAAAAATATAAGATAAACCATTACTCTACGTATTCCGCAATCAAAGCTGGTATGGTCGAGCGGTTGATTAGAACAATCAAAAACAAATTGTACAGAAGATTTTACTTGCAAGGCAGTCATAAATGGGTGAATATTTTGCCTAAGGTTATGGAAGAATACAATAATACACCGCATCGGGCTATTAACATGACACCTATGGAGGCAGAAGAACATCCGGAAAGAATAAAACTTTACACCGCTAACAGCGTTTCTAAAAGTTACAAGTATAAGGTTGGAGACATTGTACGTATATCAAAATATAAAGCAGTATTCGATCGAGGATTTCACCCAAACTGGAGTACAGAACTATTCAAAATTGTTAAAGTACAAAAACGAGACCGACAACCTATCTGCTACAAGATTTGGAAGGTCGGCCAATTCTAGGTGCTTTTACGGCGATGAAATTCAGCTCACAGCAGCACCCGACACGTACTTAGTGGAAAAGTTTTACGGAAACGGAAGCACGGACGCGAATTATTAGTGTCGTGGTTGGGGATGGTAAAGTTGGATTAAGAAAACAGACTTGCTTTAGTATCATCCAGATAATTACCTGGATGAAAAAATCATAAAAGGAGGGAGTAAAGTCCCTTAACTGGATATACGGGGGAGATTTGCTTAGAACCCCATTCCCATCTGTTATTTGAAGCAGGAAGCATGTGTTTCATAATCGATTTACAAGGATATCAATACAAAACTAGTGATTTCTATTGCAAGGAGATTGCCATTTTGGATGTAGCGAATAATATAATATGGCATGAGATACTGGACATGGCTGTGGAGTATAACACCCTAAGTGATGATTTATTTAAGCAAGTTCAGTGGTTATAGCAAAGAATTCATGGGCTTAGCTGGGATGGACAGTCCACAAGTGGATATACAAATGTAGGCGATTTGCTGTAAGAAGTCATACCACCCAATGCTACAATCTATGTTAAAGGCGAACAGAAAAGGCAGTTACTCTCAAAATATTTATCAAACAACATTTTAAACATGGAAAGTGTTTTCTCACTTCCAAAGCTCAAAGAATTAAGAAGATTCGGTAATAGGTACAATCACTGTTTAAACCATTGTTTGAATAATTTAAGCTGTTCTAAAGAAAACGTATTGTTATTGAGGTCTTTTGTTTAATGTATTAAATTTTAATAAAATATTTTGTCAGAATTGTTTTTATTCTAGCAAAAGCATACCTTTAAAATTTGGAAAAGTATATCTGTAAAACAGCGCATTACTTTGGAAAAATTAATGTTTTAAAATACAAATAAGAACCAATAACAGAATACATAATAATTGGTGTTTGCAAATAAATTCAGTTCTACTTTAATAATATTTTAATAATACTTACCCTTAAACCTTCAAAACTTTCCACAAAAGAACTACACGAAACGATTGTTTAAAATTTCGAGGGGCTTTACACAAAGCGTGTGAAACTAATAGAATTTTTTTCTAATTACACCGCGTTATATACGTTTGAAATCCGTTAATTATACTACTAAATGAGGTTTGTATTTTCCGTAAATACGCACTTTTCAGCACCTCGTGGTATTGGTAATCTACAAACAATTATATCTCGATTTGAAATGCGCGTCATTGAAACATATTCTCAACATAATTAATAGAAAGTCCAAGAAAAGAAATTATAAAACAGCATTCAAATGTTCGTTAAGAAATCTAGAATATTTGTTGGATTACGAGTTACTTTCAGTACTTAATCTGGTTTATTACATTTTTTGTTAATTCTGGAATTTAGGTAGTTAATGATGTCATACACAAAATTTCTAATTAACATACATGGCTGGTATCTAGCGAAAGTTGTAGCACGCATTTTCAATTACGAATGCATTCTTCTTTCATTACAGGAGAAATTCCATAGATTTCATACCAGCAAAATGCGCTTTCTTTTAGATATTTAAAACACATTACATTGGACATCAAAAGTCGACCTTGCCATTTCTACATTATTGTTAAGCATGCATTGGAATTTTTGGATGCGGTAATTTCTTGTTTAAAGTAACTTAGTTAAATAAAGTGTAATTTAAATTGTGATTGTATAGTCAGTTATTGCAATTGAAAACACATTCAGGGAATAATTTATTTGCTCTATATATTTTACAGTAGCGTTTTGAACAAAACTTTCTGCTTTTAATTAAATTTCCTTTGTTCCCGGCGGCATGTGTTTACCTCCACGTGGTGTTGTTGGACGGTAAAACATATTGTTAACAACAATATGTCTTATTGACTGAAAACACGTCTCCTCTTTTTACATTAATCTCTTTTGTTACACGTCTATTTTAAACAACCCATTAATCTTTTTTTTTGTTACAGGTTAAACTTTCGGCTACACACAGGAAATAATGCTATACTTTGTAAAATTGTAATAGTTTATTAAACTGTAAATTGGATAAATAAATTATTAAACTTTTGTGTTCTTAATTTTGTGTTGGTTAAAGCATATACCTTGGGTAGCGAAAAGGTTTTAAAAATGGAGTTAAATATATACGAGCAAAAGAGCTTAAAGTATAACTTTGCAGGGCGTGGTCCGATTTCAAATCTGTTTGCAGATTCGAATTCTGCATAAAATTCTAAGCTAACAAGATGTATCGCATGACTAAAAAAATTTTATAAGAACGCTCAAAAGTCGCTACAGGTAAGAAATCTTAAAATTGGGGTAGCTCCCTCGGGGGTGATGCTATCTAAAAAATTCCTAAAGATTCGGGTAGCTGAGAAAAATCTAATATTAATTAATACCAAACAAGGTAGGTTTATCTCGAAAGATGCAATGGCTAGACAAAGAAAACTATTTGGTTCAGAATGTTAGCGGTAAAAAATCTTAAAAATAGGTTTATCTCGTGGGAGGAAAAATTTAAGGGATATTTATCTCGAAAGATAAAAAATTTAAGATATTTATCTCGAAAGATGAAAAATGGTTAGTCGAAGAAAACTTTTTGGTTCAGATGAGTGAGGAAATGAGGGATTCTGGAGGAAATGAGGTGCTATGTTCACTGATTTTACCCTACTTATATGTATGAGACAGGCGAGATACCCAAAGATTTCAAACGTAACATCATAGTAAATATACCAAAAGAGGGAGTCGCGGATAGATGTGAAAACTTTCGAACAATAAGTTTTACAGCACACGTGTCAAAATATTAACTAGAATTGTACAAAGACGAATGGAAAAACGAGTTGAAGAAATACTAGGAGAAGATCAATTTGGGTTTATGCAAAATAGGGGAACCCGGGAGGCTATTTTAGTTCTGAAGGTGATAATTTCGTCGATACAAAATTATTCAAAAAATTACATATTAAAAAGCTACAAACTACATTTATTCATCTACTAGGAAATATTTGCAGTATCTATATTGTACCGATAGTGTCATTGTAGTTACAAGAATACGTATTTTGTAGTAGCGATAACGCTACAGTGTGATGTTAGGAATATTGATGACAAAAGTCGGTTTAGAAATTGCCAGAACTATAGAAATTCTTAATTACATTTTAATTCAATATGCTTTTGTAAAAGATGGCAACAGAAATAGAAATCATTTACTAATTTCTCTCCAGTTTGTTGTAAACTCTTCTTAAGCTTTAATAAAAGACCACTTTGCTAATGAGAACAAAATATTGAAGTTTATTTATTTCAACGCTCCTTACTTTGTCAAAAGAGTTGAAGTGCCCTTAAGCTTCTTTTCTTGTCGTACTTCCTCAACCACTTTTCAGTTCTATAATTTGTCTTTAATTATGAGCGTCCTCTAAAATATTGACTATCCGTTTTTGTAGCTTGAGAATTGCAGCACACATAAATCAACAGCAGTTCGTGCTTTTCTATCATAAATTTGCAATAACTAGGAATTCTTGAGATTTGGAAAGGGTTTGCACAGCTAAAAATTAAATTAATAGTTGTAATTTTATGGGTCGTTAGTAATTTTTGGACGATGCTGTCTTTGCTGCCTATTTAGCTGTTTTATATTGAGGCGTTTTGAAAACAACGTTTCTAACAACGGACATGTTTAAGAGGGAAAGCGATATATATATATATATATATATATATATATATATATATATATATATATTAATAGTTATTAAGATGAAATGAAAACCCAACTTTGTATTTTAAAGTTGAATTACCATTTCAAATCGAACTAGTAATTGAAAACCACTAAAAGAACGGCTACAGCAGTTCTGTTACTTAAAGGAGTGGATGGTTGTTCTGTTTAGTTTTAGTTGAGTTCAGTTGAGTTTTAGTACTGCGCGTAATGATTTCCTTGTTAATGCATATGTTACCGTAGAAACCCGAAATCCGTTAGTTCGCGAAGTGACTAGTAAGAACGCGAAATCTCCACTAACAGTAGAATATTTTCGTTTCTACTAGTAACAACACGAAATCACTAACGCTATTAGCAAAATGCTAAATAAAACGTTCACAACGGGTATTTACTGTTCATCATCATCATTTTGTTTTGGACTTACTTAAGGTCGGTTTGACGCAGCTCTAACTTCTTTTCTATCCTGTGCCAATCTAAAAAGTTCTACATACCCTTCGCAACCTTAATTTCTAATTTGAATAATATAGATTGGTCTAGGTGGCTAATGGGGATTAAGGAGATAATGATATAAATATGCAAATTATAGGGAAGGACCAATTGCTTTTGTAGCAATAACGATGACGGTGGAGCGGTTATGTAATAACTAAGAACAACTACACCAAACTACTTAATAAAGGGTATAAATACCTTTTATCCTGTGCCGCTGTGGGCAATAAACATTCACACACAAAGAGCTTCCGCGAACAACCAATAACACGCACGACCGGGTGATGGTGTCGCTTCAAAAGCTCTCACACGACCGTCTTCTGCAAGGGTTCGAAGGCGACTCACTTTATGCACTGTTACTATCGGTATATAATGTTTCACTCAAACTGCAGGGTGAATGCACTGATGGTATTTATTGTCACAAATACCAATAAATGTTCGATGATGACGTAACATACCGCCCACCAAATTCATAGAATTTTGAAAAGGAGGGAAGTAGGTTGGGTGAAGAAAATCACATGGGATTTGACCTTGCTAGGAAAACAGGTAACGAAAGATAGGGTGGTACACTACAGCGAGCGATATTACCAACTATGCAAAAATAAAAATATATATGTAAATAAGCAAATATGTAAAAATAATATACTACTATACATGTAAGAAATGTGCATATACATCTAAACATAAAAATAAAATTAAAATACCGGTAGCGGCGCTAGTTTGACCAAAGGTCGTTTTAGTGTGCCATGTGCAGTTTTGATTTGGGTAATACGTGCTGCCGGTAGGTCTCCCATAGGAGGAGTTACCAGGACCGGTTTGGTACGAAAACATCTATGACATGATGATAAGTAATTTCTGATTGAATTTTTAATAGAAAAGATCCAGAAATTATGTTGGAGAAGATACGCTGTGGTATTAACACCGGGATGGCAATACCTTTCATGAGTTGACCGAATGATAAGTTCGGTTAATCGGTGCCGCTGAGGCAGTAATGCAGGAAACTTTTCGAAATAGGAAAGCGAAGAATGTGTCAAGCGCCCACCTACTCTTAAGATGTTTTGTGGATCAACAAATGGAGAAAGTTTTCGCAAGCTTTTAGGTAACTTACGGTTTGCCTTGATCGAAGCTATTTCCTTTGAAAATGTAATATTTTGTACATGCCGAACGATAATCATGAGAGCATTGTGTAATTCAATGTCTGTTAAGGGACCCGCATGACGTTGAGCCATGGGTTTAGAAAATCTATAAATGTAAGCCACGATGCCTTGGATTTTATATAACGATGAAAAGCGACTTAGTAACATGTCAATGACGTTTGGATGTGTTTGAGCGACAAATGTTAGGAACTTCTTTTCCGTAGTTACCTCAGCAATTGAGGTTGACAATGTTGGTTGAGGCGGCCACGAGTCACTAGGGTAGTGAAGCCATTCAGGCCCCGCCCACCATAGCGAATATGAGATAACCGCGCTTGGCATTAATCCCCGAGATGCAGGATCAGCCGGATTATGCGAAGATTTAATATAAAACCATCGGCTAGGTGCAATGATCTCTTGAATGTGGCTAACACGGTTTGCCACAAAAGTTTTCCAACGAAAAGGTGGAGAACGTATCCAAGTGAGAGCGACCGTAGAATCACTCCACGCTGAAACATCGGAGATGTCAATCAAGCCTTGATAAGACCGAATGGTAAAAGAAAGTAAATCGGTTAATAAAACGGCGGCACATAATTCCAAACGTGGAATTGAAATGCGCTTAATTGGAGCTACTTTTGTTTTAGCGGTTACAAATTGTACAGTTATTTCTCCAGTAGTTTGATTTATGAACTGAAATACACTACCGCTGCATACCCTACCTCGCTAGCATCGCAAAACCCATGCAAATGACAAGTAAAAGGATCCGAAGGGGGTAAACAACGTGGTAACTTTAATGACGATAATAACGGCAACTCTTCTTGATACTGCTGCCATTGAGACGAAATGTCTGCTGGTGGGATGTCATCCCAATTCAAACCTAACATCCACAGATGCTGGATTAGGCGTTTTGCAAAAAGTGTTAGTGGGGCTAAAAACCCTAATGGATCATATATTCTGGCAACTTGCGCAAGTATGTTGCGCTTTGTACATATTGGGTTTAATGGTTTAACCCGAAATGAGAAAATATCTTCTGTAGGTGACCATTGAAGACCTAATATTTTTATTGATTCGTCAGAATCGAAATCGAGAGAAGTATATTGGCAAAATCTGACGGAATGCCTTCCAAAATAGAAACTGAATTAGAACTCCATTTTCGAAGTTCAAAACCAGCCAAATGTAAAAGTCGGATGAGTTGATCTTTAATTTCGCGGGCCGATTGTATAGAATCTCCACCGGCAACGAAATCATCAATATATAGATTTGACCGTATAGCCTCAGCGGCTAACGGAAACCTTTTGCCTTCGTCAATGGCTAATTGCTGAAGGGTTTTTAATGAAAGATAAGGCGATGACTTAATACCATAGGTCACTGTATTAAGCTGATAAGTCTGAATGGGTTCTTCTGCGGAGAACCGCCAAACAATTAATTGAAACCTTCGATGTTCTTCGGTAACCAAAATTTGTCGATACATTTGGCGAACATCACAAGTAAAAACGAAACGATGAGAGCGAAATTTAAGTAAAGTTGACGAAATGTCATTTTGGAGACTAGGTCCAGCCAATTGAGTGTCATTAAGTGACACGTTGTTTTCGCCTTTGCAGAGGCGTCAAAACCACACGAATTTTAGAAGTATGACCTTCCTCTTTAAACACAGGGTGATGGGGTAAAAATAATTATCGTTCCCAACGGGCGGAGAATCGAGTAATGCCATATGACCCGCATCAAGATAGTCCTGCATGAAATTGTTGTATTGGGCGCGTAGCTCCGGTTGAGCATGCAATTTACGCTCCAACAAAAATAGTCTTTTTTTAGCCATCTCAAAGCAATTATCAAAAACGGGCAAAGTATCGTTGAACGGTAACGCAACAATAAAACGACCGCTAGGGTCACGAGAAAACGTGTTTTCAAAAATCAAATCTGCCTTTTCTTCTTCTGGAGAAGTATAAGGCTTGGATGGCAACTCTTCTATCTCCCAAAACCGCCTTAGGGTCTGGTCGATAGGATCTTCTACAGAAGTAAAAAATGCTTGGACAGTATCAGACTGCAAGCTTTTTGTGGGACCAATAATAGTCCAACCAAAAATTGTATTTATGGCGGCAGGTTGAAGAAATTTGCCATGTATAACACCGCCATTGATGATGAACGGATAAACATCTGCTCCAAGGAGCATGTCAATAGTTCCTGGAGAGATCCAGGTCGGGTCTGCAAAGTGCAGGCCGCATAAGTGTTCCCAATTATTAGGAACTTCAACGCTAGGTAATTTGCCAGATATTGACAAAAGCACAAAAGTTGTGACTTCTAGAGATTTTTCAGAGTCTAACATAGAGTGAATGGTGCAGCTGACGGCACCCCTATTGACTGCTGAAGTTGTCTGCCCAAGTCCATAAATCGGAACTTGAGAACGTATGCGTGGAAGCCAAAGTTTGCTCACGCAATCGTCTCAAATAAAGCTAGCTTGAGAGCCAGGGTCTAAGAGTACCCTGATCGGTTTGTATCTACCAGATCGGTCTTGAACTTCCACAACAGCAGTGGAGAGTAAGACAGTAACCCCAAAATTTGAATTCGTCTGTGAAGACAAAACATTTGCCGGAATAGGAGAGGCTGACTGCGTCCTATTGGCATTTTTATGCATGTGTGTAGCGGTCGGTTCAGCTGAACGGCTAGAAGCAGGTTGCGGTTCAAAATGTAGCAAGGTATGATGCGGCTTGGCGCAAGTTCGACAGGAATTATAAGATTTGCATTGCATGGACGCATGGTCTGTTCGTAAGCAATTTAAACAAAGGCGTAAGCGTTTGACAATGTCGAAACGTTCCGTCGGAGTTTTCTTTAGAAACGATTGACATCTGTAAATTAAGTGATTGCCTTTGCAAGAAGGACAATGGTGCGAAAATGAATTCTTTGAGTCACTGGAGCTACTTGGTGTGTCCAGTGAGACTACGTTAGAAGAAACTCTTGGTTTAAATTGAAACGCTGAGGATTTCTTAGGCACTGATGTGTGAGATGTATGGACAGTCGTCGAATAAGAAACAGGTGCGGTTGAAGAAAAGGTTTCCAACGCTGCACATTGTTGAGTTAAAAAATATCTTAAATCCTCGAAATTAGGTATTTGCTTCGGATCCGATTGGAGTTCGAAGCGTTTTCTAGTAAACGGATCGAGTTTTTCTAAAAGCAAATCGACTAGAATAAAGTTCCAATGTTCAGTGGGAAACTTTAAGTTAGTTAGAACAGCAAGGTTCTCTGAAAAACAATCAATAAGTGCCCTAAGTTTCTTAGGGTCTTCTGATTTTAAAGGTGGAAAGTCTTTCATTGCTTTCCAATGCAAAGTTGCCAATAAACGCGGGTTGCTAAATCGCTCACGCAAAGCGTTATAGGAAATAATAAAGTTATCTCCCGAAATGGGTACCGATTTAATGATTTTTAAAGACTCCCCGGTACAGCAACTGATAAGATAATTTAGCTTTTCGATATTGGACAGCGACGCGTTATTATAGACCAGACTATCAAATAAATCGATAAAAGATGGGAACTCCGTTACCTCATTATTAAAAAGTGGGAGCTTTAACGGTACCAATTTTGATACCGTGCTGCTTGGAGCATTTTCCGTGATTTGTGCCCGCGTTTCTTGCATCGTTTCGAGATGCAGCAGTATGCAAAAATAAGCGGAATCTACTTTCTTCCGTAAGGCGTTGTAATTTAATGATTCTACATCGTCACATGAAGCTAAGACGTCAACTAAAGTTTTATTGAAATTTGTATAAAGGTCATGTACTCCCCTTGTTTGAATAAGGAACAACGTTTTTAAAGTTGTGTCACTTTGAATAGCGTTGCCAAGTTCCCACATTTCTATAATGCGTATTTTAAGCAATTGGAGCTCAGCTACCTGTATTTTCTTGGGAGCCATTCTGACAGTTATTCTGAACGGCCTACACTATAAAAATGCTGTAAAACCGCAAAGTTCAAATGTGGGCTGAGAAATATTAAAATATTATGATTTGTTCAAAGCACGAAAAGGTAAGACAGCGTATAAACCAATAAATCACGTTTTATGACTAACGGTTCGTCAAACAAAGCGTAAAGATAAGATGTACCGCTTACAACCCGGGCGGCTTTACATCAAAGCTCACAGGAAACATGAGGCTTAACGTGTTTGCAAGAAAAATGCAGCTTTTACATTCTATTACCCTTTGCAGATGTATCGAATATTTACTGCAAACCGACTAAGGTTGTATGTGGAACTAAAACGTGCAATGGCCTTTACACAAAGAACATCCCTTTACCTTTCTTATTTGAGAAGCATAAAGCGATTTATAGTTTTCAGGTTGCTTTGTGTTTTATGCCGCTAAAATGAATTTAAAACTGAAAACTAACACATTTGTTGTTTGTTTGTAACTAACGCTTGTTGGTTTAATTACGGCAAAATCACTTATTTAATTTTAAAGACAGTATAAATAATATTTACACATTTTAACCCGCTACATGTGGGGTTTGAACACAAATTTAAAAGCTAAAATATTTACTTAAAAGCTCGCTGGTGTGCAAAATGATATTTAATTTAGAACATGTGTATACCATAGAACTGGTGAATTCGGATCGTTTGGACCAATGGCTAATGGGGGGGGATTAAGGAGATGATGATATAAATATGCAAATTATAGGGAAGGACCAATTGCTTTTGTAGCAATAACGATGACGGTGGAGCGGTTATGTAATAACTAAGAACAACTACACCAAACTACTTAATAAAGGGTATAAATACCTTTTATCCTGTGCCGCTGTGGGCAATAAACATTCACACACAAAGAGCTTCCGCGAACAACCAATAACACGCACGACCGGGTGATGGTGTCGCTTCAAAAGCTCTCATACGACCGTCTTCTGCAAGGGTTCGAAGGCGACTCACTTTATGCACTGTTACTGTCGGTATATAATGTTTCACTCAAACTGCAGGGTGAATGCACTGATGGTATTTATTGTCACAAATACCAATAAATGTTCGATGATGACGTAACACTAGGTCTTCCTATTCTCTTCTATCTTTTCCCTATCTACCTGGCTCTACATAGATATTAGCAACCTGGTGGTTGTTAAAGAATTCCAACATGTTTACATGATTCCCATTTATAAGGAAATGAAATATTACCTGGTTATCCCCTCCAAAAAAGGAATAGTGTTAAATTATATGTTATGGTAAGGCTTAAGCAACGAATCGCTACCAACATGCCAAAACGCTAAATAATTGTGAGTTATGGCACGATAACATTTAGTTAACTGATTTGTATTTATTTATTCTTTTTTGTTTTGTTTTCGAACTTACATACCCTTCACAACCTAAATCTCGTATAATTTGACTAATATAGTTTTGTCTAGGTCTTCCTACTCTATTTTTATTCAGTAGTCTATAATCTAAGACATTACTAAATAGTCCCTCATGTCTTAACTGGTGCCCTATCAATCTATCTCTCCTGACATTCAGTTGTTTCTACATATCCTTCTGTAAACTTCCTCATTTGTTACTCTATCTGTCCAACTAATCTTTAACATTCTCCTATAACACCAAGCTTTAAAAGCGGGGTAACATGGCCGCCATAGCGAGTTAACATGGCCGCCTCAAGGCGGTTGCGCATTTAGTCGGGTGTATTCAGGTATCTTTGGCAATATACGTTCCCACTCTGTAGGGTATATAAGGGGCAATTTTTCAGATTCAATTTAGTATTTGGCAGTCGCTAAAACGGTAAATATGAGCGTCTCCAAGGAGATTAATGTTTCTCAACTTCTTGGGAATAAAGTGGAACCAACAAATGAGCGATTTGGATTGTGGCTGCTGACAGAAAGTATGTGCAACAATAATCTGGTGACAGATATTAGAAATATTTGTTATGTCGAAGGCGAACAGATGCTGACTGGTGGACTACACACACTAATTACAGAACCATTTTGTGACAATATAATGTTGGTTAAAATTTGTGACCTTTTGACGCCGAGCAAACATCTGCAAATAAAAAGATGTTTATCCTAAAAAAAGAAATTTGTGGTGCATTTAACAGCTATCTACGAGGAAAGTTTGACCGATTTGTTTCCACTAGGCATGGTGTTAAAGCTAAGCTTCCGTTTTCTCTGGAAAGCACTAACAAGATGGGCCAGAGAGTAAAAGAAATTATCGGAAAGAAGGCCTCGAAAGTATTAATAAAAAATTCCAAAATCCTATGTGTTCCGT
This sequence comes from Platerodrilus igneus, assembly GCA_036346225.1. Lineage (NCBI taxonomy): Eukaryota > Metazoa > Arthropoda > Insecta > Coleoptera > Lycidae > Platerodrilus > Platerodrilus igneus. The sequence continues at coordinate 205,244 of JARFIW010000412.1, forward strand.
ACAAAGTGGAACTAGCAGATGTTAAGCTGGAAACTTTATTGGAAGAACTACCAGGTATATTAGACGGACACAAAAAGATTATTACTATCTTTTTGACATGGATGTAACCCAAGATTTTGCTGGCATTTTAGCAAGATGAAGATGTGTAATTAATTAACTACAAACCATAACTTTTGCTACTAGGGCGACTACGAAAAAAACTGCAATATTATAGTTGACAACGATAAAACTGTGGAAATCGATTGTTTAGCATGGTTAACAACCAATACAAGAATTAAGATATACAACAAATTTGTGTGTCAGATAACAAGTCCTGGTGTTAATAAACAACTTGGCAATCATATACTAGATTTTTTACGTTGTCCAGATGTACGTTTAAGGGAAACATTTGTGTCTACTTTGGCCAAAGAACATGGTATTACGCGATTGGAAGCGACAATATACAACTGTGCAATTGGAAACTATGTCAGTGCGGAACGGGTGTATAATCCCTTGAAAGACTGTTTAACCTTATTGGAAGATAGTAAGTTATACTTCCTAAAGGCGCCAATGTACTCGGTACCACTTGCCAAAATGTGGAGTAAGCTATCGGACAAGCTACAAAATAGCTGCTGTTTAGTGTATAATAACCTACTACAGTACGTGTATTGGGGGAATGGCAATACAAAGAATCTGACGGGCTTGCAAATTAAGTTGTCCGAAAAACCAAAAGAAAGGGAAACATTGATAAAGTATGGGCTTTCGGCTTTTAGTTTTAACTATTTACCTGTAAATTATTTGGAGATAGTAGAGGAGGAAGATAGCAAGGATAAAATAAAAATTTTACACAAGTGCTACATTAAAGCAGGTAGTACACATTTTACACAATGTGCAACACCATATTTTTCCAAAAGAACTAGAATTAAAATCCGCGCAGGAGTGATGTGGAGTGAAGTGCCCTATCGATTTTTCCTGCTATCTAGCCTAAGTCCATGTGGAGGGTTGTGGAGGATATGGAAATGTGTGGAGTGATGTAGAGGTGGTGGGATGTGGAGGGTGTGTGGATGTGTGGTAGTGGGAAGTGTGTGAAGGTGTGAGGTGGGAGATGTGTGGAGGTTTGTGAGGTGGGAGGTGGAAAGTGGGAGCTGGGAGGTGTGTGAAGGTGGGAGGTGTGAGGAGGTGGAAGATGGGAGGTGTGTGGAGGTGGAAGGCGGGAGGTGTATGGAGGTGGGAGGCGGAGGGTGGGAGGTGGGAGGTGAGAGCGATGTGGAGGAGGGTAGAGGGATGTGAAGGAGGCACCTGAACCGGCTTTCTGCGTCTACTAACGCGATACAATTGATTAATATAATTGTGTGGCATTTTACTAAGAGCATCGCGGGATGTAGCTGTACAATTGGAATGCTTTTGTGTGCTTAAGAGTGAAGTTTTGAGTACTTATGACACGTGTTGTGAAATTGTTTTGCATGTAAAAGCTTTGTTTGTGTCTTAAAATGAATCGCTCTTCGCTTATTGCGTGGAAAGAGAAATTTATAAATTATTTATTAACTAGTGATGATGCCAAGCTTACAAAGTACACTATTTTAACGAATAAGTAGTATCGAGAATTATTAAACGAAATTAAAGAAGTAAAATTGGCTTGTAAAAAGACCTAGTTGCAATACAGACGTCTGAAAAGGTTCGATGTCTTTGAATTTGGAGGTGCGTGCGTGCGTGCGTGTGTGTGTGTTTGTGTGTGTTTGTGTGTGTGTGTGTGCGTGCGTGCGTGCGTACGTGCGTGCGTGCGTGTGTGCGTGCGTGCGTGTGTGCGTGCGTGCGTACGTGCGTGCGTGCGTGTGTGTAGATGAAAATCAACAAGTTAAATTTTTGAAAATGCCCTTTTAAATAGATTTTTAATTAAAATGCAAGGCTTCAGTTGTGACATTATGTACCTTGGTCAACAATTAAAAGCGACGATAAAATGACTAACACAAATGCCGTGGTTGTGCTTTATGCATCGAGTATTGTAAAGTTTGTTCGAGATTTTGTGGTGTAATATTATGTTTGTTATAATTTTATAAGTTTTGTTAGTGTGGCAGTTTGTTGGTATTAAGATTTGTACATTTGTTTACTGCATATTCTGAAGTTTATCGGAGAATACAATACAATACAAGCGAGTTTGTTGAAAATCGATTTGTTCGATAACTATAGTATAAAATAAAGTTTTTGGTACGAATTCTAAATACGTGCATATTGTCGAAATTTTTAATTAAAAAACCGTTTTATGTCAGGATATGTAGCAATGCACCATTCTATTTATATCTGGAAATTGAAAACTGATAGAATTTTAGCTAATCAGAGCACGTCTATTTTCTACCAATCCAACAACCCAAAGTCCTCATTCTTATAAATAATCCCATTATTAGGTATATTTAAATATATTTGTACATATATTCTCAAAAATCAACAGAAAAATTAGCAAGTTTCAAATACATAAATTACATGCAAATCATCACACCCAAAGGCATACACAGAATAACAAAGTACAACAATTTCGACATAATACACCCGTACACGATTTCTATATAACCATACCCGTTCCCACACCATCTTTCGCTAAAACACAAACGCCGAAAATATATGCGATTAGAGGTAGAGTACTGGGCGCGCTTTTTTTTACAAGTAGTATCATATGTAGGCCCATATTATTGAAATACTGAAAGGTATATTATACGTTGCTAACTGTTTTAGTTTTTGAGTATTCCTTATATAATCGGGATTAACACATCTTAGTCCTTTTTTAAAGTTCCCGCGTACGATTTCCGGTCAAATACAGTTCATGTAAAAAGACTCTAATTTTGCAAGCATTGTTTTGCCCTTACATGTAATTTTCCAATGCTCCACCCTAAGGTACTACATTGGCCAGGAAGCGAGTTTTTTTTACCTGGAAAATTTGGAATTTTGCCGAACCCTTGCTGTTCCAAGCAAGGTAGGGATCTTTAACGTGCGTGACAACACTTACACACGGGACCTCCATTTTACCTCTCATCCGAACGAGGGTGTATTTTTGTGAAAAATGCTCGCCTAACATTTTTCAAGCGGACCGTGTCGGGATTCGAACCCGGGACCTTGGGCGTAGTAGTCACACACATACCACTACGCCACGGAGCCGCAATCGCATTGTTTTGCCCACAAATCGTCATCGCGTGTTATTTTCCGATGTACAACGGCGATTCATTGCTAACGAACACGGCAAAATAACATATGTCCCTTTTCAAGATATGAAGTTGGCCTTGAATCTATATACATTTAAATTATACGATTACATTTTTTAAAACCTTTGTGGAGTAACTCTCCAGCTGATTCGATAAATTTGATTAATTATAGTGACTGTAGATTGCTTGAATAATTAATGAAACACAAGTTAGCAATTAAACATTTATAATGAATAAATAATAGTAGCAAAGCAGTAAAAACGTACAATCTTATTCTAATAAAGTGTTAAACCAAACTCACCGACCCTTCAGGAAGGATTCTTAAAACTTGTTTTAGCTAACGGTACAATGAATTAGCAGCGCCCTCGAGAATGTACAGATGCTACAATAAGAAAATACTAATCATAACAACCTTAATGTAAAGTACTTGGTAATAATAATTGTTTTTTTCAAGCTCAGCATCCCATTTACATATTGCAAACAAATGTCTCCCTTTTTTGCAGCTTGCTCTAAGGTCATGCCGTGTTTTTTTTACTTTGGGTAAACATTTCACTTCAACCAACGTATTGTGACCAATTAACCCCTAGAAAAGATAAATACTTAATTGCTTACGAAAGTTGTAATGAAGTAGTTAGAAAAAATTACCATCGGGCGACGCTGCTAAAATGGATAATCTATATCTATATAAAGTCCACTAGGTTGAATCTCTATACCTAAAGTTTCTGCCAATAAACTTATTGCTATGGATTCATACATCTTCCCAAATTCGGTTGTTTCGGAATAGGAGTCAAAATAGCCTTCACCAAGTTATGGCATGAGGTTCCAACCCTTTTCTTGATTACATTTCTAAGGTTGGAAACTGTCAATCGATTTATACACTGAATTTTGTAATAGGTGTTGTCGAACTGGCCTACAGTGGTAGCCGCGATAACGCTAACTTGCTCTATAGTTACCTGCAATAGTTGTCATTGGTTGGATTTATTAATTGGTTACCGTATACTACACTACTACTTCGTAGAATTTAAATATATGTTTCGTTAACTAACTTGTCCACAGTTCGCATACGTATTGATTTTTAAAAGTATTAGTGTGGTAAAGTGATAAGTTGTATTAAGTTCAGAGTTACGCCTCAGCGTTCCAAGTATAAAATATGTCATTATTCAATTATTATCACTATATACTTTGAACGTTTCCAGGACACGATCACATTATTGTTTTTGCACGTGTTGTTCCATATCTGGTTGAATAACATAAGATCCATAATCTTGATCTTTAATCTTGATCGTTGTACATTTGCCAGTAGTACCTTTCGTGTTAGGGATTTTCACATCACTTACAAATAGCTTCTTCTTGTTTTTAGTTTGTCTATTAATATATGTTTTGGTGTATTTACCTGGATTTTTTTTGGCAAAGCCTTTCCAAGACCTCAGATGCCATTCAAAGTCTAAAATCAACAAATTCAGTCATGTTTGATGAATGCAAATGTAGTGATTTTTATTTTTTCATGCTTTGATATTACCTTCATTATACCTTAACGTTGATAAGTAACTTCGAATATTACACGAAGATCTCTGAATGAGATTTAGTCGTTTGCCCATATTAAATTTAGCCACACTGCTCATAAAAAGCTCAGCTCTATTGTTTGTTTCATTATCAATTAACGAGCCGGCCTTCCTAGTCACTAAAGAAAGAGTTCCTAAAATAAAAAAGTTTATATATAGGTATCAATTTCTCTGATAAGCCTACCTTCCACTACTCGCAATAAACCCGAATTACATACTAAATTGCACGCATTAGATAATACTGCACCCACATTATCGCAAAAATAATCTTTGCATTTGATATGATTCCTAAAATATGCCGTGGTCCAATATTTAGATCTTCACTTGGGCCAGGCAAATCACCGTGGGCGTTATTATATATTGCTATTTGAGCAATGTTTTGCAACTCTTTAACTTTTGTTGCTGTTAACAATTTTCTTACAGTTACAGAAAATTGTTTCGTATCTTTTTTTACAGCGTACAATCTTTTGCCGTAGTTTTTTATTAGGTGATTTGTAAATTTTATTTTTTAAACCTACAGAATGAAAACACAATTTCTGATGCTTTATATAGAGTGTATTAAATAGAGTAGTATTGTATTGCCATATAAACTTCAAATATCTCAAAAGAAGGCTTCAAATTTAAAACTACTACATTTAATATACTCTGTGCATACTATTTTTGCAAATTTCTTTACCTTGTTGCCATATGAAACAATTTGTTGAATTTTCACATAGACGCTCGAATCATCAGCTAAAAATCGCTTGTAACGTACCCCATGCTGGCCAATGCTTCGATTAAAACCTTCCACAATTATATTGGCCTTCATTGCAATCGAACTTACATCCCAATTTTTAAAACAGACATGTTGATGTTCATTCGCATGTTTTTTTTACAAATTATACAAAATTTATTTCGAACACTAACATATAAAACTTTTTTGTTTTCCACCCGACAATAACTGCCTAAAATTAAATTAAAATTACAATATATACTAATATCACTATCATAGTGAGTACAAATCCAGAAGCAAAATCGTAATTGTGGCTATACCTCCTTTTGGCCCATCCGCCATCTAGATAAACAGTTATCCAAGGAATTCCGTCGTTATCTAAGTCACCATTTTCCAATGCAATGTGTTTTTTTCCTCACCAGCTCGTTGCATTGAAAGTATACTACTATCGCTCCAAACCTTGGACAAATTTGTAATATTTTTGCTTTGTAAATTATGCATGTATATTTTACCTGGCGTAAGGTTTCTTGAATTGAATAAGAGTGATTGTTACTCATACAGGGTACATCCAAAATTGACAAAAATTCTTCTATGTGGGTAAAGGTACTTCCAGTCTACAAAGTTTCTCAAACTGCTGCATAGTATAAATGTTCATTTTTTACAGTTTCTGTGGAACATGAATACGTTTTGTCGCACGTACTGCATTTTAAAAACAGAATACTTCTAGGGCCATTTCTTTTTTCTTTCTCAAGAAACAAGTTACCTGCAGTGCATACACGCGCATGAGTCTCTGCAAGAAACAGTGTCCTCTGCGAGAGATAAGTGATGTCCACAATCCTGTTGCCTTCAACTTTATACTGTAGCGGCTCCTTTTCAACTGTAAGTTCCTCTGCCATAATTCTATTTAGAATATTATGAAATTGAATTAATACAAGGGATTTTCACATGCTCATTAAATTTGGCGTCCGTTCTCCATGGGTTGGAAGGATCATAAGAGCTATTTGGAATACTTATGTTGCTCTCATTCCAAACTGATTCCAAATGAACGCCAGTCGGTAACTGACGGGAAGCCAACGTATCGTTAGTCCTACAACTTTCTTGAAATACAATGCGTGACTAACCTAACAAAGTGTCCGGAAATAAAGCGTCGATATTAGGAAGAGCGACTCTACACAAAAAATTAATACATAAAGCCCTTCACACTTTCAAATTTTTGCATACATATTTATGTTCTTTTGTCTTCGCGTTTTAAATTTTGCGCAGACCTCCAATGCAAAAAGCGAAAACTAACATTGACTTGTAAATATGATTCAAAACTTTTTTTAACAATTTTACAGATTAGGATAGAAAGAACATTCAAAAGTGTTCAAAAATATCCCCACATGTTATATGTGTAGCGTAGAATCGATGTGTGTGAACGTAGCACACCGTTTCTTAAAAATTATGATTCTGAAAGTTGTTCCAGATTGTTTTAACGTCGTGCTACTTTGTTCCTAATCAATATTATTTTATTCCAAACGATTTCTCGAATAAGCGGAAAACCCCATTTTAATACTAGCACCCCTTTTTTCACAAATCAAAGGTTTGATCCTCGTTAACAGTGTTCTAGTTGTTCCAAACATTGTTTCAAAAGGACAACTCCGTCTGAAAAACGAATCTTGAAAACACGGAAAAACACTTATTTGTTGGAACCCCTTTTTGCAAACAAACCAAATATAATACCCTCGGGTAGAGCATTGAGGACGCGGCCGCCTAGCGGCCCTATATAAATTATAAAGTATGAATCTCGTATCACTACCGAATATCACAAAATCGCTTTTTGGACTATATCGAAAAGAATAAAACATACCCTTCATCTTCCTTTTTTATTCTATTGGCTAACTTTTTGTAAGTCGAATTAGAACAATGTGGTACAAAGGTAGACCAACCTGGAACAATTTTCAAAAACATAATTTTTAAAAAGGGGTGCTAACTTTACACAGATGTAGTACCGCACTCTGGATTATTGACGCATCAAATCGAGACACACTGAATATTTCATTATTTTAACATAGTTACCTACTCATATGCAATTCGACAGTTTTTGGTTCAGAATTTATTGCTTTTGTTACTCGACTATTTTTGGTTCGCTAGGTTCTACTTCTATTAGTTGCGCGCGTTCTTGGTTTATAAATGCTTTTACTAATTTCGAAAACAACAATACTCACTATTTTCACTATTGCAATTGTCTGTAAGATTTGAGCTATAGGACCGGTATAGGTATTATTTCGATTTTCAATTAGTTGGTATCAATACTTACAGTGCGTACCAATTGAAATTTTTAAAATTTACGGTTGTATTACTACTCTTAAAAATAAATTGGCACTATCTACAAATAGCGTAAATTTGTAGTTTTGTTGCCGCAGTTAAGTTTCTATTTCGTTCTAGTAAAAATCAAATTTGTTAGGAAAAATGAGTAAATACTTGATACATGCATTTACGGTCGATGAATTAAAAACCACATCGATTCCGTTTCTATTCTTCCATACGTTAATAACATCCTATATATTTTACCTGTTTATAATAAAACGACGAGTTTACGCTATAAATTCTATATTTGGCACCTTGTTTTGAGTATCCGTTAACTGGCTACACATTACTATAGCGTACAATTAATCCTTATACTGCTACTGCCGAAAGACTCGTTGAAATAGTGTATTCTATTACTTGATAAAGCTTGAGTCGTGTTTTCTAATCTACTTTTTGGTATGTTGATAACGCGAGGATCGAAGCTCGAATTCTTGTTATTTCAAACAACTTCAATTTGATGCTGCAGTTCGTCCTTATATGTATTTTTCTAAACTACTCATTCTATTACTCCAAGAGCGATGCACGTTTTTTCTTTATAAGATTTGTAGATTTTGGGTGTATGGATAAGTGCTCCTGAGTTATTAATATTAGTAAGACTCTCTTTCTAGCTCTTAGCTGGAGGCCAAATTGTTTTACGTATGCCGATTATTCTTCTTATGCAGAACCAACTGCCCTGGTATGTGTTCCGCTGTTACAGTGAGTGTCGCCGCGCTCCACATCTGTCGGCCGTGGTGACGCTACATCTGGACACCAGCATCCTGACGCTTCGCTGATTTACCTCCGTGGATGCAATGGGCACTCGATAATATCCTGGCACTTGGAGGTATGTTGTATTACTCTTCTTATATATCGGAAGCACCTCTTGCATTCCTACTTTTGTTGTTCGTGCGTCGCTGGTGCTCCATAGTACTTTACTAACTGATCATTAGAATTTGTTCTACCGTAAATAATTTTTTTCTTTACTTTAACATACTGGTGTTATGAGCAAGTATAAACAACAATTTTCTTTTCTTTTTTTATTAGTGAATACTCAATGTTAAACGAAATGCGCACTTCGTACGTAAATTTTTAAAATTTGTCCTTTATAATACAACTATTTATTCCTTTTTTGTTGATTCAAATCGAATTCTTTTTTTAATTATTTTTTTTATTGTAAATAGAACATCGATGACGATGTATTTTTTGTGTTGCTAGGAATCCCCCCTCTCCTCATTGGTAGTTAGTCTGGTATTTCTACGTTTCTTGTGTTCTGTTTCGTCATCGTGATTCGTGCGGGTCCTCAGTGTAAGTATCATTTGTATTTCCGTCTGACTCGTACGCTTCATAACGTAGCATACTCTAGGTCTTTTTTCTTACCTTGCTAAAGTTACACACCAAACACGTAAACAAAGTATGTTCAACGTTTATTGCATTCAAATGAGTGAATTAGTCATTAAGCAGCAAAACTTGTTCGGTCAACAAAAAATATGTTGCATTTACATCCACACAACTGTTATGTTAACTGAATCAATTTTTTTGTAAGTTCAAAAAAAAACTGAGTCACGCCGATTTTGGTTTTAGCCCATTTAAATTAGTACCGACATTCACGGTAGCGCAGTAATGCAAATATGACTGAAATTTGCCATACAAGTAACATACACCAACAAAAGTTTATGCCTAAATATGCAGTTGTTGATATTTCATGCAATTTGGTTGTTTCTCATTTTTATAAAATAAGAAATGACTCGCATATAGTACTGCGTTTTAGCGTTAACAATATCTATCTTTGTTCAATTAGTAGTAATAAAATAACTAACGCTACTTTTTACTTTTTCATAATGGAATAATTCCCAACAATTTATATTTCACTCAGTGTATTTTAAAATAATATAAATACCAATTTATAATGAAACAGTAAACAGTGATCACTAAAGTAAAAAATGCATCTTCTGTAAATAAAATGTACAATCAAACCAAATAATAAAGCTGAATGTTAGTTCGAAGGAAGTTATAAGTGGGCGTATCTGCGAATTCTATCATGTCTTAAAAGATAACGTAAGCTCGTTTATGACAAGGTAATTAAATACTGGTTTACAATAATACAGCTAAACTCCACTGACTGACTGCAAAATCGTGTTTAATAGTTTCGATGAAAGAGCTGCCCTCTATCGTAAAATGTGCGTATACACAATGATATTCCCCAGTCTTAATGTTACACATACTTTTAAAAGTTAACATTTTATAACAGGGTTAGATAAATAATTATGTTAGTAGTTTTTACCAATATAAAAAACTTAAAACTACAGGATTCGTTATAAAACAGTAGTTTGCCCTTTGCAACTACTTTCAATTATGAGGATCAATGTGCTTTCTCTAAAACAGTTAGTTAAAAGCGGAGCCGTATATCGTTTATGGTGTTTTGTGAATAATGTGGTACGGTCTCTGTATTGTTACGTAAATTTGCACATTCGTAGTCTTTACAAAATGATATATATTTTAGCCTTTCTAGTAAATCTAACATTGCCTTTTGTGTAGTCAGAAATTAGATGGAATACAAATTTGAGAACAGAGTACTAGGAGACATCAATCAGTTAAATATAATAAAAATGCTTAATGCGTAATTGGAATATAGAATCGTAGACGCTAGCTTGACTTAAAAATACTTACCAGTTTAACTATTAACTAGAATTATAGACATTTTGTAAAACTAAGTAAATTTTCCTTGGGTTACTTGTTAAAAACAACCGCATCTCAAATTATCCAAATATCTAGTTGCTACCGTAGTAGATATATTTCCCATTGGAATTGAAATTAATGAAGTCTGCAGGGTAATATGTCTTATTCTGTGTGTACTCCATTTGACAGTGAGCTCGGTTATACTAATGCATTTATTACAGAATGAAATTTAATCTGGGAATCGCTACTGTCTACAAATATATTGTGAATTGTAATAGAAACATTAAATAATATCATATTACCAACTCCTTAGAGGATTAGTACAGCACCTCATTCCATAGATACTCATTTTAAATAGGAAACTTCCTTTGAGTAAACCCAGCTTAACAAATTCTCAAACGCTACTGTAAAAAATGTTTGTCAATGTTGTAAATAAATAAGTTGGAGAGTTTTTGTAAAAAAACCAATTACATTTTAACAATAAAAATTTACCACGTTCACATTTGCACAGTTTTCTATGTTTCAATTTAAAGAAGGACTTGCTTTTGTAAAAACTGCTAAAAACTGTTTTAGAAATTTAGAAATGGTCAGGGACGTGCTATTTCTAACTGGCCCTGCAAACTTGACACTGCAAAATACCATAATATACACCTAACCTATGATAACAGTAAAATACTCATACTAATTTATATGATTTACATTCTGTAACTTTGTCTCACCACACATAGCAACTAATTTCTTAAAAAGCACACGTTTATTCTTTTAAGTGTAAAAGAGCGTATACATTCTTTATTTTTTGAGAAAGTTTACTTTATAAACCTTCTTAACCCTTTAACTGTCGACAATACATATTCGCACCGCTTGGTTTTAGGCATTAGAATAGTCTTGAATGTAGACCTTAATATTCATGTGAATTCCTATAAACTCCCCTTGGTTCATATTTGAACCACATTTTGAATGTGCGTGCTCAGAATGAGTAAATCTAATTAACAGACAGAATGTGGTACATTTGTGTACCAGTAATTGTGTGTCCTGACAACATTAGTTCTGCACAATGTTTTTGCGTATTTTCATCCACTTGTAAACTATAAATGTGCAGAAGGTATGTATTGTATTAGTATAAACTTATTTTAAAGGTTCCAAATTGACCTTTGCTACAGAATGTAGATTTGAGTAAGAAAATGCAATATTATTGATTGAAGGTTAAGTTTAATATAAATTTATAGTGATGGGATTTTTCATGTAACTTTTAATTGAAATTACTGCAGGATATATAATGAGTATTTTATCACTTACAATTATATAATAAATGACAGTAACCCATTATTTGCTACCTATATTTATCAGGCTAGATAATATTCATACCACCAAAAGAGTGGTACAAATGTGAACCGCTCAGCGTTTCATTAATGACTAATCATTAGTACAGGTAATAAACATATCAAAATGTGTAGTATGACTTGAATTATGTTTTATTATATAAATTCGACCATTCCGAATGGACCTGCACCTTGATGAAGTTTTAGATAACTATAGAACGGTGGAATGGCTTGCGCATTCCAGTGATCTAAAGAGCCAAACTACAGGTCTAACCAAAGTAGTAGAGTCTTTAGTGAAGAACCAGACAAAGACAGGTCCCCAAAAAAAGGCAGCTGCTTTTTTGGTACTTAGAGCGGCAAAGACCATAGGGATCGGTATGGCATTCTAAGACACACTACTGCGATGTGGAAGGCAACGGGAAACCACCACATTACCACCCAAGTACACAGCGGCTGCCGATGGTCCGGACTGGTAAGGCAAATCCGTTGAGCGTTCTTCCTTGACGATTAGTATATCCGGCTGCCGATGGTCCTGGTTCTAGAGGGGAACGTACCACGGACATCAACATCACAAACACAACACACATACACACAACCCTCACCAACACACACACACACACACACACACTCCGGCTGCCGATGGTCCTGGTTCTAGAGGGGAACGTACCACGGACATCAACATCACAAACACAACACACATACACACAACCCTCACCACACACACACACACACACACACACACACACACACACACACACAACATAACACGCTCTCAAGCCCGAGCGCGCGCGCACACACACACACACAGACACCTTACAAACACAACCTATTCACACACTCACATTGCCTTTTCAACATCTGGATTTCCGGCTGCCGATGGTCCAGACTGATAAAGCAATATTCGTTGAGCGTTCTTCTTTGACGACTGGGATATCCGGCTTCCGATGGTCTTGGTCCTAAAGGGGGAACGTAACACGGATACCAACATCGCATACACAACACACATACACACAACCCTCACACACACACATACCTTACAAACACAAATGCCTATTCACACACTTACATTGCGTTTTCAACATCTGGAATTCCGACTACCGATGGTCCGGACTGACAAGGCAATGTTCGTTGAGCGTTCTTCCATGACGACTGGGATATCTGGCTGCGGATGGTCCTGATTCTAGAGAAGGAACGAAACACGGACCAACATCACACACATAGCACACATACACACAATCCTCATACACATACATACACATAACACATGCCCTTAAGCGCGCGCACACACACACACACTCCGTACTGACGGTTAATTTCTGTGGGGAAGCCAGGTCTGCTTAAATTTCAGGTAGCAGACTACTGAAACGTTGGAACAAATATATAAAAAAAAATACACAGCGTACTTAAATTGTCTGGGGTAAAAAATTCCGGAGTTGAAATAGTCCCCCATTCAGATCTCCGAAAGCGGACTACTTCGGGGGTGTAATAAGAAAGTTTAAAAAAGAGTCATGAACATTCTGCGACTCAGAACGTGGAATGTCAGAAATATGACGCAAGTAGGTAAGCTAGAAAACTTGAAAATTAAAATGGATAGATTAGCATTAGACATAATAGGGATCAGCGAAGTTCGGTGGCCAGAGGTGGGGGATTTTTAAAGCGGAAACTTTAGGATAATTTATACAGGATCAGAAGAAGGAAATTCGGGCATGGGGATAGTTATGCGAAAATAGATAGGACAACGTGTAGAAAATAACTTACAAAAGAACGAAAGAGTACTCATGGTTAGATTAGAATCTAAACCGGTAAAGAAAGTAAACATGTCCACCTCTAGCAACAGTGAGGAAGATCTCGAAGACATACTAAAATACGTAAAAGCACATGAACATTTAACAATTACGGGGGATTTTAATGCAGTGCTAGGTGACGGTAGGCATGAAGCTGTGGCAGGTTTATTTTGTTTGGGCACGAGAAGTGACAGGGGAAATAGGTTGGTAGAATTATGCGACAAGAACAATTTAACCATCACAAACATATTATTTCAACATCATGCTAGAAGACAATACACGTGAATGATGCCGAGAGATATAGGAAGATATCAAATATTTTACATTCTTGTTAGATAATAGTTAGCAATCAAGTAAAAACTGGAGAAGCTATCCAGAAGTAGATATAGACACTGACCACAACATCGTAATTGTGAAGGCCGCTAGATAGGTTTTGGGTCTTTGGGAGGTTCTTTTTTTAAAGTTTTCTTTTCAAAAACACTTCTATCAAATTTATTTTTATACAGTAATTACATAAATGGTTTGACAACTTGTACGTTATATTCATTAACACCTTCTTATTAAAATAATCAAAGTTAATAATTACTAATTGTGGTGAGAAGCTTGAATAACCAACAATGCTAAAGTTATTAAGTTCGAGACTGGCTGACTGTCATGGCCTCCTCAGGGTATTCATGTAATAGCTGCTCTCACATCATCTTATGGGAAGTGCAGATATCATGTCTGCTACTTCTTGATAATGTATAATATATTAATTCTTAGAAATCTCAATTATTACAATTGCTTTCTTGCAGTCTATTGTGACTTGCACCTGCAGTATCATGTTGCGTCTGGAATACAAAGTAGTTGCTTCCGTTCTCAGGTTTGATTATAAAGTTTCATTAACCTTTTATAATGTATCATTCAGTTATACAATGTAACATTATATTTCTTAAAACATAATAACTGCGTTTAATTTTATATACATATTAATTTGGGGATATGTAACTCGCTCCTAAATTTAAAAATTTGAAGAAAAAAACGGCAAAAGGCACCTAGACTTTGAGAAACAAAAAGATAAAGATATCCACAAAAGACTTTAAAAAAATTAAATGGATTGCTGAAAGATATCGGGAAAATTCCTGATACTAAGGAAGTAGAAACAGAATGGAATAACATTAAATCCAGCTTAGATATGGCGGCCAGAAATATTCTGGGGTATACACAAAAATAAAATAAGAAACCATGGATAACAAAGGATATCCTGAATCTAATAGAAGAAAGACGAAATAAGAAAACAGAGATACAAAGCCATAAAATGGGAAAATATTCGCAAATGCAGGAAACCTAAAGAACAATGGATTAATGAAAAGTACAAAGAGGTACAAACTAAGATGGAAATAGAAAAGGCAGATGAAGCATACAAACCAATTAGAATGAATTTTAGGGATATAAAACCATATAGCAAAAATATAAGGGACGCGAGAGGAAACGTCATTATAGAAAAGGTAGAGAAAGTGGTTAGACGGCAAGAATTTATAGAGAATTTATATGCAGAAGAGGAACTAACAGCATTAGAACAGGAATCAAACATTGAAAATAATGGCTTGAGATATCCTATACTTCGAGATGAGTTTGAATTAGCATTAAAAGGTCTGAAAAATGGTAAGGCGTTGGGTAGACATAAGGCGCAAGCAGAAACTCTAAAAGTCGCTGGATAAGCAGTAATAGAACGTCTCTTCCAACTTGTAGGTTATACGTATGGAACAGGTGAGATACCCAAAGATTTCAAACGTAACATCATGGTAACTATACCAAAAAGGAGGCGCGGATAGATGTGAATATTTTCGAACAATAAGTTTGATAGCACACGTGTATATTTTAGCTATTTTAGCTCTGAAAGTGATCATGGAGAAAACAATAGAAAAGGAGGAAAGCGTGTATATATGGTTTGTAGATCTGAAAAAAGCATCCGACAATGTAAAATGAAAAAAAGTGTTCAAAATACACAAAAAGATTGGTATGGGTTTTAGGGATAGACGGATAGTACATAACTTATACAAATAGCAAATAGCGGTAATAGAACTAGAGCAGAAACGTAGAGAATTAAATATTAGGAAAGGGGTGAGACGGGGATGTACCTTATCCCCATTAATTTTTAATGTGTACATTGAAGAGACAATGAATACTGTCACATGCAGGAAAACATTTGGAATTACTGTGCAGGAATAAAAGATTGATATGCTTAGATTTGAAGATGATATAGCGGTATTAGCATCTAGCAAAAAATAGCTAGAAGCTGCCAACAGAGAGACAGGGTATGAAAATTAATAAAAATAAAACTAAAGTTCTAGTATGCAAAGGAGGGGAAACTAAATCAAAAACAAGAATACAAATACGTTACGAGAACTTACAAAAGGTTAAGTATTTCTGCTACCTAAGAAGCCAATTAATTCGGCAAATATCTAGGTGTTGGGGGATCCTTCGCAGCCACAAGCTGCTTAACCCCCTTCACATACCTTACATGTGATTTTCTAATGCTCCACCCGAACGTACTACATTGGTCAGAAGCGAGTTTCTTTTTACCTAAAAAATTTTGAATTTTGCTGAACCCTAGCTGTTTCAAGCACGGGAGGGGTCTCTAATATGAGTGACAACACTCACACACGTATTTTTGTGAAAAACGCTCACCTAACATTTTTTAAGCGGACCGTGTCGGGATTCATACCCGGGACCTTAGGCGTAGTAGTCACACGCATACCAACTACGCCACAGAGCCACCCCCTTCACATACCACTAAATCTCGGTGAAATAGGGCATATAATTAGATACCAATAGAAGAGGAACCGAGCTGTGTATAGGATGTTTTGCGAATTTCACGGAACTGTGTAGGCTAGCTCAAAACATAAATAAGTGAAGGTACGTGTCCAACCAGTTTCAAGACGGAAAACCTAATAACGAAAAAATAAGTGCACTTAAATTTGATGATTATTATTAACAACTACAGGTGTTGGTTGTGAATATTTGCAACTAATGTTGATTGTGCGAAATGATTTATTTGAAAATTATTAATTCGACAAATGCTCAAGTGCTGGGGGAACTTGGCAACCGCAGGCTGCTTACCCCCCTTCACATACCTTACATATGACTTTCTAATGCTCAATCCGAAGGTACAACATTGGCCAGGAAGCGAGTTTTTTTATTGCTTAGAAATTTAGAATTTTTTTTACCTGGAAAATTTGAAATTTTGCCGAACCCTTGCTGTTCCAAGCAAGGTAGGGATCTTTAACGTGCGTGACAACACTCACACACGGGACCTCCATTTTACCTCTCATCCGAACGAGGGTGTATTTTTGTGAAAAATGCTCGCCTAACATTTTTCAAGCGGACCGTGGCGGGATTCGAACCCGGGAATCGTAACTCACGCGCAACAGCGGATTTATACTTTGAAGGATACATGGAACGTAAGCAATCACACTGTCGGATATTTAGCAAACTTACCAAACCTAAATTCTTACGAAAATATGAAGAAACTGTTGAAACAAATGTGTTGGCGTTTGTTAACTATAAACCAGAATCTTCTACTGCCGAAACTGCAAACCATTGTGCAACTTCTAAGGAAACTGTGAGGTGTATTCTGAAAAGTCGGAAATATCATCCCTATCACTATTCTATTTTGAATACATTGTATCCAGTGGATAATCAAAGACGGATAACATTTTGTCGTTGGTACCTTAATAAATGTGCAGAAGATTCATATTTTTGGAGAAACATTATGTTTACTGACGAGACTAAATTTACAAATAAAGACATAACAAAGTATTTTATTATCAAGAAAATCCTAAACTTTTGGGTGAATCCAGAGATCAACATCAATTTGGTATTAATTGTTGGTGTGGTATATTTTGTGGAAAAATTATTGGACTGTAACATTTTTTGCCTTCACTCGTTGGATACAAGTGAAGCTTTACTTGTTCGCGGCTAAGTCTGGGAATTACCCCAAGGGTGAGCAATGAGAAAGGGCGTGGGGATGGTATAAACTCTACAATAAGCTAATATAAAAAGAAAAAAGGGGGATTGAGTGCCATTGTATCTATATGGATGATAACACAAGAAATTCAATACTCCTATGAGAAGATACAGAAACTCATGGGATATAAGCACCATAAAAAACTTACAACTTATTGAACTAACACATCTGGAAGCCTCTGGAGCATACTTACAACCTCTTCGATCTCGATGACCCTGAAAGAAAAAGTACACAACAAATTCTCTATTAAAAAGTCACCGTTTGTGCTTTTTAATAAAAAAGCATACTAATAATTACGAGTGGATAATCTTGAGATTACCACACCAAAGATATTTGTATCAAAAATGAATACCTAGAACAAATCAGTTGTAGCATATCTGTGTTTTTTAAATTACTTCAGCGTTCGTCTAATTTCATTATTCAAAAAACTTATTTTCTTTAAAATATTCTTATTAAAATTAATTGTGCATGGAATAATAAACTTAAGTCCAAAAATGAAATTTAATATAGTTTCTCTCTTTTCGTGTTTTTTCGAATATGATTACAAATACAAAATAATAAAATTGAATTCTTTATAAATCTGTCTTGACATAACAAGACCTTAATTTTAATAATATCTCATAACAAGGTTTCTGATACCAAATGGACAGATCTGTTTATTGGTTTACATGTATTTCACATCAGTTTAATTTATTTCTTTAAAAAAATTTAAATCACGTGCAGCTAACTTGGATAAATAAAATTTTCACTTATTCATGTATAATGACCTTATTAAAATTTGACATCTGTAATAAACTTTTTAAAAAATAGGAAATGGACTTTAGTCACAATATTTTAACATATGGATGCTCCGCGTGTCTTACAAAATTATTTTAATAGTATTTCTTAACAATTATATTCCACGTTGTTCTTCGTGCACAAAATTTAGTATAATTAAACAACCTTCGATTACAATTTTATGTGAGCACTTTTAAAGTCTCACAAACATAACAAAAGAAAGGTTTGATACCTGTTTTTAATGAAGATGTTACCCCTAGTTATCGAACTGCGATGCACATTTTCTGGAATCCGCTTACTAACTTTTTGCACCAAAATATCGAATAAAAGCTGTAATTTCTTAATAAACGAACGTTGTCCCAATCTCTTTACATGTATTTCTAGTTACTTCATGCGCTAAGGAAATAAAGATATTTTATATTAGTATTAAATTACTTGAATAATGCGATCTCACCGTTAACAAATACCGACTCGAACCATTTTAAAAAGAAGCGTGGTCTAGTGCCTTGCCGGAGTCACAGGAATAAATCTTCCGTGTCCCAAGACGACCAGCCCTCCTGTGCCTACTTCGGCACGCCTATTCTGAGGCCCCACTTATGAAAAACTTGGGAGCCAATCTGTATATGATGCAGTCTGGACTACATTCTCAAATACAATGGCTGACTTGGTTTTTCATTCCGAGCAAGTAGGGAACGGCTCATCTGCTTTGCGCGTCACCTCGTGACCGTATTCACGCAAGCGCTATCCTAATTTTAACGACTGAAAGGATATAATCCGCCTGTAGATTAGGCAACATAAACGACTAGTTCCCTTTTAAATATGTTTTCTGAGTGTATATTATTATTAAATATTTCTGGGTAAAGCATTTAAGCTAATTAAACGGTCATGATTTCCTGTTCCATTGTGAAATTGTTTCTTTCAGATATAACAGTATCAAATACAAGAATCAAATATCACAGACTAAAATTGCACAAATGTGATTCTTCCAAAAATAGTGCTACAGAATATATATTCGTTACAGGACCTTTTTTTTATAACGACAATTTGACCGCTGCAAATTACTTAAATTTTTTAAAACACCTACTGGAAAAATATCTGAATGAATTACCTCTTAACATCCATTACAGACTAAAGTATTTCCAACACGATGGTGCACCTGCACACAGTGGTACATCAGTGAAGCAATATTTAACTGATCGTTTTGAGCACGTGATTGGTAACAAAATGGAAATTGATTGACCTGCTCCTTCACCACAACTTACGCAATTAGATTTTTATTTGTGGGGTGATTTAAAAAATAAAGTGTATTCTACTACTCCCCAAACGCTTGAGGATTTATAAACTAGAATCCAAACAGAAATTGCAAGCATTGATGCACGAACAATTATTATACTACTCCTCAAACGCTTGAGGATTTATAAGCTAGAATCCAAATAGCAATTGCAAGCATTGATGCACGAACAACAGAAAAAGCACTTCGTAATGTTAAAAAACGATGTGAGCTGTGCCTTTAACAAAATGGTGGGCACTTTGAACACCTTATGAAGTGATATTATATTAAAAATTTTTAACATAATTTGTTTTTGATATTTTTGTTACGTCATTTTCAAATTTTCAAATTAATAGTTTTCCATATCCTTTCGCAATCTATACTAGCTGAAAATATTTCAAAATCAACACCTGTAGTTGTTTATAATAATCATCAGATTGAAGTTCAATAATTTTTTTCGTCGTTAGGTTTTCCGTCTTGAACTGGTTGAACGTGTACCTTCTCTAACTCAGAGCTAGCCTACACCGTTCTCTAAAATTCCCACAGTCTGGATACAGCTCGGTTCCCCTTCCGTTGTTTCCTAATTATATGCCCTATTTTACCGAGATTCAGTGGTATATGAAGGGTTTTAAGCAGCCTGTGGCTACAAAGGATCCCCCAACACTTAGACATTTGCTGAATTACTAACTTTCCAGTAAATCCCTTCGCACAATTAACATTTGTTGAGAGTATTGCAAAACCAATACCTGCAGTTGCGTATAATAATCATCAGGTTTAAGTACAGTTATTTTTTTCGTCAATAGGTTTTCCACCTTCGAAATGGTTGGATGCGTATCTCCATTGATATCTATTCTGAGCTATCCTGCACATTTCTCTGAAATTCACCTACTGTTCAGGTTTCACAGCCGTACAGTGCTGTGCTCCACACGTGTTTTAAGCAATCCTTTCCTTGTTTCTATGTTTGTTGTCTTTGAACACAGTAATTGCTTTTTCTTGTTAAATGTAGCACGACCTTGTGCTAATCTTTGTTTTATATCTTTTGCGCGCTTCCCATCTTGTGTTATTTAGCTTCTTAGGTAGCAGAAACCCTTAAGGTCTTTTACCTATTTTTATTCTAGTTTTTAATTTATTTTCACCTCTTTTGCATGCTACTACTTTACTTTTATTTTTGATAATTTTCATACCGTATTCTCTGTTAGAACTGTTTCCATTTTATTTGTATAGCTGCATGTGTTTAAAAACAGTAGAACTAAAAGTATTATTCTTGAGAATTGTCCCTTAAGTCTTCTAGTGATTTTTGAAATATTTTTTTATAATTTTAGTCACTGAAGTCATTTAATTAATCTTAAAATTGTTTTTCATACTTTTAGTTATACAACACAATCTTTTTTTTGAAAATATTTTTGTTTCTAAACTTCAGTATGTTTAGCTCTTTAATTTTGTAGGGTTAAATTTAAAACAGATTGTTTCTTTTTGAGTCTAGTACTCAAATTTTTTTTATTTTTTACTTAGAAGGCGGCTGTGTAGCAATTTTTTGTGTGTAACAAAATTTCTTTACAATATAACAAAGCTGTATTAAAGCAAGTTGAGAAAATGAAAAATTCCCTAAAAATTATTTATTTGCAAACCAATATAAATTTTCAAATTCTTAATAAATCTTTGGGCCCAAATGGAAAACAACAAGCGATTTGTGATTTTCTAGTTTAATTAAATTGCAAAGCTAAACGCTTCAATTTCTAGCAATAATTCTATTAAAAATACTTCAGGTGTTTTGAAACCTTGCTTAGAAAGTTTTAAATAGCATTTTACTCATTAAAGATCCATGTAAATAACTTATTGTTCACAATTGTCTCAAGGTTTTCAACTTGTTTTGTAAACACGGCACGTGGTACCCAAGCATTTGTTCTGATTAACATAAAACTCCGAAAGATAAGAATTCCCAGATCGAATTGCTTCCGCGTTAATCTTCGAGGAGCCAAGCGGGTTGGAAGACGTTGATGGTAAGGATTAGTGGTGAAACCAAGTGCTTAATTTGTACTTGTTTCAGTGCAAACGCCCTCAAATCAACAAACACCCTAAGGTTAATGAAAAAACCCTCTGGTCGATAAATTCCACGAGTCAGTCTGGGTCCATCAAATTTATTTTTGTACATGAACGTCAGGAGACGAGCTGAAACCGGATCATAACCAACGTAGGGGCAGCAGTCGGTGACAGGCGGTTAAGGGTAAGTCTATCACTTTTGTCGAATCCTTAACCGGATTTATTCAACAATCCGATTCTCTGCATATGGTCAAATTTCCAGCAAATTCTCACCGTTTCAGTTTATAAAATCTGTCAGAAAGTTGTAATCTTCCATAATTTTGCATAACTATACATATTAATGTTTTTGTGAAAAAAAATTTTTTTGTTAAATTTTTTTATATTTGAAGCTCTTAGTTACGAGAAGCTTATAGAAGTTTATGCATTACTAGTAACAAAATAAAATGTATACTAAGATTGCTTAAAATTCCAGTTTTTTATTAAATTTGTACATGACTTCCAGGTATGACAATCATTTACGAACATGACTATTAGTAGCGAGATTTTGTTCAAGCTTTTTAAAACTAGAAGGTCTGTGATATAATTTGTTTGTTAAATATTGTTGTTATTTGATTCAAATTATTTGTTACGGAATAGATGTATTATCACTGTGGGAACTTTCTATGTTACAATTATCCTAGAATTTAGGTAGAAAAATTTAGAAATATCAACTACAAAATGGTTTTCTGTATCTACTCTAAAATAATTTTTTTAGATTAATATTTGTTAGATACAGTGGCGTCCAACTTTAATTTAAATGGTTTTCCGTTTAAATAAGAAAATTTTAGTCTAGTCCATTTCTAATTCTCCCCTGGGGTGATAGTCAAGTTAGCAGTCGGCAAAACAGTTGTTAGCCTTTACATTTAGTAAGCGTAAAAACTTTAGTTTTTTTAAATTATATTACTACTGCGTGTCACAAGCAATAATTGTGATTAAGTACACCTAAAATAATTAAAATTCTTACCCTAACGTCGTATCGTGGGACATTTTTAGTTTTAGCAGGTTAATTGCACAATTAGCACGCTTAAAATATTTAAAACTATTACAGAATATGAACTTAACTTTGGAAAAGTGACAGTTTTTGGCTAGGCTTTGTTATTGCTTACGGCACAAACTCTTATACCGGTTTTTGCTTTATCTTTTCCGATGGCCTAGTAGTTTGGGAAGCACTCTGTAGTTCAAAAACAGAATATATTGCAGTTTATGCAAGCACTAAAGACGCTCTATATTTAAGAAGTCTGACGATAAAATTAACAAATGTAGAGTACAGTATAACACTCTAAAATGATAATTTAAGTGCACAGAAATTGTTAATTAATCATATGTTTCAGAAATGTAAAAACATAAAGATATAACACCATTTGTAAGGGACATTATAGCCAGTAATCAGGTTAATTTTTGTGGTATAATTTCAAGCTGAGTATACAGGATAAGTGTTTCTTGAATTTATAGCTTATACTTAGTAATGTGTAGAATCAAACATTTTACTAAGGTAATTTTATAGCAGTAAGTAGCAGAAGATTACTGGAGGAATGTGAAAACTACATCAGTATCGAATTTTTAAGAATCTGGTAACGGGATTATTCTGTAAATGCCATTTTTCGTACTGGTCATGTTCCAACTTTTAAATTCCCACTCTATGCCTTCCCCCCTTTTTTCTTTACATATCTAAAGAAAGATTCTCTTTAATTTATCTTTATGCAGTTTATTTTTACAAACAATAACTTCCAAAGAAGATGATTTTGTAGTTTATAGTTTATAGTTATAGTTATAGAGTACTCTTCAATTCACATTAGAATTTATTTTCTGTTAGTATAAATATAATTTTATTGAATAACAAGTTATTTGGATTTTCATCAAATATAAAACTTAATAAATTGTAGTCCCTATTTCAATTGAGAATTATTTTTCATTGACACAAGTGCTGTCGTTTTGAATTTACATTTGGTAAAAAACTATCTTTGACATTAGTTTTTTTCCCTTATTACCGGCTGTTATATCTTTGCTTTTCTGCGTATAACAGATTCTCTTTCGAGTTTGGTTTTGAACTAATCAGGCCATTTGTTTCCTGTTTCTTAAAGATATCTGTTCCTTGAATGTTATGTATTTTCATTTGTGTTAAATTACAAGTTTTAATAAAAATAATTTTCTAGAATTGTTGTCAAGCAGTGTAATATTTAAAATTTCTAACAATATTATTTGTCGACATTACCGCTATAAATTCGCTATTTTAGTATTTACTCAACGTTTATTCTATTATTGATTCTAGTACTCTTGTATATTTAATAACCCAACAAATTTTTAAGGCACACTACAATTTCACTTGAAATTGCAATCTGCAACGTATTATGTGGTTCCAGCTGTAACATATTTACAAATCATTTTCGCGTGCTCTTAGCTTTTTAGTTATAACATCTAAGATATTTGAGTTTGATCGTCTATTCGTGACAGGCAGTCACTTTTTGTTTTCTTGTTGAAGTGAAAGGTCGCTTGCTGTTATCTGTTAGGCAAGATGGAGCCGGAAATTAAGTTTTCCTGGCGAAAACGTCAAAACAAAATAAGCAGATGATTAAGAGTTGTCTGAAGCAACTCATGTGCCAATTATAACTCTATCTTCGCAACGGTTTGTGTGAATATGAAATTAATTTAAATTTATAATGAAATTTATTATAGTGCAACTTTGTTTATGCTCAAGTTAAATTTTACTTTCAAAGAATCCAATTAATATAAATTGTATGCTGTTATTGGACAAGATTGGATTTTCCGTCCGCATTTAAGAATGCAATGATTGTTGGTTTACCGACAGGTGGTTAAAGGTTAACAGGTCATTTGCTGCCATTTGGTAAGACCATTTAATTTTTTAAGATTATGCTGCGTTTTACTATGACTCATTCCGTAGGTATGTAGTGATTTCTTGAAAGGTTGTAAATTACCTCATATTGCTGTATGGAATCAACTATTTGTTCGTTCATGGATAATTTTGTGACATATTTTGTTAAAGAAGGTTATCCTCTTTCTCAATTCGTGATGTATTCCCAAGCTTTACCGGCTTTATATAAAAAAGTATTATGTACAGATAAGTAATTGTCACTTGTTAGTTATAAAGTCAAGTTCAATGTTAAATTTTAATAATACTGTTTATCTTGTTTATTTCAAATTACGTGTCAAGATGTTCACTTAATAAAACCTAAAACCAGAAAGGTGAAGGTTAAGCTGAAATTTAATATTTAATAATTGCGTTGAAAGTTGAGTAATTCTAAAAGAAATGTAAGGTTTTTCGTAACGCTCCCCCAGACTATTAATTATTAAAATAAATATTGTATCATAAAAGCACAAATCATATTCAGATCTAGTAGTAATTAAAGCTTAAAATTTTGTTTTACTCCCTCTGTGCAAATCATGAAAATTACGGTAATAAGAATTTTGTTTTATTTAATTACATTTATAATGGCTCATAATTTGTCTTAAAATGGAATATATAATTATTTTTGACTTCAGTTTATTATTGAAGAATTATTAAATTTCTCCAAAAGTGCTAAGGTAGTTGGAGGACTTCACACGCTATGAATGCATATAATGATACTATGAAGACTAATTGAAACTCAAATAAAGATTTCGTGTCCATACAGGATTATAAGATATAAATGGTATCTTAGTTGGCAGTGTTTATGTTTCAGAGCCGTCCTAGAACTTCGTCAGTCAATTGAAGAAGACGACCAGAAGTAAGTAACATATTTGTGGTAATTAAACTTTGTATTTAAAGAGGTTAGTGATAATTTAGGTTTCCAAATTTTCCTTTTCTTGCAAATTGATTCAGTCAGTTGCATTATAAAAAATTTAGGTGGCGTCCATTATTTTATTTTCCAACTTTAATAAGCCCACTGACCCAATCTCATGTGAACGCGGGTCAAAACCTAGTTAGCTAAAAGTCTTTCTAAAAGCAATTTTCCATCCAAACTTTACCCTGGGCTTGTTACTATGATATAAAAATTCTCGATCGGTTATATAAAACTTCATTAAAAAACCAACGTGAGGTAAAACTACTAACAACAGGTTTTTTACATTTTGCTTATAATCAAATAATATTTTAGGAACCTCTGAACAGGTTAAGCTGACGTCGGAACAGATTAAGTAGAAGTATGGAGAAATTTTATAAACGCTATTTTTAATACCTACGCTATATTAAATAAATTTTTATGTTCAAAATTCCTATTCATCAAAATTGTTTAACATGAGGAAACTTTATATCAAATCTTCATGGAACTAATTTGAAATTTCTTTGCTACTATCCACTTTGTATTACAATGGACAGTGGCTGATTTTGTTCCTGAGGAAACAGTGAACTCGACCTGCTTCTCTTATGGTTCGAGGACTTGAAGGTTTTACTTCCTACGATTATACAAAATCAAGTCGTGGGTATCTTTCCACTTCCACAATATTTTAAATACATACAGGTGTTTTTTACCATTAAATAAAGATATATGTGATTTTCCTTTATAAAAATAACTGAAATGTGTCATTCATGTAAGCAACAAATGTGTAGATAAATTAATCTATTTATTTCTAAAATATCTCAAACGTTGTGTGGATGTAAAATAGTGATAAAACAATTTTATATTTTTACCCGATTGTTATTCCGAATTTTTGCTTCACTTCCGTTGTCTTATAGATACAGATTTTTACATACCTCCCTGAGATTTATTAAGTCCATGCAGCCTCCACCGAAGTATGTCTCACACTTTCTCGTGTAGTTACTTTTTTTATCACATCAGGAAAAAAGTAAGTTATAATTTTACGAGCAGAATTCTTACTCTGGTTTATTCTGTCGCAGGCTTAGGGTAAAATTTTATCTTTGGAACAGTAGTAAAAGTTTTAGGGAATATGAAATTCGGCGTTTAATTTAAAATCGAATTTTGCCAAAGACACTCAGTAACTCGAACTAGAATGCTGCTCGTCATAGGCATCTTTCTAGAAATATATAAGGTATGTAACAAACAAGTTAAGATTTTAGTTCATCCATTCATTTTTTGCTTATTGTAATTTGAAAAAATTTAGAATTTAAGTTTCGTAGATTAAAGAGTTTCTTTGTTACTAAAGTGAACGGATTCTTATATAAACTCCCAGGTATTTTGATCGTTTCACGTTAGAGTTTATTGGTACGTTTATAGCGCAAACGAGCTGTAAAGGAGCGATTACGGCGATTCTGCACGTCTGTTTTTCTAATCATCAATCATATTGGCATTCCTTCCTTACTCTATACACAATATTCGAGAAAAACTAAAGGAACTTGTGAACAAAGGCGGAACTAACAATAGCTGCTACCCTTCAGCATGTGTCTTAAAAGTGAAAATGATGGGATTTTATCGTGTTTGGTGTATAGAAAAACATTGGCGTGCACGCCATTTGCCTTGCGGTTGATTGACATTAATGCATACACCAAAGTTGAATAGGCAGAGCTTGCATCTTCAAACATACTGTGTTAATAGGAATCTGATAACCGCTTCCTTACATGCTAAATAATTTGAGATTGCGGTATGAAGTTCGACTATACGTTTAACTTTTAAGAATGTATGTTTTACTACCACTTGCATAACCATATTTATCAACTTCAAAATTTGTGTCAATTTTAGTAATTTCAGTTTCCACAAAGCTTAAAGTGAATATATAAATTACTAATCATAGTTCAATCCTACTGCTTTCGCATTTGGTACAAGTGAGGTGGAAATAAGCTGGAGCGGAGGTAACCAGATAAACAGTCTTTGTTTTAACACTGTCACATGTTGAAAAAATAAGTGGACCATTCCTGAATACGGACACAAGTGCATAATTATTGGAGAAATAGAAGAAACAACAATTACCATAACCGGGACATAAGATAAAGGGAAGGAACTAGATAGGAACACAAGTGAAAACATTATACAGAACCAGGGAAGTACGATGGTAAGGAATACTACAACGGTAAATCGCAATTCTAATAACATAACATTTAAAACAATCATTTAAATTATAGTACTCGTTATATTCACAAACATCTTCCTTGATCACACATTATCCATGAAATTTACTTACACACATGCGTAAAAACTTATAAATGCAATTTACAACTTAAGGCTAAAAAACATTTCATAACTACTACATATTAATACAGTCTTCTTACAATTCTTGTTTATAACTAGTAATCCCAAACTTTTTTGTGTAAGTCACAAAATCCTCCTTTCAAGATATATGGATAACGAATACTTTTGTTAAAAAAAAGAAACTTTAAGTGAATTAATCGAGTACCTCAAAAAACTTTTATAATGGTCAAATTACCTCGAAATTTGACCTCACCATCGGATAGTTATCCACTCACAAATAATACACCAAACTCATGGAAGCTTAACCTACTTAAATTAATTCTGGTATGTAAATGTCCTTCAGAAGATTTAAACAAAGATATACTTGTGCTTTCAAAATTAATTTTTCAAACTACGCTGTTGACTTATTCGAAAGATCTATTTTCATTTCCTCCGTTTATATTTCCATTATTACGTTAATTACCTCCATAATTTTGCTTTCCGTTTATTAAGTACTTCATATTTTAGGAGAATTTACTTTCATAACTTGTATTTTACTCCATACATTTCAAAAAAAATTGTTTTAATCAATATTTTCAACGTCGGGCATGACCTTGCAAGGACTCATCTCCTAATTGATCGTTAACCACATTATTCGCAGATGCCTTTATACACAGAGCGACTATTTGCGAATGACCATTTTTGATTCACTCCGTTTTAATTATTTCCTTGTTTTATATAACGAAAAGGTTTTTGCGTTATTAAGTTCTTCTATACTTCTGTAGGTGGCATGACTCATAACTGATGTAATAATTACCTGAAAATCTACTAGTTTTACATGCTTAACTTGGCTGTAATTTTAATTTATTAAGGTAGTATTAGGTAGAATAATTTTTATTATCTACTTTAATCGGTGCCGTTTAAAGGAATTGCTTGTCGTTATCGCTCTTGATTATAATTTGTAGGCCATTAGAATCGCGCCTTCACTAATTGGTCTGTTTGCTCATTCACATTACTCGTAATCGTACAAGATAATTACCTTTCATTTGTGATTTTTGGATTCTCGTCGCTGAATGAATGCATTTTGTAGATCTAGAATAATTGAAATAGTTGTTTTCAAAGATTGCAAAATTTCACGGTACGCATTAAAAATTTTTCCTTTTAATGGAAAGAAATAATGTTATATATATATATATATATATATATATATATATATATATATATATATATTCAAAGGATCGTATTTTATACAAATACTCTTAAAGAATTTTAATTATATGTAACAATGGCAAACTTTCAAGTGTAAATTTCCTAAAAGTATTTTCATTTGTAATAAATAACAAAAGAACGAATTTATTACTAAAACGCGTATTAATTTAACCAACTTGAAGAACGGAGTAGTTTAAACCGTTAAGTCAAAAAGGTATCAGGTAATATAATGTATAAAAACTGTGTTCCATTTCAAATGTATCGGTGAATGACATAGTCTCTTGTATATACAGGTAACGCCGCGTTTAATGGCGAACATTGCTAACACGTGTTGGGATAGTTACTTTAGAGGAAGCTTGTGCTGCTTAAAACCAATATGAACAGCCATGATGGATTAGAATTAATTGAAACGTAAACGTGAGCGTACTGCCGTTCATAGTCTAGAAAGGTTACGTAATTAAATTCGACGCAAAATGTACAACATCTCGCAGTCAATAATTATTTGTAACACAGTGAAATGGAATATCGAAAATTTAAACAAATTAAAACTATCATAAGGTAGAATTTACTTAAAAATTGTAGATTAATTGTAATGAATGTAATGCTTAAATGGTTTACTATTGATATGAGGAATAGATAAATTTGTATAAAAATTGAACTTCTTAAAACGATTTAATAGAGGACAGAGCACTGCCATTAATTCACAACGCTTGGTAGTTACTATGTTTGTAAGAGTCAACGCTGGTGTATTAAAACTACTAACGATGAGATGCTTAAGGGTAATAATAGAATATTTTGTTTTAATTGAGTGATTTATAAAGGATTTAATTTTTTGGATTAAGTATTTAAATTTCATAGAGAGATTTGGTGTGAAAGGTGATTTAATTAATTTTTAGAAGTTTTTCTTGATAAGTTCATCTAGAGAATTTATCGTTCTATAGAGTAAAATAAACAAACGTTTAATACAATTTTGAAGCGAATGTGCCTTAAAATAGGTGACTTCTAAAGGTAATTGGTGTGCATAGTAATTATAGGGAAAGTTTAATTAAGGATTTATTAATAAGTGATTATCGTACGTTTAAGATTTGTATATCAGAAGATAGTGTAGAGAATAATTGAGAATATGTATTAAAAATACTGTTTATGAGAAGAATAATGGTGAAAAGTGTATTTAAAATATTGTTCGTAGAAGAAAGTTGTTGTGGACTCATTTATATTTAAAAGATTGTTCGTAAGGGAATTATTTTGAATTAATATATTTGTATTTTCACATTAGTTTTATTAATGATAGAATCCGTAAAATCAGAGAACTAGCCGGTAGATGCAGAGACGACAGGAACATCACGGCATTTTGATTGGCAACGCAACCTGGTGCTGGATTAATCTGTTTGAAATTTAGAGTTTTGTGTTTCTTTGTATTTTGTAAGAATTTTTGAAAAATACATTTCATTTGTCTTCAGAATGACTAAGACAGTAAGAGGGATTAGGGAAGCATTGAGAACAGAAAGTATTGGAATTGGATTTCAAGAGAGTGTTTATTTGTACGATTCGAAAGCAGGAGTAAGAGAAAAAACACAGCGGGAACGTAAATGTAACAGACACTAGGGGTCTAGGATGATAACTATTTTGTTGAGTTAATTAAAAGTATGCAGCAAATGGGTGAAGAGGATGAAAAAGTATCAAGGAAGTAGGCGAAAAAACTGAAAAGTATGAAGAAAATTACTGAAGAATTTGAAAAAACGTTCAAGAATTACGAGCGGAGTTTGGACAGAACCTGGCAAGATTGGGGGAAGTATAAAATCAGAAATTGAAAAATGAAATAAAATTTAAAGATATGAGTGATAAAGTAACTTTAGGTTTTAAAGACACTAATAAGACCATAAAAAAAGTAAAGTTAGAAATTAGAAGTAAAGTGTTTCAGATTCTGGTTAACATAGTTGATTTTAAAGAGAAAATTGTACAAATAAAGTCAAATCAGGAATCGTATGAAGAAAAGATGAATGGTAAAATTAAGAGCTTAAAATAGAAAGTAGATGACATTCGAGAAAGTTGTCAAGAAGGGTTTGAAATATTTAAAAGTGTTGTTGCGAAATACCATAATTGATAAAATATTGAAGAAAATTGAACAATCAACACAGTTTTCTATTACATTAGGCTGTATCCCCGACATATCTACAATGGAACAGACGACGTGAATACTAGGTTCTGTAATATACACAACAGACAAAATTGAAATAGAGGAACATCTGGTACCATGCTTATAAGTTTCTAATACAGTAGGAAAAGATGTTTGTAATACTGTAGTTAATACATTACAGATGCTGGAAACGCAGCAAACATAAAAGGTAAAGGAAACGGTTTAGAAAAATTGACTTTAAACTGGCACTGCTTCTGTAATTTTCATGTTCGCTACAATTTAGTTAATGTTAGTAATTATTAATGACGCAAGATAGGTTTTGGGACTTTGGGAGCTTCTTTTTAAAAAATTTTATCGCCAAAAACTCTTCTATCAATTTTATTTTTAATTGTTTAATTACAAAAAAATAACTTATTTCTGTTACAACAACTTAGACGTTTATATTCACTAATCATTAAGTAATTGAAATTGACCAAAATACTTGAAAGTAATAAATCAATAATTAATAATTAAAATTACGGTGAGTAATTTGAACTACCAACAATGTCAAAGTTATGAAGTTTGAGACTGACTGGCAATCATGGGCTCCTCAGGGTGTTTATGCTATCCCTGCCTTTGCATCGTCTTGTGGGAAGTGCAGATCTCATGTCTGCTACTTCTTGATAATTTACATTGTATTACTTCTTAGTAATCTTAATTCTAACAATTGCTTTCTTATAATCCATTGTGACCTGCACCTGCAGCATCATAGTACGTCTGGAATACAAAGTAGTTGCTACCTTTCTTACGTCTGATTATGAACTTTCATTAACCTTTTACAATGTGTCCTTCAATTATACAATGCAACGTTCTATTTCTTAAGATTTAATAATTGCATTTGAATAAACATATATTTGGGGGATGTGTAGCTCGCAGTAAAAGTAAATTCTCATAGTATCACATGTTTGAAACTGTGGAGGTAGCATATAACTTGTTTGTATCTTTAACAAAACATTGCTGTTGGTCGTATGAATTCCATGCGTAGTTCGTCTGCAATAGTATCAGTCCCGACATTTGATAGTCACACCTCTTAATCTGAACACTGATGAAAATAAGCATTTTTCTTATTAATTCAACATTATAGCAACGCAACTAAATAGAAAATCTAGCACCAACTTCGGGTGATAAAAAAATTATGTAAAAATTCTTAAGAACACGTTTTATTTTTCAAAGTTTATATTTCAATTGCGCGATATACCAATTAATAACATCAGTTTTGAAGTTCAACGGACAATATATTCGCCATGGAAACAACCACCCCTGTGTGATTTTCAACAGCCACATTTAAATACGTTGCATCTGCTACTTCATCTCTAACTTCTTATATTTAGAATTATACTGTGAAATTATGAAACTTAGTGGTAAGTTACAAAATTATAAAAATAATTTTTGCGGCAAAGAACAAATAAATTACATTTTTATGCGAGTGCTAAAAATCGTAGCGCCAATTTTACTTAATCATCAATAAACGCTAAGCCTCAATTAGCCTCCGTAATTAAATGTTTAAAGTTTTCATGGAAATTGCTAAAGTATGAACTGTCAACCCACGTATTCGTACTTTAACGATAATATTAACCCTAACCCGTATTAAATTTATTACTATTGAATATTCCAATCCTTCGTGTAGTATCATAGCCTGAAAATAATATCAACCGTGTTATAACTCGGATAATTCTCGAATAGGCGGATGGAGGTTTTCGTTGAATTTCTGTAGTAAATGGGATAGAAGTTCGGGTTGATAGAGTTAGGTCTGACTTAGGACGTGTAAACTGTAACATAAAACCTGGGAATAACAAACTCAAAGTGACGTCTAATATATGTGCATTATGATTACTTTGGCTGTCAATAGGATTTTCACAAAGTCCTTAAAATCCTATTTATATTTAAGTAAGTAAGTAGCAGAAACAAAACGCCTTACTGAAAATGGTTTTTAACTTGTCTGTTTTTATTACGAGGTGCGCTTACTCCTATAGTTTCTACCTGTCTTACTAGCTTTAGATAGCTTTGGCAATATAAAAATATAAGGAAAAATGGAAATACCTCTTGCTTTGTTACATACGTTAGAAATTTTGATGTACGCACGGTTTGTCGTTTATCGTAGAAGAATGGGGAGGTAGGGTGTAATTGACAACATACTATAGTATAGTGGGGTCCATAATGTCAATCGCTATCCATCGGTCTATACCAGGAAGGCTTTCGTCGATTGCCTACAGATATTAATATTCTTATAATACATATTCTCCCTTTTAAAATTTCTCGTCTCAAAAGTGCAAAATGCGTGCGATACGCAGCGTTGGAACCCAACTGAATGCCCAATAATTTATTACTTGTCAATTAAACAGGTAAAAGGTACTACAGTATTCCTATTCCGTACATCAGAGGGCATAATCGACTTCACAAGAATGGCATATACCATAATTACCCTGTTTAACAAATTAATTATGCAAAATTTAGTATGATTTGCTTACCTGATGACCATCTAAATGTTTAAAAGCTAAGGCAGAGCCAGTTAATGGATTCTTGAGATTACTCCGCTTTGGATACCAATAATCGTTGTTTGCGTAACAAAAGGCATGGGTGGTTCAACGCTTATTCGGTCCAGATATATAGTGACTTTCGTAGGCATTTCCTACAACATAAAATAACAAACAGGCACGACAAAGAATCGGCTAGAAGGTCGACAGGTAAACTTCAATGTGTTATAAGTTATCAAACACTTCTTCACAGTTCCTCAAGGTAAGATAGTTATGTTGTTTTCATCTAGTTCCTTAGTAACTGCGTCTAGCGCGTTTTCATTGGTTCACGCCACGACGTATATTTATACCGAAGCATGGAAGGTCACACTAACATTTCCAACTCTCGAAGTACTTAATGATAATTAATTGCCCAAAACATTGCTAAGAACTCAAAATCGTATTCATATAATGCGTTATACCCTAATTAATTATTCAAAAGTCACCTACAATTAACTATTAATTAGAACCTTTGTAGAGCCATTTGAAGCGTAAATAAATTGATAAACAAATTTCGACAAATTCGTGGGATAAGGAATGTAGTAGAGTTACTGCTATTTGACCACCACTGACCCGTAGTATGCCGGTAGTTCAATCGTCGTTGCTTAGTAAAGTTGTGTTGCGTAAAGTAAGCTCACTCGCAATAGTAAAAGATTTTTAATAATTGTGCGTTGTTACGCTATGACTGATGCTACGAAGATAAAGAGGTATCACCATGATAAACGGGAACATGATTATTCCTTTGTTATGATTAAAGGTAAATGTACTTGTTTAATTTATGGCAGTAGTATTTGGTTGTCAAAGAAGGGAAACATCGAAAGCTATTTTAAATCGGTACATGGCAATTATGAAGTTAAACTTCCGCATAATATGGCGACTTACGAAAAGCTAGAGCTAGTGATTTGAGGAAAGGTTTACTGTCTCATCAATCAATGTTTACCAAGCTAACATAAAATTCTAAGGCGGTTACAATTGTGACGTTCCAGGTGTGTTACGTTCTTGTTAAATACATGAAACCATTTAGTGATGGAGCAATTTTTAAGACATCGTCTATTGAGGCTGTTAACTCTGTATCTTACGACCTTAAAAATAAATCCGAAATAATTTTTACCACCAACGAATTGCAGATATTACGTAATACAGTTACAAGACGCGTGGATGAAATAAGTTCAAATTTAAATGAGAATTAAAGCGAGATGTTAAGAATTGGCAGGCGTTTTCGCTTTAGTTGATATGACACAAATGACCGTTTTTATTAGAATGACCTATAGAGATTTTTTGGCAAGAGAAGAGTTACTCACTAATGTGCCATTAACAGGAAAAACGCGAGGTGGAGATATATTTAGCAATTTTAAGGCCTTCATTAATATCCTTGAATTGCTCTTTTATAAACTTGTTTCTATTACCACGGATGGATCATTAGATATTTCTGGTTATCGCACTGGCTTCATCACCCTATGTAAGAATAACGAAAACTTCGCAATTTTTTTATAATATATTGTAATATATCAGCAGGTTTTGTGTGCAGAAATATTAAATATGAAAGAGATTATGAATATAGCTTTCAAGGTTTCAAATTGGATTCGGGCAAAGTTGAAAATTACTTGTGAAACGTTTGCCTCCTTAAGGGGGGGTACACCTGAACAAAGTCGATTAACTCTAATAAAATGAGTAGCCCAGGGTAAGAAGTAGATGGAACTGGTGGTTAAAAGAAACAAGAGAATAGGCTAGCTAGGGGTTAACCCTGCGGTGCGATGAGGCGGTTGTGGGGATGGATAATAAGAGAGAAAATGAGCGTCTCCTCGCCTGGAAGATTAATAAACTAAACTGAGTGAACGAGTGACGGTTAGCGAGGACACCGTCAAACTAATAGAATACACAAAGTGTAGAATAAACTATAGAACTAATACTTATATGTGAAAAGTGTTTGGCAACTGTGAACTCCTATGGAAACCTAATACAAGCAGGTACGTAAACTCAAGGTTAGTAACTCAAAGATTAACCTAAACACTGGAAGACTATTTACTGCAAACTGCACCTGTAATAAAATGATTTACATAAACAAAGTGTTCATTTAAGTAAAACCTTTAAATATTTTTAAATTATTGATAAGTTCATTTTTGAAGCTTCACTTGGAGGTATCTAGTAAGAATTTCTGATTTACGTGAATGCCTTGTATAATTTCGAACTTTACTTAGATGATACAAATATACCCTTGTGAGACAATAAAACAGATTAGCTTTTGTAGAAACTTCGTATAATTTCAAAAATAGACTTTACTTATTGTTTCTCTTCCAATAAAATTATAATTTCTAAATAGTTATAGTTAAACGTTTTGACCGGAAGTAAGTTAATACAAAAAATTAAAAGTTCAAGATGTTAATGAGATTAAATGTTCATTCTTTAGTTATAAAAATAATAACTTAACCAAAAAGAGAATTTTAAATATTTCCTTATAAAACTAAATAATGACAAAATACTTATGAAAATTGATCTAAGGCATCAATGGTACTGTAGGCTAATAGACAAATTGCTCTAAAATAAGCTACAATAATTTAATTCCATTGCATATACTATGAGAGTTTTCCTAGAGATTATGTATTGCATGATGTATGCAAATAGCTAACATACTCCTAACCTCTAAAAATTGTTTGCAAAGTTCAACTATATAAAAATTTTATAAAATTATTTTTATCATTTTTAGTAACGGGTTTTTGCAAATCAAAAACAAAAATTAAAAGTTTAGTTAAATTACTTATCTATACGTTTATTCAAGTTTTATTGATACATGAAGTATTATTAGAAGTCACCAGAAAGTTCATGCACAAATCCTTGAACAGAAATTGCAAAACAATATCTGCGGAATACTTATTCCAACACATGCCCATCACACGTTTCTATGAAAACGGAGGGCTTCTAGGTATGCTTGATTGAGATCTTATTTCTAAAAGTGATTAAAGCGTAAACCATAAGACGATGAAATTTATATTCCAATACTGAACCACATTGAACGAACTCAATTTATTAAACGTAACTTTATAGATAAAGCAGCCTTCCAGTCTGCAAGCATCACAAGTTGTTAAATATGTAAATTTCTTGAACTAATAACTCGTTTCCGAAACTGCGTACTTTATATTGTAAGACTACATATATCAAAAATTGTTAGCGAAACTGCGAGCTCAATTACTTGAATAAATTGTGGAGGTAGTAAAATTTGCTTGATATTAGTCGTGCATTGTAATCATTTTAAAATTTATCAAACATTAATTAGGGTGGAAGAGTCTTAATTAAATGCTAACCATTCTTTCCCAGCTATTCTCAATAGCCAAGACAAGACTACAGCGTGTATCGTAGGCGAACCCACAGCTGACAAGTGCCAGTAAACTGGTCTCCAAATCAAGCATGATCTACATCAACCACTAAATGAATCTAAGCGGTAACAACCGAAGAGGGCTTAACCTAATGTCGCTAAATGTTAAGGTGTAATTATAAGTGCGCTCAACAATGGACAACGGTTTCATAAACAGAATAGAACACTTAATAATTTTGGCCAAGTAAAAATAAATTTTTACAAAGTATCCAAAGGCGACTTTTCAAGTTACAGGTGAATGAAAATAATACTTGGACCTTCTGAATTACTTATAAATACTGATATTAGGTTGTTGAGCCGAGGAAATTTTTTTCAGGGATTTAGCGATATAATTTGTGAAATTAACAAATTTCTTCTCGAAAGAGATGACATAAACGAACAGTTGTGGAGGAGATGTATGGCTACTAGATTTATCATTATTAATCGATATTGCAACACAGTTCAAAGAATTAAATGTGGAACTACAAGATCCATATAAATGGATTTTTCATATAGCTAGAGCTGTAAATTCTTTTATCCAGAATTAAACCTTCTTATATTCCAGCTAAGAAATAAAAGCTTGCTGAGTTTTCCGAAAATGACGGCTGAATTAAAAAACTCACATAATACTAATTTCAGTGCAACTAAATATATCCAAGAAATTAGAAACTTAATGGCAGATTTTGAAAACCGCTTCCGGGATTTCTAAAAACTTAATAGTTGCACTTTATTTACGTGCTTTCTGTTTGATATCATTATAAAAATAGAAGTAATTGCAGAAAATCTTTTAGTTATTTTTAATATGAAAATTCTTACACTTGAAAAACACATCACACTATAAAACGATATCTACAGCAAAGTAAACGCTTCTGAGTAAAATCTTTGGAAATATTTACTATCCTTTTTGATACATATTTTGAATCGACATATTTGTGCCAATCGGCATTTTTACAAATGAACATAATAAATTTTAGATTCAGAAACACTTTTAACACATACAAGTAGTGGGGTAGGGCCGGTCCTAATTCAAAACGTGTTCAGACGTATTTTCCATATGTAAAATACACGTGCACCGTTTTGAATTAGGATCGGCCCTATATAATTTCAATGTAAAATAGTTGTGAAAACATACTTGTGGGCACGTTTTGAATTAGGATCGGCTCTATATTACTTTCAATGAAACATATTTCAAAACACACGTATGTTGAAAAATGTAAGTGCCGAGAAAAAATGTGTGTAGCTGTTTTGAATTCGGTTTTCTAGCGAGAAGTTACACGTGCACCGTTTTGAATTAGGATCGGCGTTATATACTTTTAATGTAAAATGTGAAAACATAAATTCTTATATACTTTCAAATGTAAAATACTTGTGGGCACGTTTTGAATTAGGATCGGCTTTATATTACTTTCAATGGAACATACATACTTCAAACCACACGTATGTTGAAAAATGTAAGTGCAGAGAAAATGTGTGTGGATATTTTGAATTTGGTTTTCTAGCGAGAAGTTATAAAGTATGACAGATACAAAATATTGCATTCAAGTCAATTGTGTTTAATTAAAGTGGATTCTGATTTATGTTTAGAGGCTGCAAATACACATGGGCCGGTTTCAATTCAAAATGTGTTCACTCTTGTGATAGGTTGAAAAGTGGGTTGGCAAAGTACGCAGATGGTGGTAATCTGCTATATAAGGAGATTGCTCCTAATATTATTTAATTAGTCAAAGAAAAGCAATATGGATTTTAATACTCTTAATAAAACCACATATTGCAAACCTTATGTAAATTCAAAAGATCTTGTAGTGAATAAGAGGTTTGAAGTTTTAAAAGTGGAAACAATCAAAACAAAATATGGAGAAAGAGTATTAATGGAAACAGAAGAGTTCAAGAGTATATTGCCATTGAGATATTTTGAATACCTTCAAGCACATGGAGCGAAACAATTAAATGAAAGTATTGGCTCGAACAAACACGTATACATAACTAGTAAGGAATCGATCGGTCTAACTGTCAACATAGAATTTTCAGAATAATATGTCACTAATCTAAGAAATTCGTTTATTATTATAATAATATACATCTTGTTCTTTACTGATTAAATTATTATAACACATCTAAGTCGATTGTATAAAAAATGATGTATTAAATTAAAGTGGGTTCTGATTTATGTGCGTTTTACTTTGAGTTTACTACCTTGTTTAGAGAAAGTCTTGTTTCAAAAGAGAAACTTTTATAAAATACTTTTTTATTTTACAAATTGTTGAATATTTTGATCTAACTATTTATAAATGAAAAAGTATTTATTAACTCCCGTTCTTGAAGTATCTGCTGCTCCCTCGCTGCTAGTTCCTCTCTTTTTTGCTTTATTATTTCTAGCTCCAAATCTACACGACGCAGTAGCTTCTCTCCACGCTTTTTAAATGCGTTAAGCAACTCTACTGTGTCATCTTCGTAGGATTTGTCATCTTCACAGCAAACAGCCATATTAGATTCTGTACATAACTTTTTCATAGCCAACATGTTTTTGCCTGATCTGTGAGCATAACATAAAAGATTATTGTAGGTTCACCTTTTCTTTTGTATACTACCTGATGATAGCCTCAGAATTTCCAGAATGGTTTTTTGATCTAATGTAACTTATAAATTAGTAGTGTTTTAAAAACACATGTATAAATGTGAAAAAGCACTTACCGTGATATATCTATTACGTCACTATCAAAAATAGCAGCAGTGTCGAGTTGAGGCGAAGAAGAACCAAAAACTTCTTTAATCAAGTCTTCGTCAGAATGTAATATAATTTGCTCTAGAACTTTTACGTTGGTACTATTACAATTTTTGATCGATGATAAGTTACTCATTTTTAAAAGTTGCTAGTAATAGTAACTAATAATTATACAAGAGATCTGATTGAATACTGTTGGTAAAATCTACGTGAAGTACTTATATTAAATAATAAACTGATCTGTTAAAAAAAATATTAAAAATTTGCATCGTTTTCTGAAAAAATTCAGCTCTGTAATCTATTCTAATAAACAAAACAGTATGTAAGCGAATATAATTATACCTCAGCAGAAATAATGAATTAGATTTATCGTCTGAAAAGGAAATTGCAATGAAGGCACATAATAAAAACCTTAAATTAGATTAATTTCGTTTTAGATTACCGCTGACATAATTTATATGCATATATGGGTAATTGTGTGTTTACGCGATTTATGCCGTATAAGAAATTTTTTAAAGGTACTGCTCAGCAGAAATTATGAATTAGATTCATTGTCTGAAAAAGAAATTGCAATAAAGGCGCATAATAAAAAACCTAAATTAGATTAATTTCGTTTTATATTACTGCTAGCATAATTTATTTTCCATAAAAATTAACAAAAATTGACTTTATATGCATATATAGGTATATAGTAATTAGTGTGTGTGTATGTTTACGCAAATCATGCTGAATTATAAATTCTTTTACCTCAGCAGAAATAATGAATTAGATTCATTGTCCGAAAAAGAAATTGCAATGAAGGCGCATAATAAAAAACCTAAATTAGATTAATTTCGTTTTATATTACTGCTAGCATAATTTATTTTCCATAAAAAATTAACAAAAATTGACTTTATATGCATATATAGGCATATAGTAATTTGTGTGTGTGTGTATGTTTACGCGAATCATGCTGAATAAGAAATTCTTTAATTCAATCAACGTACTGGAAAATGTTTTTTTTTAATATCGGGTTTTTAAAAAACCATGAGTGCGTGTAAATTATTATATTTTTCTTTAGATTAATTTTGTTTAAAAATAATGCAATGCAAATGATCCTTAACTAGTAATATATATAGAATAAGTTTAAGATTACCGCTGACACAATTTATATGCATATATAGGTAATTTGTGTGTTTATACGATTTATGTCGCATAAGAAATGTTACGGCCAATTCAGCACTACGACACCAAGGGACGGATCGGGACCCGTGAGTGGCCTAGCTCTAGCCGGTGAGGGGTAGGTCAGACAAAAGTCGTAGCTTGGGATTGCTAAATGCCCTAAGATGACAATTATAATGAGATGTGAATTCGGTAAAACGTCAAAAATCGGGTGGGCACCACCAGTAATGTCACAATGCTCGATGACAAAAGGAGAATCTCGTCACTGGTCGGTAGACTCCTTGTAGCTCAATATTTAACATAAAATCCTCAGAAAATCTCGCAGAGTAGAGAGGTTGAATTCACCCTACTAACATAAACTTCTTACTAAAATAATGCACGTAGACAACTTTACTTAATTCTATTAACAAATCCCAATGACTGAAATAAATACATGGGTTGGTTACATAAACAAATATGGCTCATACATATATGAACAAGTAAATGTAAACATTACCACAAGTAATATTGTCGATAAAGTAAATGGCATACAATTATTATTACTATAAGGTGTACTGGCCAGTAAAGCAACGTTAACGGGGCGACAATTGACGAAAAATTCGGAATAAAACGTCTATACCACGAAGCCATACCTACAATTCTCCTAACTTCGCTAACAGACTTCGGTGGCGGTATGTTCAGAATAGCGGTAACTTTTTCAGGATCAGGGAGTAACCCCTTACTATTCACAATGTTTCCAAGATACTTAAGTTCAGGTTTGCAAAATTGACACTTCTCACGACCTAACGTCAGACCAGCATTACTTAAACGGGTAAATACTTCTTGTAGCATTTCGATATGTCTCTCAAAATCAGGTGTACATAGGATTATATCGTCCAAATAAACGAAAACGTAAAGTTCCAACTCGGGACCCAACACAGTATCGATTAAACGTTGCCACGTAGCCGGAGCATTATGTAATCCGAACGGCAAACGACAAAATTCAAATAAACCACGGTTTGGTACCGTAAAAGCTGTATACTGACGGGATCATCAATATGTTTTTGCATAACCGGCGACACCGGATAATATCTCTGCTTAATTGGTTTTGAGGAGGTCTTAATTTCGTGTTCAACTAAATTCGTGTAACCTAGAGATTCACCAGAATGTTTAGCAAAATGTTCATCTACCAACCGCTCTAATTTCATACGCTGCTCAAAAGACAAATCATGGGTAGGCTGTAGAACAGAATTACTTAACGTATCATCAACAGACAAAATATCAGGATTAGTAAACTGCCATTGACCTTTCATAATATCTGGGACTAAACCAATAGACGACCAAAAATCAATTCCTAAAATTAACGGATGCTTAACGTCAGGCATAACTAATACTTCAACAGCAACAGTTCGTTCCTTCAAAGTAATCGGTAACATAATTGTTCCCGAACTATTAACTTTTTTACCATTCGCTACGGTACAGGCGGGACGAGAATCTTTTCTTATCGGT
This sequence comes from Platerodrilus igneus, assembly GCA_036346225.1. Classification (NCBI taxonomy): domain Eukaryota; kingdom Metazoa; phylum Arthropoda; class Insecta; order Coleoptera; family Lycidae; genus Platerodrilus; species Platerodrilus igneus. The sequence goes on from JARFIW010000412.1 coordinate 247,604, forward strand.
AACTTCAACAAACATAATAAATCCCAACCTGTCGAACCTAAAATTGTTCTACTAGCACCAGAGTCTAAAAGTCCAAGTAACTTATAACCCAAAATATCAACAGCAACATGAGGTCGCGCATCGGGTGTAGAATTCTCAAAAACATAATCCAGAATAACTTTATTCTTAACGAAATCGGCATTCTTAACCTTAACTAAATTTTGTACATAAAAAGTCGAGTTAGTAAACGTACGGGAGAAAATTGCTCGACCATTCAATTTCCCCTCGGGCCGTTTCCCGAAAATCTACGACACTTATTGCACGTATTCACGGTAAAACCAGGATTTCCACAACGGTAGCAATATTGACGACGGCGTGGTACATCACATTGACTGGCTCTGTGATCACTTTTATCACAATTCCAACAACGGAGTGTTTTCTGACGGATATCGCCTCCAAACCTTCGTGCTGCAGTTGTAGCAACTTTGGTAGTGCATAAATCACTAGAAGAACCCATATAAGCTAAATCAGCTTCCAAATCTGTGCGACGACGAGAAGGCGGTACATAAGTATCAATAGAAAACCGTCTCTCTTCCATCTTCTTACCATACGACAATAGTTCATTTACAGAACGCACTTCAACAAGCCCTAACTGATTTTGATAAAAGAGAGCAATATTACGCATTAAAATTTTAAATTGGTCTGGTTCCGAAACAATCTCACTTAACCTACTAAACATGTTCAGCATAACTGCAATATAAATCCCCATAGTCTCTTCGGAGCCTTGGGTGCGACGCTTAATTTTCTCCATCAAGCGCTCATCATAATTAATTGGCTGAAATTCTAAACGTAACAGACGAACTAATTCTTCCCAATTACTTACGGAACATTTATTTGCTCGGTACCATAACAACGCTCTACCGGTAAAAAGATCAACCGACTCTGAAAATAACTGAACAAAATTAACATTACGAGCTACCCTCAGCTCATCTACACGTTCAAGAAACGCGCTTAGCGACATGGTTCGAGGCTCGCCCGAAAATTGAATTCCCCACTTCGCAACTGGGACTGATTTTGTCGAATAATTTTGAGACATTGACACTTGCGTCACAGGATTAGTATCAACAACAGTATCGTCAATACAACTAGTACCTTCATTTACTAATTCATCGGAATCAACTATAAGCGACAGTAATTGATAACGAGACAACAACAATGAAACTTTCGTCAACAGTTTTTCTTTCACAGCTTTCTCTTTATCATCGGGACGACTATTATTCACACGATCAAGATAATGCGATAACTTAGTTTCAACAGATAACGCAGATTCTTTACAAGGCGTACATTCATACGCCTCAATTAATTTTTCTAAAATAGAACATCCTTTCTCGACAGCTTCAACATCGACAGAGAATTCTGGAATCTTAACAGCAGTTACCTCGCCGCTCTCTCTCTCTTCTTTAAGAACCTTACGTAAATTAGTCCGTAGTTCTTTGACTAAACCTTCCGTTTTACAACCTCTAATACCAAGTGTATACTGCAACTCCTCTTCACTCAAACGTTCAACAATCATTCGTAAACCCATACTGACAAATCTTTAAACAACAATACCAAGAAAAAGAAAATAGTCTTCAAACGTCAAAAAAAAGTATTTTCTACAACTTATAGGAATACAAAACAGGCCACACGCAATGGGCGCCAAATTAACTTGTTACGGGCCAATTCAGCACTACGACACCAAGGGACGGCTCGGGACGCGTGAGCGGCCTAGCTCTAGCCGGTGAGGGGTAGGTCAGACAAAAGTCGTAGCTTGGGATTGCTAAATGCCCTAAGATGACAATTATAATGAGATGTGAATTCGGTAAAACGTCAAAAATCGGGTGGGCACCACCAGTAATGTCACAATGCTCGATGACAAAAGGAAAATCTCGTCACTGGTCGGTAGACTCCTTGTAGCTCAATATTTAACATAAAATCCTCAGAAAATCTCGCAGAGTAGAGAGGTTGAATTCACCCTACTAACATAAACTTCTTACTAAAATAATGCACGTAGACAACTTTACTTAATTCTATTAACAAATCCCAACGACTGAAATAAATACATGGGTTGGTCACATAAACAAATATGGCTCATACATATATGAACAAGTAAATGTAAACATTACCACTAGTAATATTGTCGATAAAGTAAATGGCATACAATTATTATTACTATAAGGTGTACTGACCAGTAAAGCAATGTGTAATAAAATTAAGGTGGAGTTGAGTGCACAGGACACCCCCACTTGCTCTACTTACACAGTAACTAATAAAATATTTGAAACGTAATGCGTAGGACGCCGTGTGCATGCAACCCTACGCTAACTAACTTAACGGCAACAATAACTTTCAATTCAAAATGTACATTGTGATCTTAATTCAGCAAATATGTAATCATAATAATTTTGAATATCTGGAAGTATCAGTACAACTGTCTTAAATATTACGTTAATTGGAAATAATATGGTTTAACTATTTACACTAGTTAAATGTTTTTGTTGTTCGCGACAATGGTAAAGTATCAATAAAGCGCACTCATTTTAGAACTCGGTGATAAGGGATTAACACAACTTCATGTACGGGTTGTGCTTAATTTAATTGCACAAACGTTCAATATTATAATCGACGTATTTGGGGCTTCACTGTAAAATCTACTAATACAGTCGCTTACCTTGTAAGGTGGATTGTACCAGTCACACTGTGAGATTGTCGAGTTTTCTACTTTCAAACACGTGACAATTAATCTGTTTCTTGATTCCCAACAACTGGGCTATATTACGGGCCTAACGCAACCGTAACGAAATTTCCGTCCATCCTCCAGACAGTAACTCCCAAATTCATTGGCATTAGTTAATACTTCTAAAACGTAAACAAACGACAAAAGAGGATGCCTCAACCTACAACAGAATGATTAATCACGTACACCACGTGACACTATTAGCGAAGTTCAACAATCAAAACTCGGCACTTGCACTATAACTTCCACTGAACCACCAAAATAAACGATCGATTAACTGTGATCTCATAACTACATATTTCATGTAAAAACTGAATAAATCCGCTCTAAGCGATTAGTTTTATCGCAAAAACCCACTTGACAAACTTCACTCCATAAACGTCACAGACCTCGGCCCACTTGATTTTCTCCAAAAACAAACTGTCGAAATTATGGAGGTATGTGCGGGCAATGCGCTCTTTGTTATATTTTAAACTGATGAATTATTTACACAAACTAAGGGACTTTATATACATATTTCTCTAATATAAGGTAACAAAATAAACGGAACGTTACAGAAATTCTTTAAAGGCACTGTTATATGATAAAACTGCAGAATGTTTTTTTAATACTGGGTTTTTAAAACCATGAGTGCGTATAAATTATTAAACAACATTGACGGTTTAATCTGAGACATTTTTTCAAATTTGCTTTGTTTTTTTATTAAAAGATTTCATATGTATCCATAAAAAAATAGCGCTGTAATGATAGTGTATTTTCTGTACACACATCATAAATCAAAGGTCGTATAAAACATTTTTATTACTATACTGCAAACAAGAAATTTTTTGTAGTAAACGCAGCTGAATGAAAAATGATGTTGTGTGCTAATTCTTTTTACAGTTGTTTTGCTTACGTCAGATGATATTTTTGTATAAATAGTAAATAGAGCTCTACGTATATTAAGTAGTGTATTTGATTTGTATATAATCATGAATTCTGAAACCGTGTCCGAGATTGGTAGCGCTATTTTGAAATTAACTGTGAAATGCGTAAATCTAATCAAATCAGTGAATGAAATAACGAAACACATTTTAATTATCAAAGCAAATATTAGTATATTGAAGCTTGCTATTAGAAATAAGGTATACGAAGACAATCAACAAGAAAATCCTAGTAGGCTGGAATCTAATTTGGCACATCTTAAAAGCTACCTTGTACGATTGAGGCACTTGAAACGCTCTTTGGAATATCGTGTTAAAGGTGTTGATGCAACGCTTTCTAGAGGTCATGCTCGAAAAAATTTGATTTGGCATGATGTACAATCATGTTTTGGAAGTCGAATAATTACGGGACTTATTACCAATTTAAGTTATAGAGATCCTCTAGTGTTCTTAGACAAGGCGTTCGCTAGTTTTAAACGCAAGATTGTTGCTTGCTTTAAAAAGTCAATGTTGAAAGTTAATGTAATATTTGCCGCTAATTTTGTTAAGCCTACAACTGGCGAAATAGATTTGAAAACGTTTCCTACTGCAAATCGTCACATCGATATAAATACCAATCTCAAGCGGTGGTATAAGGAGAACGTATTGAACAAGATTTCGAAGCGATTAGAAGAATTTAGCGAGAAAGATTCAGGTTGGGCAATCCAAGAAGTTTTACACTTAAAGGTAAATATAAACAATCATGATCCACTTAAAGGAGAGTGTTCAACGTTTGTACCGGTTCCGGACTTTATAAAAAAAAAAGCTGTGGTAAATGTAATAAATAACGACCAACATTGCATTCTTTGGAGCTTGGTTTCCGCTTTATATCCTGCTAAACAAAATAGTCAGAGAATATCTAGCTATCCACATTTTGATTCAGTATTACGCTACAATTCAATTCAGTTTCCAATCGCATTAAAAAACATAAAAAAATTGAGAAGCTTAACAATCTCGCAATCAACCTATATTGTATAGAAAATACTAAAATACTGCCATTTTGTTTAAGTGAAAATTTAAAAAAAAGTGAACCTATTAATCTGTTAGTTTTAAATAATGATTCCTTACAATATTCTCGTCCGACAAATGCTAATGAGAATCACTTTCATTTTACTTGGATTAAGAATATGTCAAAATTATTTGCAAAACAGTTGTCTTCACATCACCATAGAAATTTTTTTTGTTATAGATGTTTAAATAATTTTAGTACAGCAGCATTACTTAAGCGTCATTCGAATTATTGCGAAAAACAGAATACTTGCTCAATAAGATTACCCGAAGAATCCGAAAAGTATCTAACATTTAAACATTTCCACTATCAAGAAAAAGTATCATTTGTAGTTTATGCAGATCTCGAATGTATATTAGAACCATGCAATGAGTCTGAGGTAATATTAAACACAGTCTCTTGCCAAAGGCATATACCCTTTAGTGTAGCGTACTATTTGAAATGCTCGTATGATAATAAATATTCCAAATTTCAATTGTATCGCGGAAAGGATTGTAGAGAATGGTTTGTTGCTCAATTGAAACTGATTTCAGAAACGACTAATAAAATTTTCTGTAACCCAAAACCTATGAATCCTTTAACAGAAGAACAAAAGTCAGCATTTAAATTTGCTCTTCAATGTCACATTTGCAATAAACCTTTTAGTATAGATGATATTAGAGTTCGCGATCACTGCCACTTTACAGGTGAATTTCGAGGAGCGGCTCATCAAGATTGCAACATCAAATATCATAATTCTTATATGGTACCGGTAGTTTTTCATAACTTATCAGGCTACGATTCGCTCTTCATTATTAAAAAAATCTCGATAGAGTTTTCAGGTTCGTTAAACATTCTACCAATAAATAAGGAAAAATACATATCTTTTACAAAATATGTAAAAGGTATGAAAGTTAGTTTTAGATTTATCGATTCATTCAGGTTTATGGCATCTAGCATCGAAAAATTAGCTTCCTACTTAGATGATAATAAAAAATCCATCACCAGGGAAAATTGTAACACTGATAATGAGTTTCAGTTACTTACGCGTAAAGGCATATTTCCTATGATTATATTAACTCTTGGAATAAGCTCAATGAAACCGATTTATCTTGTAAAATAACATTCTTTAATCGTTTGCGCAATGAAGAAATCTCAGATGAAGACTACAATCATGCTAAACACGTTTGGCAAACATTTAATATAAAAACACTAGGGGACTATTCAGACCTATATTTAAAAACAGATGTACTGCTCTTGACTGATATATTTGAAAACTTTAAAAAAACTTGTATGTTCACGTATAAGTTAGATCCGCTTAACTACTTTACGGCTCCTGGTTTAGCTCTAGATGCAATGTTAAAAACGACGAACGTTAAACTCGAGTTGCGTACTGATATTGAAAAAATAATGTTTTTAAACGGGGAATTTGTGGCGGTGTTTCTCAATGTTCGAATAGATATGCTAAAGCAAATAACAAATATATGAATGCAGATTATGATCCAAATTTCGATTCTAAATATTTAATGTATTTTGATGTTAATAATTTATATGGGGCTGCAATGTCTGAATATCTTCCATATGGAGAATTTGAATTTTTAGATGGTACCAGTCCAGATATAGTACGTTTAGACATACTTAATATTCCCGATGATTCTGATGTAGGATATATTTTTGAATGCGATTTGCACTACCCAGTATCTTTACATGATATTCACAGTGACTTACCTTTTATTTATTATTCTGCTGATGTTTGCATTAAATTTCTCGCAGCATAATTTATTTTCCATAAAAGTTAACAAAAATTGACTTTATATGCATGTCTCAGATTAAACCGTCAATGTTGTTTAATAATTTACACGCACTCATGGTTTTTAAAAAACCCAGTATTAAAAAAACATTCTGCAGTTTTATCATATAACAGTGCCTTTAAAGAATTTCTTATGCGATATAAATCGTATAAACACACAAATTACCTATATATGCATATAAATTGTGTCAGCGGTAATCTAAAACTTATTCTATATATATTACTAGTTAAGGATCATTTGCATTGCATTATTTTTAAACGAAATTAATCTAAAAAAAAATATAATAATTTACACGCACTCATGGTATTTTAAAAACCCGATATTAAAAAAAAACATTTTCCAGTACGTTGATGGAATTAAAGAATTTCTTATTCAGCATGATTCGCGTAAACATCACACACACAAATTACTATATACCTATATATGCATATAAAGTCAATTTTTGTTAATTTTTTATGGAAAATAAATTATGCTAGCAGTAATATAAAACGAAATTAATTTAATTTAGGTTTTTTATTATGCGCCTTCATTGCAATTTCTTTTTCAGACAATGAATCTAATTCATTATTTCTGCTGAGCAGTACCTTTAAAAAATTTCTTATACGGCATAAATCGCGTAAACACACAATTACCTATATATGCATATAAATTATGTCAGCGGTAATCTAAAACGAAATTAATCTAATTTAGGTTTTTATTATGTGCCTTCACTGCAATTTCTTTTTCAGACAATGAATCTAATTCATTATTTCTGCTGAGGTAAAAGAATTTATAATTCAGCATGATTCGCGTAAACATACACACACATAAATTACTATATACCTATATATGCATATAAAGTCAATTTTTGTTAATTTTTATGGAAAATAAATTATGCTAGCAGTAATATAAAACGAAATTAATCTAATTTAGGTTTTTTAATATGCGCCTTCATTGCAATTTCTTTTTCAGACAATGAATCTAATTCATTATTTCTACTGAGCAGTACCTTTAAAAAATTTCTTATACGGCATAAATCGCGTAAACACACAATTACCTATATATGCATATAAATTATGTCAGCGGTAATCTAAAACGAAATTAATCTAATTTAGGGTTTTTATTATGTGCCTTCATTGCAATTTCTTTTTCAGACAATGAATCTAATTCATTATTTCTGCTGAGGTATAATTATATTCGCTTACATACTGTTTTGTTCATTAGAATAGATTACAGAGCTGAATTATTTCAGAAAACGATGCAAATTTCTAATTTTTTTTTTCTAACAGATCAGTTTATTATTTAATATAAATACTTCACGTAGATTTTACCAACAGTATTCAATCAGATCTCTTGTATAATTATTAGTTACTATTACTAGCAAATTTTAAAAATGAGTAACTTAGCATCAATCAAAAATTGTAACAGTACCTACGTAAAAGTTCTAGAGCAAATTATATTACATTCTGACGAAGACTTGATTAAAGAAGTTTTTGGTTCTTGTTCGCCTCAACTCGACACTGCTGCTATTTTTGATAGTGACGTAATAAATATATCACGGTAAGTGCTTTTTCACATTTATACATGTGTTTTTAAAACACTACTAATTTATAAGTTACATTAGATCAAAACACCATTCTGGAAATTCTGAGGCTATCATCAGGTAGTATACAAAAAAAAAGGTGAACCTACAATAATCTTTTATGTTATGCTCACAGATCAGGCAAAAACATGTTGGCTATGAAAAAGTTATGTACAGAATCTAATATGGCTGTTTGCTGTGAAGATGACAAATCCTACGAAGATGACACAGTAGAGTTGCTTAACTCATTTAAAAAACGTGGAGAGAAGCTACTGCGTCGTATAGATTTGGAACTAGAAATAATAAAGCAAAAAAGAGAGAACTAGCAGCGAGGGAGCAGCAGATACTTCAAGAGCGGGAGTTAATAAATACTTTTTCATTTATAAATAGTTAGATCAAAATATTCAACAATTTGTAAAATAAAAAAGGATTTTATAAAAGTTTCTCTTTTGAAACAAGACTTTCTCTAAACAAGGTAGTATACTCAAAGTGAAACGCACATAAATCAGAACCCACTTTAATTTAATACATCATTCTTTATACAATCGACTTAGATGTGTTATAATAATTTAAACAGTAAAGAACAAGATGTATATTATTATAATAATAAACTAATTTCTTAGATTAGTGACATATTATTCTGAAAATTCTATGCTGACAGTTAGACCGATCGATCCCTTACTAGTTATGTATACGTGTTTGTTCGAGCCAATACTTTCATTTAATTGTTTCACTCCATGTGCTTGAAGGTATTCAAAATATCTCAATGGCAATATACTCTTGAACTCTTCTGTTTCTACTAATACTCTTTCTTCATATTTTGACTTGATTGTTTCCACTTTTAAAACTTCAAACCTCTTATTCACTACAAGATCCTTTGAATTTACATAAGGTTTGCGATAAGTGGTTTTATTAAGAGTATTAAAATCCATATTGCTTTTCTTTGACTAATTAAATTAATATTAGGAGCAATCTCTTTATATAGCAGATTACCACCATCTGCGTACTTTGCCAACCCACTTTTCAACCTATCACAAGAGTGAACACATTTTGAATTGAAACCGGTCCATATGTATTTGCAGCCTCTAAACATAAATCAGAATCCACTTTAATTAGACACAATTGACTTGAATGCAATATTTTGCATCTGTCATACTTTATAACTTCTCGCTAGAAAACCAAATTCAAAACAGCTACACACATTTTCTCTGCACTTACATTTTTTAACATACGTGTGTTATGAAGTATGTATGCCCCATTGAAAGTAATATAAAGCCGATCCTAATTCAAAACGTGCCCACAAGTATTTTACATTTGAAAGTATATAAGAATTTATGTTTTCACATTTTACATTAAAAGTATATAACGCCGATCCTAATTCAAAACGGTGCACGTGTAACTTCTCGCTAGAAAACCGAATTCAAAACAGCTACACACATTTTTTCTCGGCACTTACATTTTTCAACATACGTGTGTTTTGAAATATGTTTCATTGAAAGTAATATAGAGCCGATCCTAATTCAAAACGTGCCCACAAGTATGTTTTCACAACTATTTTACATTGAAATTATATAGGGCCGATCCTAATTCAAAACGGTGCACGTGTATTTTACATATGGAAAATACGTCAGAACACGTTTTGAATTAGGACCGGCCCTACCCCACTACTCATACAAAATACAAAAATTGTAGATTTGTGGCACTGCATATAAAGTAATATAAATTTCGAAGCATCCGGAAGTTGGAAATGAAAATTTTTGCCAAATCTTCTGTTACCTTATTTAAGTATGGAATTTATTTTAATTATAGCCTTGTTCGTTTTGGTAACAAACATATAATTTTGTTATTCACGTATTGGTTTTCGCTTTATAAGTAGATCCTATGTAAATGTTAGTGGGCACCCCTGCTATGGAAAGTAATACGCAACCCTTTCAGGCGCATAATATTACCAAGTATGTGAAATTGCATTCAATTCTAATAAATATTTTTATACCAACTTTTCGATAATAATCATAAGTAACGATTAAGTAAATTTTAATTTCTATTTTCAATAAACTGGCGAGTTTTGAATTCGACAACAGTGGAAAACACAGTTATTATATAATCTGCATTAACGTTTAATAGGAACGCCTGACATGCATATTTTAAAAATATTTGTAGGCGTGCATAATTTCAGGACAAATTAAACTTGTATTTTTTTAAACGAAACACCCTGCACATTTTTATACTTTTGAAAATCTCACTACGAGAGCTTTGATGTTTTGAGATATCCCACTGCATTTAGATAAAAATTCATAAAATATTATGGCGCCAAAAAGGTTGTACTTTAGCCTAATTAGAACAAAGCTGGAATACCGCAGTTCTATATGGAGCCCACAGTATAAAATTCATATTGATCGGCTAAAAGATGTTCAATGTAAATTTATAAAATTTATTATACATTTGTCGAAACTGGGACATATTTGCAAAGAAGTATGAATTAAACGCAACTGATTGCTCCTGATAGTATACTGCAGCAGAGTATTAGACGTAAACTGAGTGGTCAACTATTTTTATACAAAGTCTTACACTGTCTTCTTGGATTCATCAGCGCTTTTGTCTAAATTGTATTTTATTGTTCCAGCGTCCAATGCAACTTTTAAATAATTCTTCGGTTTATACAATGTCCAACACGTTTAATGTAATACCGTGATTGTGATATTAACGTACTCTTATTGCAGCAATTTCTATCTTATGTAACAGACCAATTGAAACCAATATAATCCGGACACACAATAATTTTTTGTTGTGCTACTTATTATCAATTGTATTAGCATACATTACTAGTATATTAAATATCCTGATTTACACTAATACCCTGTAAATGGATGTGATTCTGTTGGATAATAAAGCTATAATAATAACAATAATAATAATAATTAAAGTTTTAGACACTGGATTACTAATATACAACTTATGTTACCTTTAAAGATGCAGAAAATCTTACTTGCTCTAGTATTCTTGTCATCATCATTAGGTCTTCAGTCCTGGAACTGGTTAGATGCGAGTTATGTATCCTCCAACCTATATATGTATAATAAAACAGAATTTAACAGGAATTATTAGAAATACTTAAGTATATGCAACTTTGTATTTCAAGGATAAATACAGAAAACAGTTCACAATCAAATTGTGAGAACGGATGCAATACATTGTATTCCAGACAGTAAGTGATACTGCAGGTGCAGGTCACAGACGGTTAAGAAACCGCGATTACTTAGAAATTAAGATTGTTACATTGTATAATGAATAGAATTAAGAAATAAGCAGACATGAGCTTTGCAAGTTCTCACAAACATGTGAGGGGCAGGAAAAACATAAATACCCCGGAAGCCCCAAGACCATCAGTCAGTCTTGAGTATTTTAGCTTTAACATTGCCGTTTTCTGGACTACTCGCCCTAATATTAATTCCATTATTAATTATTTATCCGCTTAGTTTAATTTATACAAGTTTGTCAAAATTCCACATTAATATCTGTTTAATAAATAAATTTTGTTACGAAGTTTTTGGAAGAAATTTTTAAAAAGATCGCTCCCAAGGCCCGAAATGTAAATGGCTTAGTCGTACGGAAACAGAAAGGCACTACGAATACAAAAATCAGAGAACTGGTAACCAAGAAATTCAATTCCCAATTCTAGAAGAACCCAAACAAAGTTGGACGAGGTACAAGAATCGACCGAACCCAACCAAACAAATTTGGATGAGGTACAAGAATCGACCGAGCCCAAAGAAACAAAACGTGGACGAAGTACAAAATTTGACCGAGTCCACAGCCAGAAAACAATAGAAATAGACGATGAAAATTATGTAAGTTTATTTTCTTAAACCAACTATTCTTTTTACAAATTTATTGATATTAGCTCGTAAAGCAATTTTTTTTTATTATTATATTATGTATGTACAGATTTTAATTATTATTATTGCAATTTATGCCATTTAATGAAAATAATATACTTATCTATTAAAAAAAATTATTTTTAGAGACGAGAAATCATTTTTAAAGCAAGAGAATTAATTCTAAATACGAGAACTACAAAGATGCAATTATTAGTACAATTATTACAAATTATTATAAATACAAAACAAAAACGCATTCAATTCAGCAAGTCTGAAACAAAAATAAAATGCAATTAATTTTACCATTTTATCACCGCAAGCTTATAGAAACAAATTGTTCAAAGTTTAACCTTGATCAAATTCTATAATTAAAGTTATAAAAGCACTGTAATTATTATTAAAAGTAACTCATTACAAATTAAAGTAAAGCGTGCAAGTTTAAAGCGCGACTCTCACACAACTTATTACCGGAAACCATCGCAAATATTTACATCACTGAAAAGATTCATTTAAACATGAGATATTTTATGATTAAATACTTCAGCACAAAGTAATTAATGAGAAAAGACGCAATTCATTTATTACCGAAACTGAAATTAAAACCTTTCAGGAACTTAAAACTTATAATTTAAACAATTTATTGTACAAATTATAAAGGAGACATTGGTGCAACTACTGTAACGAAATGGTAGACTAAAAACTTGCAACTCTATATTTACACATTCAAAGTAATTAGACAATACAATTGAAAGGAAGCAGTTTATGCACTTATCAAATACAACACCTACGTAGACGAAACAATTAAAGCAGACTCAATTAATCAGCAGGACTGAAATAAAATAAAATCATAACTGGCGCAACAAAACGCACAAAGTATAACTCAATTATTACAATAAAATATTAATCCACATAAAAACCTTTCAGTAAAGTAAAACCCGTGACAACCATAACATCCGCAAAGTATAAAAATAGGAATCCAAGGATATAGCAATTATCAGACATTACCAAGCACAAATCCCTCAATTTAATTATAACACCGTATAACAACGTATAAAATATAAGTAACCGACTATTTAAATATCCCAACACAATCCAAACTAAAAAGTACCACACCAAACTAAAAAGTAACAATACAAATTGTAAAATAAAGCTCAATTTATGCAAAATTAATTAAAACGGAAAGTAACAATTAATTATTAGAACCCTTAACAATTATGAGTTCAGACATAAAAATTTACCTCGAAAGTATACCCCAATTTAACGGAGAGCAGGCATAATTAGTGAATTTCATTATCGCGTGCGAAATATTTTTGAAAATCTTTTACTAGGAGAGAAATGAACTACTTTTACGCCTGATAATAAATAAACTGACGAAACGGGCACTAACGCTAATAGCCAGCCGAGACGATTTAGAAGAATGGCAGGCTTTTAAATGCATATTAATGGCATATTTCGGTGACCAACGCAACATCAAATGTATTTTGCGACCTAATAAAATTTAAGAATGGAAAGTAACCAGTCGCCATATCGATTCGGAATGAAATGCCAAGACGTAAGAAGTTTAATCTTAACAAAATTAGTAATTGAAAACCCGACCAAAATATCCGCCTACTAAAGACAAAAATGTATGACGAAATGGCACTAGACACCTACATAAATGCATTTCCAGAACGACTTTCAGATAAAATAAGATTCGAAGATCCCCAAAATCTAGAAGAAGCATTGAATAGAGGAAGAATAGAGGAAGAAAACGTAATGTATTATCGAAAAAGCCTATATAACCAATAAAAACTATACAAGCCGCAAGACAAACAACCACCCAAATAAAAAATTCACCACATTCAACACACAAATGAACCAACTGCGAAGTAATAACTCAAATTTTAATAACACAAATTATAACAATCAATTTAAACAATTTCCAAGACCAACGTTCAACTCAAATTTTAAAAAACCCGTATTCACACCAAGATTCAACCAAAATATAAACCAACAAAGACCAGCATTTAACGCAAACCCCATTGAAATACACCGATGATAAATAATAATAACAACCCTAACAGTTATTACAAACCAACCCTTATGGATACCTCATCTGGTAGCATCGGACAAAACACAAAAATATCGAAAATCCGACCAAGCCATAACCAAAAACGAAACTTTACCTCCGAAGAACTGTTTCACCAAGAAGTAGAAGAACCTAACGATGAATCCAATCATTTAGAGACTTACGAACATAACGAACCATGTGAAAACTACGAAGAGGACGACGAAGAAAACGCGTGCTCAAATTTTCAGATAGACCGATTTATAAACGACCAAACGTAATCAATTTAAATAATATCAATCAACAAGTATTGCTCTATATAGAAATACGTCACGCAGAATTTAAATTACTAATCGATACCGGATCTTCAAAAACATTACTTAGCCCCCGAACCGTAAAAAAACATTATTTAGATTTTGTAGAAAGAAAACCCTTTAAAATTAAAACAGTCCATCAAACGACCCCACACCAATTCATAACTAACATACCCCTACCGAAAACCTTCAACGTAAAAATGAAACACAAATTTTGCATTTTTGAATTCAATGATAAATATGACGGACTAATAAGAATGGACCTTTTAAGAAAACTAGGAGCCAACATTGACATAAAAAACCGTTTATTAAGAACAAAACACGGACAAATCACCATTAAATTTCAAAATACCCAAACCGAGCAAAAATACACCATAGAACCCCGTACAGAGAAAAACATAAAAATCCCAGTAAATTTAAAAAAACGACGTAGGAATTATAAATCACATAACATTTCAACAAGGAGAAGAAACCCCCACAGCACTAGTACAAATAAAAGATAATTATGCCACTACAACAATTCTAAACTCAAATAACTAGAAAAATTAAATTCTAACAAAATGGAAATAGTCGAAAATTTAGAAAATAAATACAACCCCGTAGAACATGACAAGATGTTAAGAGAAAATTTAAGTAACATTCGCTTCGATACGGACATCGACAAAGAAGAGGAGAGAGCAATTAAAAACTTATGTTTTGAATACCCCGATGTATTCCATTGTGAAGGAATACCCTTATCCTTTACCAATACAGTTAAACATAATATATAACTAACAGACAACAAGCCAATTTTTATAAAAACGTACAGACTACCTCAGGCAAGCCAGGAAGAGCCGATAGACAAGTAGCAGATTTATTAGAGCAACATATCATACAACACTCCAACTCACCATGGAGCAACCCAAGAAATTAGACGCCTCTCGGGCAAGAGAAAATATCGAATGGTAATAGACTACAAAAAGCTAAACGAAAAAACGGTAGATGACAAATATCCACTGCCCAATATTACTGAAATTTTAGACAAACTAGGAAAGTGTCAATATTTTTCAACTTGATAGTCGCCATATTCAATTTGTATAACGTGTGCGTATCCAATAGTTTGTTTTCATTACTTATAATTCTACAGGTACGAACGCTGTGAATACCTCACGTTTAATGTTATTTCAGCTCTTTCCTAGGTCTAATAATACTATACCCACTATGGTAAATCGTCTTAACATGCACCTCTAGCACAAATGAAGGAATATTGAACGAAATTTAACACGTGTACGTCGGTAATCAAAATCACTGGAACTGCATTATTCTAAAAACAGCAATGGAACCACTAACGTTCAAGAATGTTATCAAGATGATGTTGGTTTATATAATTTAAAACAAGATTTTTTATAGTTTTATGTTAAAGATGAAAATTTTTATGGATTAAATACAGTTTAAGTAAAATAAAAACTGAAGCATTACATAAGCGATATTAGACCAGCAATACCATTAACTGTATTAGAATTATTCAAAAGCGAAGCGTAAATATGGACAATTACTTTGCTTGCATTATCTGTAATTAATACAAAATGATTTATTTGAAATTATTAAGAAACTGGTATCAAAAATTATAATAAATTATGTGTTAAAATGTCAACCGATTTTGAAATTTGTAAAGAAACTATTGTTAGTCGAACAGCTTTTCTGTTGTAAAAAGCAAATCGTTCAAATTCACAAAAGTGTTTGGTTAGGTTAAACAGTGGATGAGCTTACGTGGAATAATATTTTTTTCGTGTATGTGACATTTATATTTGTTTTACTGAAATATAATTTTCTTGAATTAAGCACCTTTTTCTTTGTGCGTGCTTCAATTTCTTAAAGTTACAATATAAAATTGTAGACATTGCTATTCAGAATTGTAAAATCTACAATTTAAGTTTGTAGGGATTACTTTTTAAAATGGTTAAAATTAAAATATAAAATGATATAGATTTCAATATCAAATGATAATGATTACAATTTAAAATATGAATTGTAACAATTTGCGTGGTATTTTTTAATATAAATTTGGGAATTATTAGAGTAAGCACTGTCAAATTTTAATAGTGGGAATTATAATAGTAATTACAAAAATATTTAAATATTAAAAGTTAATTACCACATATAATATTAAAAATTTTACTACCCTTTTAGCTGAAAATTGATAAGTCGAATAATAATATACTACAACACTTTGGTGATTATTATAATAATTTGTTCCTAAATCATATGGAACCACAAATAGTAAAATTAACTACAATTGTAGTACATTTTACAATACCTTGTTTTTTCAGTATCGGGGTGCAAAATTCTTAAACATGAATTTATAAAGAAATTATTTTTAAACATCAAAATACAGTCTCAATACTGTACCAAAACCCATTTCTCATTCAAAATCGTTAAAAGTTTTATTTTTTTTATATCAGTGCCTCAATAAATATTTGGATAATCTAAGTAAACTAAGTGGCATCCTTACAAATAATAAATAGGACATGCAAATTACCCACATAAGTAAACGTTGAAGCACGTTGGAATAATAGTTCAGCCAGATACATATCCCAGACTTGTAGCTTTAAAAAACGCCACATCACATAATACTTTATAAAAGGTAAAAATTGTGAATAAAGTGTTAGGAGGGTACTGGCATTAAAAGTTAATAATTTGAATGTCAAGATTTTTGCCCTAAATTCCTTGGAATTGTCCATCAAATACAACGCGCGAAGAATGACAACTACCGAGGGAGTGCTCCTGACAAACGAGCTAGCTATGGAGACAAAATAAAACATGTTTGTTATTGCCTAGTTCCAGTAAGACATTCACAACAAACTTATATTAACTTTCAAATATACAAAGCGGACAGTAAAAATAAATGCTTAAAAACATTACTCATTACACACGAAAACTGCAAAGGTTGACTGTTATGCAGCTAAGAGAAGATAAACTTACTAACGACGTCTTAACGCAAGCTAAGCTTCTAAAATTCTAAACACAAAAGAACTTTATAGGAAACTTCGCTACTAGTCTGTACTCATTAATAGAGAGCACCTCATTAATTCCTAACCACATGTAGCGAACTTTGATAAAAATACCATAGTTATTTTGTTTTAAGGAGCTGACAACTATACAAAAGAATCTTGTCGGAGAAAAAACACAAAACGGACGCTATAAACAACTTTAGTATTCTTCCAATACATAAACTGCATAGCACGAAACTTCATGACTAAACTATATGCCCATTAAATATAACCAACTTCCTACGTAACCTAGTTTCTATAATTTTCTTTAAAAGCGACAGAATCAGTTCACGCATTTAATATCTCGATAATTTCATGACATAATTGCGACGGCAAGTAAATTTTAGAACGCATTCTTTTTTTAAAAAATAGTTCACTTGAAAATTGCTATGAAATTCTCTAAGATTTTTCGATGAACTTTAATTTACTAGAGCTAAATTTAAGAGACATCCAGGGTGTTGTTTGAAATTTAAAAATTTTCTGTATTGTACAGTAAATTATGGAAAATGCATTGATCAGTGGCAAAATAAGTGTAAACGACTTAACCTTTCTTACGCGTTGATAGTCCAAATATGAACAGCCAAGGTCCGGCACCATATGACTCATTTTGAACTTAACAGCGACCGTTAAAGTTTCTATTCGCTAATTTCTGTCTGTTACAGAGCGAAAAATCATTGAATTTATGACAAGCGAGAATCACATTTCGCTTCAGATATACTTGAACTTCAAAAAATGTAGGTTAGTAGGTAAGTTTATCGTTGAGACTTGAAAACAACCACGTATTTGTTATGCAAAACCTGGTACAGATCAAATGCGCATTACGTTTTAAATGTAGATTTACAATGAAAGAGCGGTGTACCCGTAACAATTTAGGGTGCACCGGGTAACCTCAGTGATGCGGAAGTGGGTTCCTATGGACGAGATTATAAAAATAGTAAAATAAAGAGATAGAGATAATAAAATTGCTGAAACGAATACAAATGACAATATAATTTTCACTTACTTTGAAAGACTTTTTCTCTTATCAAAATCAATGGGCGCCAAACTTGTCTGTCTCAGCTATCCAATTCGCTATTATCCCTAGCGGAAAACGGTTTCCTTCGTTTCGGGTTTTCTAAATTTATCACATTATATTTTATACTTCTCTCTACTACTTTTAAATCACTTAGTAAATTTTTTTCAAATTACATAAAACTTTCGAAATCAAGGTCTCTCCCTAATAAGACTCCATCACTGCGGTAGCTAGATATCCTTTCACAAACTTACCAACCTTGACTTTTATTATAAATAATTTCAAATAGAATTTCACCTAAACTTAAATTCTATTAACACTAATTTTTTGAAATACAACTACACACGCATTATTTTAAAGACAAACAAACCTAAAGCCAGATACTATTAACAAAAATCGGAGAAAAAATCATTAACCCATATTTAATCCTACCGTGCTATTGGTCATCTATATGACATTTTAAATCTCAATTTATGAAAATGTTCGTAATAGCAGGGCATGAAAGACATAATGCAATACCGATTTTTTCGAAATCATTTCAATGTACAATAACAAGTCTAAATTTTCATTTTTTAGGAATAATAATTGCATTAATAAAGCTTGCTTTAAATCAATGTATAATAATTCCATCACTAATTAATCCAACAATCTAACTACTTTTACTTTAATTAATTTTCTATTACTTAAATATAAATCATTGATATTTTCAGTCCACAAGAGTAAAATTAATAAATCTAAACATTGAGGATCATACTATTCACTGTATAAATTCAGGATGTTTAACAAGGTCAATTTTCTCATTAATTTCTCAGCTTCCCCGCAACCAGCAGCTTCCTTAACCTAGCATATCACATAATTTTAAATTAATGGAGTGAACTCTCCGTGTCCTAACCTCTTTAACCTGTCGTAATGAAATTAATTCCACAACACATAGATTGAAAAGTATCCTGCTAGTGCAAGCATAGGTCTAAATATGTAATTCGCATTCTGCGTTTGCCTTCCCGGCGGAAATATGAATTTTTTTTTTCTTGAAGCTGTGTAAAGTTTACTTTCAACTTCTCACTCTCCTTTACTACTTATTGTATTACTACATTTTGAACTTTTCTAATTTGCTACTAGCGAATGGTTAAAATTATCCTTTTCCGTTAGCTGTCTAGCTACTTTTGCATCAACAACATTCGCTTTCTTAAATATTTGCATTGAATTTATGTACATGTTTCAATTACGAGTTCTGATCATTTAAATATCTTGTTCGCTTATCTCTACACCTTACAGAATAAAATTGTTAATTGGTTTATGGTACGTTTCTATAATTTTAATGCGAGTAGTTGGGCAACTCAACCTACGCGTCTTTACAATTTCTAAGAGGTTCGTTGTATATATCTGTAATCTCTTATTTAGACACGCTGACGTATATTCCAGTAGCATAGAACGTAAAAATCTATTTTCCATTTACTGCACGTAGGGTCTCTGGCTAAAATCGTGTAATAAATTTTAATTTACGAGATTACCGAAGGACTTTTCTAGACAAGTGCAATTCAAGTAATTTTCTGGTTTTAATATCAACAGATGGTTGTTTTAGAAAAACTATCCGTATAAACGGAATAGAATTGCTTTCCGTTAAAAAAATGTGTGTTGTTTCGAAACCTTCTTACGTGACATGGTGTTGTAGTTTCGCTTGTTAAAATAATACAGGGTGATATTCGTTCGGTTAGTAACTGTTGTAGATGCATTGTAGTTTGTCAGCTGATGACCTTTATCAACTTCGTTTCCGCAAACGCATTTATTTAATAAAATTATTAAGTTCATTATTGGTTGTATTCAACTTCATAAAAGAACAGCTGTCCTTGTAATCATAGTTGACCATGTTTTCAAACATATATTGAAACAATAGAAATTATTGAAAAATCTGAGGAAATACGTCTTATACTTCTACAATTTTTACAACAAATTGCTTTGGCGTATTCTAATACCAAACAATTAAAATAATTTTGAAAGGACTGTATTATTATTTTGTGTGAAAGTGTAAAATGATTGTCAAGAGATTCCCACATGCAAACTGAAAGTTTGGCGAAACCAGTCTTAACTACTTTTGGATATTAGTGTTTTAAAGCATGGGTCGAAACATATGGTAGAATCTGGACGACCATATGGTAAATGCGGCGGTGTTTATTTTGCTGAATTCCTTTGAAGATGGTTCGAGTGTCATAGAATTTGTAAGGGACGAAGACAGGATGTTGGAAAGTGCACCGTTTAAAGGGACCAATCCCAGCAGTGTATGTATATTCGATTATATTTCTGTATATTGTTTTTTTTTGTTTCTCTCTAAGTGAGCTCGCATAGCTGATTTTATCTATTTAGGTCGCGTTATAATCTACAGAACAAAAATATCTAATTTTTATGAGATAAAATTAATTTAGAACCATGCATTAATTCTAGGTTTCTTTCTTAAAAAAATTATGTAAAAATGTCATTTACACTTGGTCATTGTATGATAAAGTTTATAGATTCAGACTCTAATTAAGTATAGTTTGAGGTACATAAAACGGGATTACGTGATTGTTTTCAAGTCACACTGAGATAAACAACATTTGCGCAGGAATCATCTAGTAAACTTTAATTGCTTTGGTTTGATGATATGAATATGTTAATAACGGCAGCTTTTATTGCTTGGGTATTTATTACAAAATAAGATTAGCAATGACTATCCATAAAACTTCGGTATAAAAATTTAAAGTTGCCTTTTTTTTAGGTGTGACATTAATAAATAACTCTTTACCACTGCTGCGAAATGCATTTTGCTTGGTAGATGGTTTTCGTTTCTTTATTGCAGTTGTCAATTATTACATTATTTTCTTGGTCTTTATTTATCAAGAGTTCTTTTAAGAAGTGTTGTGAAACCTGGATAGTAGGAGAATCAGACAGGAAAAAGATAAAAGCCGTTGAAATGTGGTGCTACAGACGTATGATAAAGACATCATGGACAGACAAAGTTAAGAACAAAGACGTACTAGAAATGGTAGGGAAAGAAAGAAGTATGTGGAAAACAGTAAAAAATAGGAGAGGTAGGATGATAGGCCACATACTAAAGCATGAGGCAATAGTGCGGAATATATTAGAAGCAAAGACAGGAAAAAGATATATATATATATATATATATATATATATATATACAGTGTGTCCAAATTTCGAGTCTCTACATTGTGATTTCAGTTATTATAAGAAATAGAGATTGGGTTAAATGGGGAAAGATTTGGAGGAATCCAGGTCGGTTTTGTATCCGTTTACAAAATTGGTGTAAGTTGTCTGGTTTTGGAGATATTTGAAGAAAACTAAAAATGGCGGATTTTGTTTTTTGATAATAAAACATGAATCATAAGTCGCACCATCACAAGACTTGCACATTGTTAAGATACTTTTCTAAAAGGAGTATTTTAGCATGAACAGAATCATTCGACTGTTTTTTGTTTTCGAGGAAACGCCCACAACTTTTGTTTTTCTTATGGCCGCCATTTTGAATTTTAACTGAATATTATGCGCCTTAAAATTAACTTTTAAATGATATGCCACATGTCTATAAAAAATGCAAAAACTATCCTACATTTTAAAAATAACTAAATTTGTATGTTCTTGAACGTTTGGTAATCCCAATAGGGCAAAAATTTTATTTCTACTTTATGAAAAGTACAATACATATTTTATTATGTACACAAACAGCGTTTGTCACAAATTATTGATTATGGTGGTACTAGAGTTTCAATGATATCGTTTTATAATAGTAGACGGTGGTATGTGACAAAACCAAGCGATTGAATTAGAGTTATAATACAAACAAATTCTAAAATTTAGATAAACTTGTGTGTGTTGTAAGTTTTGGTGCCTGTGGTGCTGCATTTTTAATTTAAAAAATGGCACATGTCTACAAGTTTTCGAATGAGGAAAAGTTTGATATGCTAAGTACTTATTTACAATCGTTTCGGAACGCCGATACGGTATCCGCCAGATATTTGGAATTGTATCCAGAAAGACGACAACCGCATAAAACATACTTGAGAAAAATTGTAATGAATTTACTGAATTATGGTGCTTTTGAACAGTCTAGGGAACAATACGACGTAAACAATAGGGAACGTGTTCTAAGCATTACTGAGGCGGTAACAGGAAATCTATACACATCCGTAAGATCTGTAAGCCGTGAACTTAATATTCCAAAATCAACTGTTCATAATATTTTTAAAAAGGAAAAGTTTCATCCTTATAAACCCACTATTGTCCAAGGCCTCAAAAGAGAAGATTTCGTCAGACGAATACGTTTTTGTAATTGGTACATCCAAAAATGCGAGGAAGAACCGCACTTTCCAGAATTGGTAATATGGACAGACGAAACGCGGTGTACCAATTGCGGGGTGTTCAATAAACATAACACGCATCACTGGAGCACTGAAAATCATCATCTGACGACGGCGCAACGCAAATTTCAAACGAGATACAGATTTAACGTTTGGTGTGGTATCTTAGGTAGTTAATTATGATATAAATATTTTAGTAAATTTAGTAATTAATACTTTTATAGGTAATCATTTGATTGAACCCTTTTATTTTGTCAATAACCTCAATGGCGCCAGATATACGGAATTGTTAAGAGACCAAATAATTCCGGCTATTAGAGGACTTGTACCAAATGATGACGATTTTCGAAAACTATGGTTTCAGCAAGATGGTTGTCCAGCTCACGATTCCCGAGAATTTAGCGCTCTTTTAGCTGAACATTTTGGCCAAAATATTATATGCAATAGTGGACCAATTATGTGGCAAGATCACCAGATCTTACACCATTTGATTTATATTTATGGGGTTTTGCTAAAAATGAGGCATATGAGTTTGAACCGCCTCATAATATAAACGAACTGCAGGAAAGAGTCCGTGACATTCTTAACTCTATAAATAGGCGCACGTTAAGCAGAGTTGTACGGAAAAATTTAATTAATTGTTGAATATGCCGTGATGCAAACGGACAGCATTTTCAACATCTACGGGAAGGAATTTAGGTGATAGTTTGCTGTTTCGGTCACATTTAATTTTGTTCCCTAAATTAGATAAGATAGGCTACAGTTTTATGTTTAAGTTAATTTTAAGATTTATATCCAATACTTTACGAGTTCTACTTAACAAAATGTATGTGATACTACTACTACTATTACTGTTTGGAAAGTAGAAATCAAATTTTTGCCCTGTTGGGATTACCAAACGTTCAAGAACATACAAATTTAGTTATTTTTCAAATTTAGGATAGTTTTTGCATTTTTTATAGACATGTGGCATATCATTTAAAAGTTAATTTTAAGGCGCATAATATATTAATATACACTTAATATTCAAAATGGCGGCCATAAGAAAACCAAAAGTTGTGGACGTTTCCTCGAATGATTCTGTTCATGCTAAAATACTCCTTTTAGAAAAGTGTCTTAATAACGTGCAAGTCTTGTGATGGTGCGACTTATGATTCATGTTTTATTATCAAAAAACAAAATCCGCCATTTTTAGTTTTCTTCGAATATTTCCAAAACCAGACAACTTACACCAATTTTGTAAACGGATACAAAACCGGCCTGGATTCCTCCAAATCTTTCCCCATTTAACCTAATCCCTATTTCTTATAATAATTGAAACCACAATGTAGAGACTCGAAATTTGGACACACTGTATATATTACACACAGATAATGAAAAATGTAGGCTGTGGGAATTTCAGGAAAATGTGCAGACTAGCTCAGATAGAAATCAATGCAGGTACGCGTCCAACCAATTCCAAAATGAAAAACCTAATGACGAAAAAAATGACTGTACTTAAACCTGATGATAACTAAAAGTAACTACAGGTATTGGTTTCGCAATACTCTCAACTAATGTTAATTGTGCGAAAGGATTTACTGGAAAACTATACTTTCGGCAAATAGTATTTAGACTGTGGAAATTTCAGGGATCTATGTAGGCTAGCTCAGAACAGAAATAAGTGGAGGTACCCGTCCAACCAGTTTCGAGAGGATAAATCTTGTTCAAAATGATATTTTGGAAAACTATTAATTCAGCAAATGTTAGAGTATTGGGGGATTCCTGGTAGCCACATGCTGCTTAACCCCTTTCACATACCACTGAATTTTGGTGAAATAGGTCATATAATTAGGAACCAACAGAAAATGAACCGAGCTATATCTAGGCTGTGGGGATTTCAGGGAACGGTATAGGCTAGCTTAAAACAGAAATAAGTGAAGGTACGTGTCCAACCAGTTTTAAGACGGAAACCTAATGAGGAAAAAAATAATTGCACTTAAATCTGATGATTATTATGAACAATTACAGGTGTTGGTTTTGAAAGATTTTCAATTAATGTTGATTGCGCGAAAGGGTATATTGGAAAACTATTAATTCAGCAAATGTTAGGGGAACTTGGTAGCCGCAGGCTGCTTAACCCCCTTCACACTACGGGGAAATAGGCTGTTTATTTGTAAACAATTGAAGGGCAACCAAATTGCATTTAACAAGAAAGAACAGCGGTTATATTTGAAGACAACAGACATAGAAGCATGGAGAAAATTGTTAAAAGCATATATGTGGAGCACAGCACAGTACGTCTATGAAATAGGGGCAGTAGAAGAAGCAGACAGAAACGGTAGCAGCCATTTGGAATGTTACACTTCAAATGAATGAGGATGATAGTAGAATGGACAGACAATAAGAATAAAGAGGTTATAGAAATAGTAGCGGAATAAGGATATCTGTATAAAACTAGGAAAAATAGGAGCTGAACGGGCGCATATTTTTATGAAAAACACTTCTCTAACAGTTTTCAAGCGGTCCGTGCCGGGAATTGAACTCGGGAGCTTGAGCTTAGTAGTCACACGCAAACCAACTAAACCACAGAACCGCTCTCATCCAAATGACCGTTAGTTTGATTTGTATATAATACTTCTTCAATTTTTTAGATTTTATGCAAAATGTAAATGTTTTTGATGTTTTGGATTGTTTGGGGTACCCTTGTTAATGTTTCGTAGCAACAGAGATAACATTTATCTACAAGTTTAAAATACGAACTAATTCTACATTAAAGAAAATATTTACAAAAGTTTTTGTGTGCGTAATCAATGCAAATGTCTTTTAACACTGAAAGCACTTCAGTTTGTAAGGTTGCGGGCAGGATTTTTACGTTGTAGATTTGAATATTGCACTTCAAGATGTAAACCTGGATCTGGCGCTGTGTAGAAGATACTGTCCATCGTTACGTTCAATACGACGCGGGACTCGTGACGATGTTCCATTTCGGATTTCCATAAGATTCGGTAGCTAGCGGCTGGTAGGCGGAGATGCTCTCGTACAGCGGCATGTTTGGTTGATAAAAAGTGGAACGAATGGTGGCAGATCGTTCCCAATCCAGGTACGCGTGATGGCTTTACGTACTGATGTCTTCGGAGGTGGATCGGTCTAAGTTATGGCGGCATCCTGCCCTAGTATTGTAGGTGTTCACTTCATTTTATTCCGTTAGATTTGGTGGTTGCAACGAGAGAATTTAAAAGAAAACCCTTAGTGCACGAGGAGCTTTATGACTTCCGTCTTGCACTACCCTTAAGTTCTCTCTAAGAAGATCGGTGACAACCCTCAAGAAGAGAATAGTTAAGAAGTAATTTGCTTTAACATTTAGAGCATCTTATACATCATGGGTTTGTTTGTATTGTACGTTCGAGCGATTCTATTAAGTAATGCCCTACCTGTCTCGTGTTTGAAGGAAAATGGTTCAATAGATTCTCCGGAACAACATACACATCATACAGTAATACATCGGAGATTCCTGGATTTTTGCGCCCCAAATGCGTCAATTTTGTCTATTAACGAAGCCATCGATGTGAAACTGGGACTAGTTCTGAAGATGATTTCATCAACAAAATCGGGTTTCACGTAATGACTCAATTAGTGAACTTTCTTATCTGTGCATGGTCTGTTGGTGTAACTTGTTGGGTCTATTGAATCTTGTAAACATGGAGATGTAATTCACTGGGAATACGCTGAAGGTTGCTGTTAAATTATCCAGTTCTAGAGCACGACAATGAGTCGGAGTCCCGAGACTTTTAGGCACACTCTCGCGAACTGTCACCACGTATTCTTCTGATCGACCACTACGAGTTCGTGTCGTGTGTTTTGCGTCAACAACCGAAGTAGCACTTTCGAATTTTTCGATTACTCTTGTCACAGTTGATGAATTCGGAATATGATATCTACCGAAAATGGACACACTTTACGAATTGTAGCAATACAGATAGTTATACTTAACAATAGGGACACGATTGTGTAGCGCTCTATATTTACTAACTCCTAGCTGTCTCCTATTGACCTGTCACAATTATTGATTTATTGCATCATAATAGTCAAAATGGCGCACAATTCTAATCTTGTGCTCTTATAACAACATCTATTTTACACCTTACGATTCAACAAAACGGATTAATGGTTTGTGTATTTAAGTTTTCTCTAAAACTGTTAGCTCTAAAATAAAAAGATCGAGTATCTAAAGCTAATAAATCAAATAGGAATTCTAACTCACATTAATTAATTACCCAATTTATTTTACTTCATCATTATAATAGTGAATATTAAAAATAACAGTTATCTTTTATGCGTGCGCTTTTTGGGATCTCGAGCTTGTAAATGAGTCTAAAGTCAAACTAAATGTCGATTGTAGTAGCTTACCTTAGAGGGCTATCTCTTATCCATTAACCTATATTCGAACCTACATAGATTAATTCTCTAATCTTCTTAACAATAATGATGTTTCTCAATGTTCTGCAACTTCAGCTGCTGTAGCCTAAACTCTGAAAGCTTGTAATATCTACACAGGATTGTTACGCTAACAGCCACACGATTATCTTTGAGAATTGGTATCTTTTGATGCACGTAGATCTGTGCAATCAAACAGATAAACGTAATGGATGCTGCAATAATTCCAGTTACCGTAACTATAGCTTAATGGTTTGTACGTATTCTGATAAACCAGCAAAATTGCCGATAGCTTACGTGCCATAAAGTAAATATAAAGTGTGTTTGCCTACGGATTAGGAAATATTTATTAACTTCATAATCATATAAAACCCCCTAAGCTTTGTGTATTTTCCTTGGTGTTGAAAGCTGCACATATTTATTGCTTTACGTATAATATACTTGTACTAAGCGGATTAAAATTCTATAAAGGGACTCACTCTATAAGAAATCAAGAAATTACGCAAAAATCCGATAGCTAATAGTAACCAGTCTAACAAAAGTTGTATTTAGATATTTTGCCTTAAACTAAACAGGTTTAGTTTACTACAGATGTAAAAATACATCCTCTGGTACATGAAATGGTAGGTGCTCAAACGTTTAACACAAAAATGACCTTATCCATATTCAATTATACAGACGCCAGGTTATTTGTAGGAATATTTTAAGCCGCTTAAATAAATAGTTACAATATTATTTGCTGACGATAAACACTTAGCCACGCTTAAAAGATACAACTTCATACGTGATAATTAGGGATGCAGTTTATAGTATTAGTGAGGTGTTTCCATTTTATTTAAACCAGAAGCCCACTATAGTGTTGTAAACAAAATAGAATTCAATCTGAAAAACTTCCAGTATAAATTATTATACCGTGTAACAGTTTCTGAAAGTTAATTTTAAGAGACACTGATGCTATCTAGTCATGATTGGCGTGTTTTCCTAGAGCAACCAAGAATACATCCGTCAACTTGTATTAAGGTTTTATAAATACCTTATAAATCAATTACTTGCTGCAAGCTGATAAAAAATATTAAATAAGGTTTCTTTAAAACTATTATCTTGCAGAACATGTACGTATTTTCCTTCGTTTTACTGAACAACGCAACTTAAAAGTTCATATCAGAATCAGGCATGTAACCAGTTTTTTTTCAGGAGAGCTAAGGGTGGGCAAACCAAGACTCCGGAAGGGGGCATAAACTTAAACGACGAATTTGAGATGCTGATGACATATCTGTAATTATAAAATATATGCATAGTTTGATATTTATTTTTGCTATTTAAAATTATTTTAAATAAGAAATCAAAGCAAGAGTATTCCGATAATCAAAGACTCGCCGAACGGTAAGAAAAAAGTTTTGATTCCGTAGTATATAAGCATTTATTTCAGAAGTTGTTTCAAAAAGAAAAGATTATTCTAATTATTTCCGTATTAATTCCTATTGCAGCTCCTAATACGCTTCACTTTACAAATTTTTAGGCTGCGTTGTACTAAGCAAGTTGAATGAAAGGTACGTTAACATCTCCCCCGCAATGTCTGATTGTGCTCAAAATGCTAGCGCAGCTTAATTATAGCTAGTGCAACCTAGCGCACTCCTTAGCAAAGCTAGCGCAGCAAAATTGCTGTATTTACAGGACTAAATCGTTTAGGTGGCTCCGTGGCGTAGTGGTATGTGTGTGACTACTATGCCCTAGGTCTCGGGTCTGAATCTCGACACGGTCCGATTGATAAATGTTAGGTGAGCACTTTTCAAAAAATACACCCTCGTTCGGATGAGAGGTAAAATGGAGGTCCCGCGTGTGAGTGTTGTCACGCACGTTAAAGCTTGGAACAGAAAGGGTTCGGCAAAATTCCAAATTTTCCAGGTAAAAAAACTCGCTTCCTGGCCAATGTAGTACCTTTGGGTGGAGCATTGGAAAATCACATGTATTGACTAAATCGGTTGTGGGGTGGGGGTGGGGGTTAAATTAACGTTAGCCCGCATGTTGGAAATACTTAGTTAAAGTGCTAGCGCAGATTACTTAGACCTAGCGCAACCTAGCGCACCCGAAATAATAGCCAGCGCAGGCATACAAACTTCATTATTTTAGCTTTTTATCTGGTGGGACTAAGTTAACGGTAGCTCCTCCATGTTGTAGGAACTAAATCATACTGCTGGCGCAGATTACTTAGGACTAGCGCAACCTGGTGTACCCCAAGAGATAGCTAGCGCAAGCACAGGAACTCTATTACAGTTACTTGTTCTGAGAGCATTCAGCAATTAGTTACAACTGTTTCCAACCAACTCGCTTTCAAAATGATTTTTTTGCTAATTTAGGTCTAATACACCTGCGTAAACAAGAATTCCGTTTTGTAAATCTGAATACGTTTATTAGAAAAGGGAAATTCAATCAAACGCAATTACATTATTTACGAAATTTTCAAGTTAATAGGTATTCTTAAAACACCAATTTCTCTGATATAGTCATTATGTTCCGCTATAGTGTGTTAAACGAGCAGCATCAGTAAACAAAATAATTGGATGGGCTTTAGAAGCGTGAAACAAACTTGATTTGCAGCGTGGAGATTGACACACTACGGATGGATATACGTTTATCCCACCAAAAAAAGCAACTATATTGTAGCTTTTATGTGTATGTTAGGTATTTTTTCGGGTGGGCTAGGTTGAGCTAGCTCTAGGTAACCTGCGCTAGCATTATAAATAAGTAGTTTTAACATGGAGCGGGAAACGTTAATCTAGCCCCGCCGCTAACCGATTTAATCCCCTAAATGCGGTAATTTTGCTGCGCTAGCTTTGGTATGGGGTGCGCCAGAATGTGCTAATTCTATATAACTTGCGGTAGCAATATAACTAAATATTTTCAACATGGAGGGGTAACGTTAATCTAGCTCCGCCCTCACTCGATTTAATCCCTTAAATGCGCTAATTTTGCTGCGCTAGCATTGGTAAGGGGTGCGCTAGGTATAATTAAGCTGCGGTAGCATTTTGAGCAAAATCACACATTGGGAGGGGGGGGGGCAGGTTAACGCACCTACCCAATTTTTTTGTTTACTGATTCTGTTCGTTTAACACACTATAGCGGAACATAATGGCTATATTAGAGAAATTAGTGTTTTAAAAATACTTATTAACTTGGAAATTTCGTAAATAATGTAATTGCCTTTGATTGAATTTCCCTCTTGCAATAAACATATTCAGATTTATAAAACTGAATTCTCGTTTCGCAGGTGTATTAGACCTAGATTAGCAAAAAAAGAATTTAAAAGCGAGTTGCTTGGAAACAGCCGTAACTAATTGCTGAAGGCCCTGACAAAGAAGTAACTGTAACAGAGTTTCTGTGCTTGCGCTAGCTATCTCTTGGGGTGTGCTAGGTTGCGCTAGCCCTATGTAATCTGCGCCAGCAGTATGATTTATTCCCTCCAGCATGGAGGGGCTAACGTTAACTTAGACTCTCCAGATATAAAGCTAAAATAATGCAGTTTGTATGCTGCGCTAGCTACTATTTCGGGTGCGCTAGGTCTAAGTAATCTGCGCTAGCACTCTAACTAAGTATTTTTAACATAGGGGGGCTAATGTTAATTTAGCCCCCCCCCCACCCGCTTTAAATACGACAATTTTGCTGCGCTAGCTTTGCTAAGGGGTGCGCTAGGTATAATTAATCTGCGCTAGCATCTTGAGTACAATTAGACATTAGGGGGGCAGGTTAATGCACCTGGAAAAGATAAAAGGTTAAAATAATGAAGTTTGTATGCTTGCCCTAGCAATTATTTCGGGTGGGCTAGGTTGCGCTAGCTCTAAGTAATCTACGCTAGCACTTTAAATAAGTATTTCGAACATGGGAGGGTAGGGCTAATGTTAATTTAGCCCCTCCGACCGATTTAGTCCTCTAAATACGGCAATTTTGCTGCGCTAGCTTTGCGAAAGGGTGTGCTAGATTGCGCTAGGTATAATTAAGCTGCGCTAGCATTTTGAGCACAGTCAGACATTGTGGGGGAAAGGGCAGGTTAACTCACTGTTAAATGATGGTTCAAAGTAGAACTCGGTTCAATGAGGAAATTACGTAGTACGATGTTTATGTAAAGAATTGTTCTCTGTAATATGAAGGAGTTGCATTTCCTTTAAAAAGCTCTGTTTTCTTTACGTACATTTTGTAAAAGCTTGTCGAACCAGTTTAACAATGGACACTAGCCTCTGTGCCCCTTAATAAGTCTTGAAAAGACTTATGAACAAACATTTATTGATAAATTAACTAGAACGTATTTACAAGTATAGAGACTACACTATATTGTCTAATCTTACGATTTCAATATGAAACGTTGCCCACATCAAGCACCCCGAATGAATGAATTGAGTGCGAATTTGAATGAGATATAATTTTGAGTAACAGCGTCGCGCACGCCACTAATTTTTGATTATGGTCTAAAAGTATAAATCCCTAACATGCCCTCGGCGTTGAAAATGCTAACTTTCAAAAGACTGGTGGACGCTTAAATCTAACTTAAGCTATGTATAATAGGTTGATATCTTGAGCAATAAACGAACGAACGGTGAATCACTCTCATAGCAATTTTTATCGAAGTAACGCGATTCGCACCATCTGACCCACAATGAAGATTCACAATGTGTCCAAGACGCCACTGTAGCACTGGAAGGTTATATATCTTTATTAACGCTAAAGCACCATCTTGAAGATCGGAGAATTTAGCACTCCGTTTTTGACGCTTTTGAAGTTCAAATATGTATTCCTTACTCCAGCGTGACCAAATTTACTATTGAAACAGCTGTATTCATTGAAACGTATTAAGTCTGATTTCTTTAATGTGGTGTAGCGTAGGATCAGTAGCGGATGTCATGGGACGACAAATATGAAACTGACCAGCAGTCAACGGAAGAAAATTGTTAGGATCAGGGGACAATGGTCTTGAATTCAATATGACTATAACCTGTGCTAACATAATGGAAAATTCTTCATAAGTGAGGAAAGCGGACTTTAAGACCCTGGGCAAGTGATGCTTGCATGATTTTACACTATCCCCCATAAACCTCCAAAATGAAGAGAATGCAGAGGAATGATGTGCCAGCCTATGCCCATGTCATTTACCCTTTGACGAATAACAATTTGCTGTAAAAGAAGGAAATTGCACAATTCAAGAAGCTTTGAATTGACGCCGACGAAATTTGAACCATATTCAGAGTAAATGTTAGGTTTACCCCTGCAAAAACTAAATCTGTAAATGGTAATAAGAAACGAGTCACTGGAAAGATCGTTAACCATTTCTAAATGAATCAGCTTTGTGGCAAAACATATGAAAAGACAAATGTTTGAGTTCGAAGTTTTAGCATCGCGTCTCTTACTATCCTTGATTTGAAAGGGACCAGCATAGTCAATGCCAACTACATAAAATGGTGATGATGGTCTGACTCGAACAGCTGGAAGGTTTCCCATAATGGGTTTACTAAATTTTGCTGAAAACCTAATTTAGCGGAATCATTTATGAACCATAAGTTTAAGAAGATTGCGGCAAGTGATTATGCAATAACGTTCACGCGCTTCTGAAAGAAGTAGTTGAATACCGGATGGCATCAGACGGATGTGTTCACGAATAAGAAGAAGATGAGCGAATATATGCTTAGTGGTAATCAATATTGGATGTTTTTTCTCAAAGAAACATAGGATTCTTGAAGACGACCTCCAACCCGTACTATACCGTCGGGGTCGAGAGGAGAGATTAAGCATAAAACGGCGGTTGGCTTTAGAATGGAAACACCGCTTTTGTAAAGATTTTATTTCTTCTGGAAACGACTCTTGGTGAGCTGTTTTAATCAAATTAGAATGAGAAGTAGTAATTTTTCGTGTGAAGGGTCCTACGTTTCTCTCTGAAAGAGGTTCACGACAATAGTTTATAAACCGTAAACAAAAAGCAGAACATTTGTCTCAAGGAAAAGGTTCGATCTTAACCTCATAATGACAATGAAAGGCGCCTTTTAAATCTGGTAAATTTGAAATGCGATCTACAAAGATAGGCCATGAACTTCCGATTCCTGTAACCTGGAGGAGCCTCATTGTAAGCTGCAATCTAACAGTTGAGCAGATGATACTCCTTTTAAAAGCATATCGGAAATATTTGTTTTAGTGGGCACATGCCACAACGTGGAATGGGCTGCCAAAAATTATATATCTGTGACTCTATTGCAAACAAAAGTTTTGAGTTGATTGGGAGCAGTTTTTAACTACGCCAAAACAACAGTGGATTCAGACCAGAAAACACAGATCGATCAAGGTTTATATCGATGGCCTTTGTAGCCTGAACGGTAAGATTAGCCAGCAGCGCAACTGCACATAGCTCTAATCGTGAAATAGTAAGCTTTCGCACAGAAACCGGACGAATAGCTGACCTAGTTGATTTACAGAACGTAAATAAATTGATGCACCATACGAATGAACCTATGCATCTGCACGGAATCGCAACAAATAGCATGACATGGAATTACAAAATTGTTTAATGCAACTAAATTTTTTCTAAGAAGAACCCAATTGTTTCGTATCGAAACAGGAATCGGATCATCCCATGAGATCTTTTCCATTCAAGGAGTCTGCATTAGAATTTTAACGAATATGACACAAGCAGCAAGAAGGCCCTAATGGTCGAAAATCTGTGAGATGTCGGACAACATAATGTTTTGTGGGAATGCCATCTGAAGGATTTGAAATTGAATATCGTAAGTAAACAGTTCGAAGCGACCACGTAAAACCAAGAATTTTGGTAACTTCATAGGAGCCAAACTCAACAATACCCAGATGAACGTTCTTCGGATCGACATTGGAAGAAGTTGTGAATCATTTGAAATTCACTTTCTAAGTTTGAAATCACCTCCGGAAAGTAACCTGGCAGACAACCTCAGCATCCAGAAGTTCATCAGAACTTGTAAGAAGGTCATCAACGTAGAAATCTTCTTAGATTATCCTAGACAACTAAAACTGCAAGTCCTGAACTGAAATACCTATTTCAGTCAGGCAGTAAATTGCCAAAAAAGGAGTCGCTGCTGTACCATAAGGGACGGTATTTTATTTAAATCAAAGATAGAAATTGAATCAGAAGATAATTGCCATAGTATACTTAAAGAAGTCTTTGGCTTGGATTGATCACGACCTGTATGCACATTTTTTAATGTTAGCAGATAAGGTATAGTGATGTTTCTGAAAACGCAATAAAGTAGAAATAATACCTTGTTGGATTAGTAGGTCCAACCATCAGAATACTGTTTAACGAATGTCCACTGGAAGTCTTAGAAGAATCATCAAACACAACAGGTAGTTTGGCAGTTAGACTTTTCTCTTTGACCACACCATGGTGCAGAAGATAGAAAGCTTGTCCTGTAGAACTGAAGTCGAGAGGCGACATATGTTCAAGATTATGATATCCCCGCATAAAGAAAATATATAACTTCTGGCATTTGATTGAAGTTTCACCTTAAAGGAGTTGAATCGTTTGAAAGCTGTATGCCAGGAATCCCCTAGAACAAAAGGACCTTCCTTAACCGGAACGAAAATGATAAAACTCCCATCAGGAACTCCTTCAGTAGTGGCAGAAAAGTGCATTTCACGAGAATTTTACTCCTGCGAAAGGACCTTATCAGAAGCATATTGTTCTAATTCCAGGCTACGAACGATTTGATCTTGAACCGAATCAGAAACTGAATGAAGACATTGTGTTTGGATATGCATGTCAAAGCCTCAACAAACCAACAACAAAATGGCCCAATCGGGTTTTTTAAAAAGTTGGGAGAATTGTATCTAATTGATTTTGTTCAGAGCATAGAATATTAAAGAATGCTAGTGAACCTAAGAGAATGTGGCTTTCCCAGAGTTTTGTTTAAAAGATGGATTTGATAATTGAACATTATCAGGAATGGGAAGTTTACCATTGACTACATGCCAGTTAGACAGATTGTTGGTGATGTTGTCAATAACAAGACAGGAAGGCGTCAATTTGAAACACGAACGATAGGAAGAGTGAATTGTGACGTCACAACGTGAACGAATTTGCAAAGTGGTTTTGTTAAAACCAGAAATCGTGACACCAACTGGTTTTGTGGCAAGTTTTAGCTTCTTGCAAATATCCAAAGTAATGATATTCGATCGAGAACCACAGTCTAACGGAACTCTAACCTTGAATCGTAAATTTTCGCACATTCAGTAGTAACCATTACTTGTGTACTACTACTACTACTACTACTACTAGGTATGGTATTATTACTGTGTTGGTCACAATGATCTATTGTAACAAAATTTTTGTTACATTAAATATCTCTAAAGAAAAACAGTTCTAACTGTTGTTATTTTACGAATTTGTCATTTAGCGCGAAATCGTTAAATAGTTTAATGTACTATAAGGAAGAACACCTCTTTCCTATTTACATTGTTTTCATCTATGCGAGGTATTTGGTGGTGACTCCTACGCTTCTGATATCCGCAAATACGTAACTTGAGTTGCATAAGCTACAGGTGTTCTGAAGTCCACTTGTGCAATTGATAGACACAACGTCTGCGCGTAAGGTGACGCGATAACTAGGGTGTTGGCAAGGAATACGGCCATCTTGCAAGCAACTACGAAAGAGTACGCTTCGTTGAAAAATGAAGAGCCTTGTTTGCAGGTGGAGGCTGAGGATAGCTCTACCGTCGGAGAGGGGCTAGTGGTTGCCGCGTGGAGGCGTCACGATTGAGCTCTCGTGAAGCTGCCCAGACAACCTAGAGCAACAGTTACAACACGTGGTGAGAAAGTCCATTAGTGGTGAGCATTGTGTAATTAACCAGCATTATATAAAACTAATAGATGGTTCAATTTCCCTAGCACATTTAAGAAACACGTTTGACAATGGGATTGGAATTTGGTCGTGCATTGTGAAATTGCTTATTTTGAAGCTGTCCGAGGGATTGCATCTATTGATCTTCTACGTTTATCAGCATCACCGTTGTATAATTAAAACAAAATCAATCAGGTACTTATAAAACTATTTACTGAAAATTAATTTTACGTACTAATTACGGTCAAAGCTTTGATTTAACATTTACCAAATCGTAAGAAACTTTTGTTAAAGAATGTAAATGTCAAATTTTTTTGCAAGATATGTTTAATCCCACGTAAAAATCAGTTTGAGAATTATACCATAGAAATTTAATAGGTCAAATACTTTTTTTGTTCAGAACTAATTTTTTTTATAAGAGGAATTTTTGAACTTTTAGATTAATTAAATTAAGGTGTTATTCAAGGCACTTAAGTAAAACACATGTTAATTGAGAAAAATAAGTATAAGGTCCACTTTTGATTGAAACATGTTTTCTTGCAATATGTTATGTGATTAGTAGAATACCTATGCTGCTTCTAACATATGGTTGAACTGACTTTCTTTAATTCTATATAATGCTTAAGCCATATGAACTTTTCATGTAACAAGTTCTTTAGAGAAATTTTGTAAGCCAGAACAGATCTGTTTTATGGATGTTTAAGAACCCGACTGTATTAAATAATTTATAAATGCTAAGACCTCTCTATGTAGAGAAGCAAATTCAGAGATTTTTGAAACTTACTTTATGTTGATTATTTTGATTATAGAGAAACACATTAAGAAATTTTTGAAACTTATTATATAATGATTATTAAATTTTTTTATAAATAATTTTTGCAACAAAAGAGAATAACATTTAAATTATACTTTGAATTAAAACTTTCGTCTTTTTATTTCACTAATTGAAATTAACATTGTCCAAATTAGATAAGCAAAATTTTGAATGTGGAACTTAGAAAAAAGTTGATACAGTACCAGGTAATAGAAACGGAATAAGTAATTTGCAGTAGAGTATTTTTTCATAGGTAAGGTGTTGTTGAGATTTTGAATTCAGGCCAATCGATCTATAAAGATCGAAATATTTTGTTGTTGTAAGGCACAAACAGTGTCTTATATTTTATTTTTTTTGTGTGACATTTTCTTGCAGGTCCGACATCGCAGAAGCTGGAGCAGAGGTCCAAGAGGTTTCCAGAGGTATTGCTTATGGTAATTTGTATGCTTTTTGGTAATCATTATATCCTATAGGTTTCTGCGTCTTCCTGTAGGATACTTTAGTTTGTTTATTGTCTATATAGATGCAGTGGCGTCCATTTACGTTTTTTTTGTTCTCGTTTGTAGTCGAGCCCACCCTATATCCACGCCCAAACTCATTGCTCACCCTTGGGGTAATTCCCAGACTAAGCCGCGAATATAGTAAAGCTCGTGGGTCCACCGAGGTTTTGTTCGCTAATTGACTCACTCCATAATTAAATTAAATAAAGAAAAAAAAGTAAGTTTCACTGGTGCCCACATAAAGTTTTACTAAGTTGCACTAGGGCCCATGCGTGAGGCTAGCCTTGTAACCAATTAGAAAAAAAACTACGTTTCACTATCCATCACATTAGAGAAGCTCAGCGTTATCAGTAGATGATATGGTTTGTGCAACTCCACAACTGGCAACTGGTTCTGTTACACGTTATAAGAGGTTTAGGAAGAATAGATAAAGCAACAGTTAGCAGAACCATTAGTAAAGTATTACGCTGCATTGCTAAATTGTAGCCTGAATATATCGAAATACTAAAAACTAACGAAGAAATTAATGAAATTAGCCAAGTATTTACAATATCAGCAAATTTTCTTGATGTATTGGGGCACAAGACTACACACATATGAAAATATGAGAATATGAGAATATATTCCCCAGGAGGCATTCAAGCAAATTAATCTTATTGTTTTAAAGGAATACGAGTGCTTCAAGCTATTAAACATGCGGGAATTAATATGGTATAAAATGGTAAAGTTGAAATGTAGAAGCAAGCTTTTCATAATTTTGCGAAAAATTTGTAGGTGTAATAAAATATGTAATATTTTTAATCCAGTTTGTTTTACTTATTCTCAACGTCAACACCAACAAACATATTATTAATAAATTTTAATTTTTTTATTTCACTTTTATTCTTAGGGAAACTACATTAAAAAAATAATGTCCAAGGAAAAATGTGGAAGGTAGAATGAAAGGTGGTGTAACTGTGAAGAAGTGGTGTAATTAAAAGAAAGATAAACATAAATTTGTTTAGTATAAAAGAGATTTAATAATAGGATTGATACATAAAACAAATACATTTTTTTATTATGATATTTATTCTTACGTTTAAGGTGGTATTACTATAGGCGATTGATAGAAGAAGACAAGATGGATGACGATTGAGGTGGAGGGTGCTTGAGGTATGAGGATGATTGAGATAGGAGAATTAAGGAGGGTGCAAAATTATGGAGGTTGGAGTATGATTAAGGTAGGAAGATGTAGGAGGATTGAGTACGTTTGAAAACATAGCAGGATTGAGAAACATTGAGAACAAAGGATAGGGGAAGTTTGAGGAGGACGGAAGTGGATTGAGAAAGTTTGCGGAGGAAAACGGAGGTGGATTAAAGAAAATTGAGGAGGAGACATGAGAAATGAGAAGGATTGATGAAGAGGATCGAGAAGATTTGAGGAAAAGATAGACAGAGGATGATAGAGGAGTGAGGAGTTGGAATGAGAAATATTGAGGAAGATGATCTAGGAAGATTGAGAAGGAAGGCGGAGAACGATTGAAGAAAATTGAGAAGAAAAAATGAGAAACGGGAATGATTGAAGGGGAGGACAGAGGGGGGTTTGGGAAGATTAAGGAAAACAGAGGAGGACAGTGGTGGATTCAAATACGTCACTCTCTACCTACGGAAGGTTTAACATGATTTTGAAAAATTAGTTTAGGATTATTAAATCGCTTAGAATGGAATTGGAAAATTGTATGATAATTCTAATTTTCGACTGGAGGGGCAATATTTTCAAGAAGCTCGATTGCAGAACCTATCCAAGTGTAAAAAGCGCTCCTTGCCGATTAGCTTAGGAGTATGCGCGCGTACAGAAAGGACGCACTCGATAAGTCAACCTGAAAAACTAGGTATTCCCAAGTTCGGTAGCTTTACATTTATTTATTTGTTATAGAAGATTTAGCACGGTCTCAGCTTCTTGGAGAGCTTATTAACTCTGAGGAACGTGTCCTATAGATTCAGAAGCCATTTCTTTTAGCAAATCAATAGCTCTGAAACACTTTTGTGTGTAATCTCATCGAACAACGAATTGGTATGGTTTTTGGAAGTCGAATTTATTGAAAAGTTCTGATCAGGTTAATTTTTCACAGATAATATTATAAGTCTAGCAGATGAACAACAATTAGTCAAAAAAATCTTCGTTATGCTTGCAATAAAGGTTTGAAATCTAATTTTTTAAAGTAGGATCGTATTTCTTAAAAATATTTGAACCGGATAACTATATATGTATTATAATAATGAGAGGTAGTTGAGCAATAACGTTGATTCAAAAATCAATTTCGTCAACCTCGTTTCATTCGCTATTGTAAGTAAAGACACAAGTAGATATAATTGAAGTACATGAAAATGAACCCGGCATTACCTCACACGAAAAATTGAATGCATTGACTATTATATCTTGATTGACTTTCAGAGTCATATTAATTACCTCACAATCGATAAGCCTGTCTGCAAAAACGCATACACCTAGCGAAGTCGATTTATTTTGGGGTTATCCTATTAGAATATGCTCGTGTTTACATGAAGAAGGTATTTGTTTAACAAATCATTAGATTTCTTGTACAAATCAACACTGGTGGAAGGTAAATGTGTAAGAGATGAAGCATAGATTTATATCCTGAAAAATAGAAGATCTCAGTTGATGCCTTTTCGAGACCTCAGTATATAGTATTAATAGAATATCTATCGCCTTTAAGTAAATACAATCAGTATTGAGCAAGACATACTAAATTAAAGGTACAGATCATAGATCTTCGGTGCCTACGAATTATTTATTTTCGAAAAATGTACCTTATTTAACTGAATGTGTAAGAACGGGACATATTAACTTTCTACGAAAAAAGGAAGATTTTGTTTGAAAGAGTAACTTTATCCGTTTAGAAACTTTCTTCAAAATACTTAAACGAAATATTACTTGTTCCTAAGCTTTTCATTACAATAAAATCATTTCTTTATTTTCGTTATAAATTAAAGTGGGATTTATATATGTTTCTAAAAGTTATCTCACTGGTAAAATTGAAGGCAAAAGCATTCTCAAGGGTTTGTAATATAATTTCCACGGTCCTTGAACAGCTTATTTTATATCTCTCTGGAAAAATCAGATTCGTTAAGTTGATGGAAAGGCACAGTAAATATCTCGAGGCACAAAATTAGGAAATTTGTTCTAGAGCGTTGAAGTATATACACCGGACAAATCTAAAATCGTTTATAACTTCTTCGACGTTGTTCATGCGGTTATACCTCTTTAGTCATTAGCCGTTAGACGTCCATGAAAATATACACTAAGAGGAGAAATTATAACCTTACTCTATTAATATAAATGCCCAACGCAAATATTATACTAATCCAATTGCTTGTGG
Organism: Platerodrilus igneus; assembly: GCA_036346225.1. Classification (NCBI taxonomy): domain Eukaryota; kingdom Metazoa; phylum Arthropoda; class Insecta; order Coleoptera; family Lycidae; genus Platerodrilus; species Platerodrilus igneus. The sequence continues at coordinate 288,266 of JARFIW010000412.1, forward strand.
AGTATCTTTTCAACTCTGCAATTATAACTACACCATCCATGATAAAACGAAGGTCTCTACAAAGGATTTCTAAAATTTTTTGTTCGAATCGATTAGTAACTTAAAATCCATAATCTATACATTGCTAAACAGAAAAATTGTTCCATTTATTTATAAAAATATTCCTTGTTAAAGTATGACTCGGTTTCTTAAACACACCTCAACTCTAGAAGTATCTACTAGTACGTCTTGAAAATAAATAAAGCTACTGCAAGACAAAGGTTTCTTAATTGAAATAGGCATATATGATTCGGAATGGTTTGGTATATGTGAAGTGGATCACCTTGCATGAAAATGTTTACTTTTTAAATGATTAAACGTTTTAGGAGTATTAAATGGTAACTACGTTATCGAAATTAAAGGGAGATTGTAGTAGTACAGTTTAAAGCAATTTGTTTAGATTTTTAAGTGTTTCCAAACACTCTTGACTAGTTTAATTTCAAAGTTAAAGTAGTGTGTAAAAACCAATCTAATTTAATTTTGTGTTTGACGAACCTACGATACAGGTTTTCGCCATTACACAAAATAACAATTGAACCTAACTGAATTCAGAAACGGTTAATACTGTTTAATGGGGATATCTTCAGAATGACTACTGGAGTAAGATAGATTCGTTAAGGATTGAGGACAGAAGGTGTTGAGCGTGGATCTCAAGAGAGTGTTTATTTGAACGATTTGAAATGGAAAGAGCAAGGGAGAAACACAGACCAGAGTGAGAGTATGAATGTAGGAGATACTCGAGAATTTAGAACGATGGCCGTTCTGTTGATTTTAAATAAAAGTATGCAGACAAGGAGTGAAACAAATAAAAAAATATGAAGGAAATGAGTGAAAAGAATGAAGAAAGTATCAAGGAAATGAGAAAATATATAGGAATTGAGTGAGATTCCTGATGATGATACTCAAGAGTTACCAACAGATTTTGTAGAGAATTTCGCAGGATAGGAGGAAAATTTAAGATTGGAGAGATAATTTAAAGATATGAGTGAGAAATTAACCTTGGGTTTAAGAGAAACTAACAAGACCATAGAAGAAATGAAATTAGAAGTTAGTGGTAAAGTAGTACACATTTTTGGAGGATATAAATGATGCTAAAGCAGAAATTGTGCAAATAAAATCAAACCAAGAAGCGTCCGAAAAGACATAAATGAGAAAATTAAGGGGTTATGTCAGAAAGTAAAGAAAATTGAAGAAAGCTGTCAAGTAGAGTCTGAAACATTTAAAAGTAACTTAGGAAATTTTAAGACCGATTTTGGAAACGACGTAGAGAATTTAAAAAGTGTGTGCAAAATAATCATAAAAATATTTTACAGAATCTTGGTGAATCGATGAGGTGGAGTTAAAGTACTGTTCCATTAGAATAATATTCAAAATTTTATGGCGATAATAAATTGAATCCCAAGATATTTTTAAACAATGTTAGAACTATAGTGCTGTGAAGTCGCGATGAACAAATTCAATTAAATATAGTCAGGACAATGTTAAAAAGGAGTGCAAAAAAATGGCTTAATCTAATTGAAAGTGATTTCAGAACGTTTAGGATTTTGAATTTAAATTTTTAAAAGATTTCTGGAGAATAATCAACAAATTCGAATACAGGATGATTTAATTATGGGAAAATACAATAAGGACTTAGGCATAACAAGAGAGTTATACGCTATCAAGAACTTTACTGTGGCGAAACAGTTAGATCCTCCACTGGAAGCTAAAGAGATTATTAAATAGTTGGCAGAATATTTTGAGGCAGAAGTTAGACAGTGTATAGACAGTGCCAAATATTGTGGACAGTGACCTATTTATAGAGGGTTTGTAAAGATACGACAAAATTGGTCAACAATGGAGAACAAAGATTAGGGATAGGAACCATCCGGTAAATTTTGTCAGATACCAGAGAATTACGGGACCAAAACGTTTTGATAATAGGAATATTGACCGAGGACATTATAATAGACCGAATTGAAACTAAAGTAATACACCAAGAAGGAAGAAATAATGATACGAGCACCTCGAAAAAGAAACGAAACAAAAAGAAACGTAACTTAGTAGCGTAGCAACAATAAGAAGTTCGGAAGTGTAAATTGTATGGTCATTTTGAAATATAAGTTAGGAAATATGAAGTTTGAACATGAATTTATGATTGTACCTGGATTAAAAATAGATGGTATTTTTGGGATGGATTTGATAGATACGTTGAAGTTTCAAAAAGACGTAGGGAATAAAATTATTATATTTGAAGAGAAATATATTAAATGGAATGATGAAATAAATACTTAAGTCGAGAAACACTCTGTTAATTTGAATCAGTTGCAGGTAGTAATTGAGGTAGAATTACAAACAATTATAAAGGATCCAGGTGAAGTAAAAAGTGAAGTAGGATCATCATTCAGCAAAGTAGATAGAATGTCGAGAATTCCTACAAGCTACGAAAATAAGTTAGACGTTATTAAGTCGGAAACCTTTAAAGCAAAAGTAGAGATGAGATTGAGAAATAGTTAAACCAAGGTGAAAAAACATTTAAATGAGGGTAGATATCAGTGAGAAGTGAAATTCGTATTTTGCGAATCGTTTAATTCTAGTAAGTAAAAGCAATGGTAGTATGAAGTTACATTTAAACGCTAGAAGAATAAAATATTCAAATAATGAACAATACAATGTCCAACGTCAATGCATAGTATTTTGACGAGGTTAGGTAATAAAAATACTCCTTGTATGTTTGTTGTGGTTTATTTTGAATTTCATTTAATTTTATTTGGGAATAAAACCACTTATGAAATTTTAATGGCCATGGATCGAAACGTATAAAATAGTTATTTATTATACAAGGGAAAAAAGTACTAGATTTTAGCTAGAGGTGTAGCGGAGGGAGACAAAACACCGAGAAAATCCTACATTTTTGCCCGTGTATAATACACTATTTTTTTCTGTGACAGGCAAAACGATGATTTAATATTGAAAAAAAAATTGCAATATATTATAGTCAAAAAATCAATCGATGTCAAATTTGAAATTTCAAACAAGTAATTAAATATCTGTCAATTTAATTCTGCAAGTGGTTTCAAAAATTGCTTACTTAGCTTGTTTATATCGGTTGTTATGAACGCGACGAAGTTATGATACAATGTTTTGTTACACCCGAATGTTACAAGTGTGAACCCAGTTATAAATTAAATATCTCCGTGTTCTTACCTATTTGCGCATACCCGGGAAAATGTACTAATTTTTTTCTCGGGGAAAAAAGTGAATTCAGAAAAATTACCTTTTTTTACCTATCAAGAAACAATAAATGCCAATTTTTTTTTCTTGTCACAGAAGCAAGACGGTTTTAACAACAATAAGTGGTTTAATTCCCAAAAAAGATTAAGAGAAATAGGTAATAAAAAGTTTTGTTTTTTGAAAATGAATTTGAAAAATTAATTTTTAGAGAAGAGATATACAGGATTTTCGGTAGAAGGGTGTATTTTACCAATTCAAAAATGTTCTTTTTAGTTTGTCTATAAGCACAGTAGCATCGATGTAAGGTTGTTAATACGAATATGTAATGATTGGTTAGGTTTATAAGACCGTGCATTTATATTTCCAATGCTCCACCAGAAGGTACTACATTGGCCAGGCGAGTTTTTTTTTTGTTGCCTACAAATTTAGAATTTTGCCGAACCCTTGCCGTTCCAGGCAAGGTAGAGATCTTTAACGTGCGTGACAACACTCACACACGGGACCTCCATTTAACCTCTCATCCGAACGAGGGCGTAATTTTTGTAAAAAATGCTCATCTGTCATTTTTCAAGCAGTTGGCCGTGTCGGGCTTTGAACCCAGGACCTTGGTATCCGTAGTCTTACGCTTACTACATTGATTCATGGCGACGCCGGTTTATAAGACCGCGTGACGGTAATTCCTGTGGACTAGACAGACCCAATAACCAAAATAACAGTAAGTCCGCACCGAGAATCGCAACAAAACAAAGGAGAATTGAAAGAATTAATGCTGTGTTTGCTAAAAGCGTCGTAGAGTGGGGTGGGTCACACAGAATGAAAAATTGGAAACCTCAAGGAATGAATTTTATTTACAAACCTCTATAATACAACTAGAACGTTTAAAAACCGTCTGTTTAACAAAACATATTATAAAGGAAAAGAAGAACCATCTCGTATAGAACAAAACATTTTTTACAAAATATCCCACAGGACTTACACAGTACGAAGAATCAAAGCAAACATAATTAATTCATTCCTAACTTACCTTACACTAATTTGTACCCTCAATAATAATATTTACATAAAACAGCTTTCAAAAGGAACTCTCTAGTAAGTTGCTTTCGTTACCTTCGATCTTACTACTTACATAATTACAGCAATCAATAGGAGTTGGCGATAGATAAAAGCATTCTTCTCTCCGCCGCTGAAACAAATACTATTAAACAAAAAAAAAACGGATACACCTAAACAATGGTGTATCCTTGAAGTTATATGTACAAACTCAGAAAAAGCAACAGTGCGCGGAACAACTCTTTACTTCCCTTGTCCGGTAGCCAGTAGCACCCCATTACCTGACCTCGAACGTAGGTCCATACTATTACATGCCAAAATGGTCATGTATCATGTTTTAGGTTTAAAGATACTTTGTAGGTTAATTGCCGCGTATTTTTGAAATGATACGCTAACTTCTGTCGTTGGCGACGGTCGAGTCTGCGCAGTAGGAATACGGATGTGCGCGTGTCGAGGAAACGACATTAAGCAACGAGACATGGACTAAGCAACAAGTATCTAAGTGGGGTATAGGTTTTAAAGAAAAACAGGTATGTAGTTTCCCTTTACCTCCCTCTATCGTTCCGCTACCTCTTTCCTTTTAAACCCTTACAAGATGCAATAGGAAGTTTAGCAACGGATAATAATTTGATGTTCAACACGGCGTAATCACAAAAACATCCCACGTGCTGAACCCTGAGATGTAATTCCGAGATATACAGATCACGTAAGTAATTTGAATTTTACCTTGAATGTGCATGTAAATAGACTTAGAGAGCGATTGCATCATCCTGTAAAAATGTGGTTGGTATAGGTTATATAACGGCGTTAGAGCCACGCCTAAATTGTTATTCCGCGTAATTGTAAAATGGCGCCTTTGCGTGTTATGTTGAAATTTAAAATCCGTTTATAACTAATCTTCATTGTAACTTGTAATTAGCTGTTAAATTAAACTAATACTTTTTTTGAAAGATTGGTTTTTACACTCAATTATTTGCAATTAAAAAGTTTAATTATAGTGATTTTTATAATTTAATTTAGTAACAACCAAATTATAGTTATCTTTAGTTACATTTATCTTATTTGGTTGGCAGTCCTGCCAGTAACTTTATGTCAATTTAACTGGTTGAATCTGTCACTTTAAATAACTAGTTGTTTACTTTCTACTTGATCGTGCAATTTTAAATCTAGTGTAATTTAAATTTCCTTTACAAAAACAGCTTTATTTATATTTGAAATGTGTTTGGTATACACTACATAACCTGAATTAACTTGTGATTAAACTGAAATATCTTCCTTTGGATGTAGATTACTTCCTCAGTAAGTATTGTTCTATATTCATAGATAATTCATCACTTTAAGTGCTTTATTTGCCATTTCTTATGTTAAAAATTTTAAAACCACACTGGTTAAATACTTATCTTGGCGTAAATTTTTTTAGATTATTAAAACTTGGTTTTTCAGTTCTAAATTTCTAGTGTCACTACTATATTATCTGTATTTGGCACTTATTAAACCTAACTTGAATAATTTACTAGATTTTACGGATTTCTTTTTTAGAAAAAAATTTATTTTTTTTAAAACTATCATTGTCTATTTGCTTTAAACTTATTTTGGTATATTTACTTCCTAAACATAATAGCACGATGATTTCATTACACTTTAAATCTCTTGAAACTATATTCGAACTCGAATCACGGGGTATTCAACCAGCGTGTAATCAAAACAACAGACGTTTGCAATTAAAGGCTGTTCTGGCACAGGAAGTTGACGGACACGAAATTCCTCGTACATTACCTTCAGACCTAACACAAAATGTTCCTGAGATCAAACAATCTCTAGATGACATTAATAATATAGTTTATCGAACAACCCCAATAGCTTCTGATTTAGAACTAAATCGTATCAGATCTCGTATAATACATTTAAAGCAACGTTTAGACTTTTTATCATTACTTGAGGATGAACAGGCTAATGAAACCAAGCAAACTTTCTTATCTGACGTTTTCTTAATTGAAGAAGTCATTTTCGAAAAACTTAACTTAGATCCAGATGTAAATTTGCCTCCTGCTTTTTCTAGTCTTACCATTTCGCCACCTAGTACCTTCTCCCCGAAATATATACCCGTTTATAAATGTGGAATTTCTTTTTCGGGATTCGATTTGCAAATTTCTTTAATGTCATTTCTGGATCGCGTAAACGATTTTAAGATCTAGTGTAACTGTAAGGACCAAAATTTATTTGTTTCAGCGGGGGAACTATTTTCTGGCTCAGCTTTGATTTGGTACAGGAACATACGATACCAGGTTTCTACCTGGGAAGAGTTAGTTACTTGTTTAAAACACAACTTTTTACCTATGGATATATAACTGATCTCTGGAACGAAATAAAAAATCGTACCTAGAGCCTAATGAAAACGTAATCTCTTTTATTACTTCAATTGAAGCTTTATATGGCAGATTAGATAAAAAAACCACCCGAACCTGAAATTATCCATCAACTTTTACAAAACTTAAATCCTTATTTCTCTGAACAGTTAGCATTACAACACATCACTTCCTTATCTCAATTTAAGGATCTATGCCGCTCTCTTCAAAAAGAAAGTTACGTATAGATAAATACTGTCCGCCCCCAACAAAACAATCTGGCCTATTAAAACCAGACCTAGCATGTCAGTCAGAATCTTCTTGTAAAGTATCTACTATTAATCTTCCTGTTTATCCATCGACAAACTCATCAGTTACCTGCTGGAATTGTAAAAAAAGCGGACACACTTATAATGTTTGCAAATATCCAGAAAACCTCTTCTGTTATGGCTGTTGTCAAAATAATATCTATAAATCCAAATGTACAAAATGTAACCCTACCTTATCGGAAAAACTTCGTCAGAGATATTAATACGCAGGACGTGAATATCTCAAGTAACCAAAATCGTCCTCAACAAGAACAACTCGACGCACCCAGACGTCAACAGAATTAGAGCATAAACTTATCCCCAATACTAAATCTTTATTTAACGTATCTAGCAATAATAATACCGTTACATTAAATTCAAAGAATAACTTGCCTTCTTTATCTGAAATATGTCGTTCGACTCCAACCGAATTATCTAATTGGTTGAAAACAGTTCATTCCTTTTATCATCAAAATTCTGCTGCCTTACAACTTGTTAAAAACCTCGCGATATTCGCCCGCATTTACATATCTCTATTGGCTCTCTAAATGTAATCGCTTTATTGGACACGGATTCGTCATGTTCTCTTTTAAATGATGAAGGTTTAAGGCAATTATCTGAACAAAACATTAAATTGCAGGATATTCCAGAAAAAACCTCTATCAATCTAGCTGACGATAATAAAATATATGTAACTGGTTCTCTCAAATTAAAAATTCGTATGGAGTCACTCGAACGGGGTGTTCCATTTTTTGTGCCCACACTAGCTTATCCATTTTGCCTTGGTGTTGACTTTTGCCAAATTTTTAATTTGTCTTTATATTTCCAAGATCTCTCTTGGCAAGCTTCTCTCAAGACAAACTCTTGTGCGTCGGCTGGTATAGCTAATAAAATTTCTCTTCCCGATTCTCAGAACGAAATTATTAACTCTATAATTGACAAATTTCGTAAATTGAATACTTCTGAACTTGGTTGTGTTACTACCGCAACACATACTATCTCTACGGGTGATGCTATTCCTTTCAAACAACGTCAATATCCGTTATCGCCTGCATTACAAAAACATTTTCATTCCGAAATAGATAAAATGCTTGAATCCAGTGTTATCTCTCCTTTAAATTCGGCATGGATGTCTCCCGTGCTATTGGTTTGTAAGAAGAATGGTGAATGGCGTGTTTGTTTTGACGGAAGAAAACTTAACCCTGTAACTGTGGCTAACGCTTATCTTTTACCTCGTACTGATTCTATCTTGAGTCGGCACCGCCATGCTAAATTTATCTCATCTATCGATCTTATACAAGCATTTTACCAGATCGCTCTTGATCTATCTTCACGTCCAAAGACTGTTTTTTGTGTTCCAAGTCGGGGTTTGTTTGAATATAATTTCTTGCCGTTTGGTCTCTGCAATGCGCCACAGACTTTACAGCGTACTATGGATCAAACGTTAGGTCCTATCTTACACCAAGAACGTGCCTTTGTATTTTTAGACGACATATTGATCATTTCATGTTCCTTTAAAGAACATATTACTACACTTAACGAAGTCGCTGAACGCGTAAATGCAGCAAGTTTAAAATAAATTGGGAGAAGTGTCAATTTTGCTGTTCTTCTCTTACATTTCTTGGTTTTATTATCGATGAAACTGGTCTTCGGGCAGATCCTGCTAAAGTCGACGCTATTACTAAATTTAAAACACCAAAGACTGTTACCGAGATTAAACGTTTAATAGGAATGATTAGCTACTATCGTATTTTTCTACCTAATCTCTCAACTGTATCTACACCCATTACTGCATTAATTAAAAATAAAAAGAAAAGTCAATCTGTTGAATGGAATTTAGAAGCTCAGCAGGCTTTTGAACAAATCAAAACGTTAATCACCTCCGCACCTATCTTAATTTCGCCAAATTTTGACGATAGATTCTATATTCAAACTGATGTCTCACTTGCTGGTCTAGGCGCTATGTTGTTTCAAGTAAATAATGGACTAGAACACCCTATTGCTTATGCTAGTCGTGCTTTAACTTTTCCTGAACAAAAATATTCAGCTACCGAACGTGAATTATTAGGGGTTATCTTTGGCATTGAAAAGTTCAGAAGATATGTTGAAGGTACACATTTTACAGTAATTACTGATTGTGCAGCTCTCACATGATTGAATAACTTAAAACAACCGGCAGGTCGGTTGGCAAGATGGAACTTGCGCATTTCTCAATTTACCTATGATGTTCGGCATAGACCTGGCAAATTAAATATTGTGCCTGATGCCTTATCTCGTGATGTTGCTTCTCTTAACCTCCCACATCTAATTCTGGATGCCTGGTATCTTGTTATAATAAAAAAGTTTCTGAAAATCCTGATAAATCTTCTAACTTTCGCGTTTAGAATAATAGACTATATAAATTTGTATCTTTCTTTTCTCACAAAATCTCTAACATCCTTGAATTGAAACTTGTAGTTCCTACTGCTAACCGCAGTGAAGTTCTCAAATTGTGTCGCGACGAACCTACAGCTGCTCATCTTGGTGTTATAAAAACCTTAGATAAAATATCTGAATTATATTATTGGCCTACATTAAAACAACCTGTCTGTCTGTCATTATATTAGAAACTGTAAAATTTGCGGGGCTCAGAAGAGTTCTCAAGAAGCTCGTTCTGGTTTGATGGGTAACTTGAAACGTGTATCTTATCCCTTTCAGTTAATATCATTTGACTTATTAGGACCTCTCCCTCGATCCAAAAAGGGTAACCAATATCTTTTAGTCGTCACCGACTGGTTTTCTAAATTCGTTATTGTACAACCGTGAACTAAAGCCACATCTTCTACTATAATTAAATTTCTAGAACAAAATGTATTTCTTATCTTTGGTGTTCCTCAAATTATTCTCTGTGACAATGGGTCGCAATTTATCTTAAAAAATTTTCAAAATTTCGTTACAAGTTATAAAGTACAAAAAATATGGTTCAATGCCAAACACTATCCACAGGTAAACCCTACCGAAAGAGTAAATAGATTCTTATCACTGCTATTTCTTCATATATCGACTCAGACCACGTAAAGTGGGATGAAAAAATCTTTAAAATCGCTCAAGCTCTGCGTACATCTAAACATGAAGCAACCCAATTCACTCCCTCATTCCTTGTTTTTGGAAGATACACGCCACTTGATGGTAGTTATTACGGTTCAGTTCCGGATGATACTAACGTAATTGAATTTGAGGAAGAAGTACGCTAGGACGAAGACCAACATTCATTACCTTTTATTTTCAATGTTAGAAAAAATTTGTTAAAAGCCTACGACAACAGTAAAGATCTTTATAATCTGCGAAAACGAGATATTTCTTTTGCTTTAGGTGAAGAGGTTTAGAAAAGAAATTATGTCTTATCTGATACTATTAAAAAATTCTCTTCGAAATTAGCTCCAAAATTCATTTTATATAAGGTTACTCGCGTCATTAGTCCACTTATCTATGAACTCCGACACCGAAGGAAAACGTCGAGGAAGGTGGCATATCAAAGACCTTAAACCGTTCTCTGCTGACCCAAATGCTAATTAATTTTTTCCACGTAAGCTGGGGAATTCTACGCTATATTTTTAAAGCTTATAGTTGTAGAATGCCTTGGCGTACTGGGACGTTTCGGATTCACCTATTGTTATTTAGTTTTATCTTAACATCTCTATCTTACCTATTATCTTTGGTAATAACTTGAGACTTTGTTTTACTTTCATTTGTTGACCTAACGTTTGGTATTTATAATCAGACGTAAGAAATTTTTGAGTATTGAGTGAAGAAGCTAATCTGATGGTAGCAATGTAATTTGTTAGGTTAGAAATGTAAAAAATTAATAAGATGGTATTGTTGGTAAATTTGTTAATTCACAATCATGTCATTAAAAAGTTTTGATGTGTACTGTTTATTAAGCCAGAGTACCCAACACAAAAAATTTGTCAAAACGTATAGTAACTTGCTCTTTTGGACATTTTGAAATTTGGGCATTTTCTTGCCGATGTACAAACAGTTAAAATGTGATGCTTATGTGCTTGTGCACTCAAACACTTTAACGTTAGCTTTTGGTTATCGTAGAAATGTTAAGCGACTCGTATTTAGTTGTAGTAAAGTGTTTCGTGCTCTCCGACAAATTTGTGCTGTCGATTATAACTGTACCACATTTAAGACTCGTGTGTGCATTTATAGATGTAGTTTGATAATCTTGGGACTACACATTCCGTTTCCTGGTTTACTTGCAAGACGCGATATCGGTTAGTAGAATGTAAGTTAGTTCATATGTAAGTAAGGCTCTAGATTTTAAGTGCCTACCGTGCTAAAGGTCTTTTTCTTTTTTTAAGATTTTTTCTTTTATGGCTTGGTTGCGGTGTTACATGCCAAAATGGTCATGTGTCATGTTTTAGGTTTAGAGATACTTTGTAGGTTAATTGCCGTGTACTTTTGAAATGATACGCTAACTTCCGCCGTTGGTAACGGTCGAATCTGCGCAGAAGAAACGCAAATGTACGCGAGTCGAGGAAGCGACATTAAGCAACGAGACATGGACTAAGCAACGAGTATATAAGTGGGGTGTAGTTTAAAAAAAACAGGTATGTAGTTTCCCTTTACCTCCTTTTATCGTTCCGCTACCTCAAAACTAAGAGTATTTGCAGCCAACTTTGCAGATTGATCGAGTCAGATGTAACATTAGTTGCCTATTTCCTGTATGAGACCATACCAATTTACTATATTCGTAATCGGCCTTGTAGAAAACACGTGGCAACCTTGTAGCTTCACGTAGAGAATAAATGCTTTGATAAACCAACCTATTGAAGAAGCGCGTATATTTAACCTTCTCAGAAACACTTTGCAATCTTTGAGAACTTGTTTTGACACGAAATACCAGATTTTAGATGCACTTATAATATTTCTGAAGCAAAGGTTTTATTAAAATAGATACCATATTTTAAGATTATATTAAAAGAGTAATCTTCTATATTTAAAATTATAATTAAATAAAACCTGAGATCTAGTACGTTATCAACAGAATAGGTTAAACCTATTTAAATTTGTTACTAATAACAATAATCGCAAATTTTACGGCTAATCCAAAATAAGTTCGAAGAACCTTAAATTGTACAATTGAATATTTAATAAGGTTTTATAGGATGATAAATAGGAAATCGTTTTAATTGACCGAAGGTTGCCGGATTCACCAATACCTGTAAATAACCGTGGAAACAGTACGGAATTATGAAATTTTTAAATCAACTACGCGAGTTACATATTGCCAATTATGTATGTATTATAAAGTAGAATCTAATAGGAAATTATTAGAAATTATAAAGAAATTACTAAGTGAAGTGCAACAATGTAATACAAGGACAATTAATAAAGTTTATTAACAGTTCATGAGAGCGGATGCAATACAATGTATTCCAGACCATAGTGACACTGCAGGTGGCAGGTCACAGACGGTTAAGATACCGTGATTACTTAGAAAGTAAGATTGTAACAATGTATTAATGAATAGAATTAAGAATAGCCAGACATGAGATCTGCAAGTTCCCACTGCCATGTAAGGGGGTAGGAATATTATAAATAACCCGGGAGCCCCAAGACCCAGCAGTCAGTTAAAGTATTTAGCTTTAACATTGCAGTTGCTTGAGCTACTCAAAATAGTATAATTAATTCTTTTTTTGACTTACAGTAATTCTAATCAAGTTTGTAAAATTCCACATTCAATTCTGTATTAATCAAATAAATTGTTGAGAAGTTTTAGAAGTATTTTTAAAAACACAGCTCCCAAGGCCCGAACCTTAACTCGCGTCAAATTATTTAATTTCAGGAACGGATTGTAACAAGTACTTGTTGACTAAACAATTTAATTTATTGTTTAATTTGTAAAACTTGTTGAGGCCTGTAATAGTCAACCATTTATTGACTTGTGTAAGTAGAATGTCGAAATCGATTTGTATACAAGAGCTTGAAATCTTACTGTAGCAAATTTTATGTTCACATTCTAAATGTGATAATCTAGGATAATGTCTACTTAATTGGAGTGTCAATGTCCTTAATTTGGACTATATTTACTAATAAATGTAATTTTACTGTCAAAACAATTTTATGAAAGCCTTACTACATCCACTAAATACGCCAAAATTATGCTTTATGTTCTTATTACTATGCTTATAACGAACAAGAAGCTGGTATACTCCTTAAACTGTTAATCACTGAGTTGTTTACCCTATAATTTATCAAGAGTACTTACGATCACTCTTTTCTTCCTTTTGTATTAACATTTTTGAATCTTAAGGATTAGCAAAATTTATTCAAACAACTAACGTCTAAGAGTGTTGCAACATATAGTTATAAAGAACTATTTTGCTTGACGCCAGACCGCTATTTTCTGCATTCGCTCCATATTTCACCAGAAAATTTAATACGAGTATATTGCCAGTACATCTCCGATTAATTATTCATTTATGTAGTTAAACGGTAAAAGCTTTAAGAGTTTGATCACCTGGGGATACATTGTGAATACTAAATGCTACTGGATTGAATACACGCTCCAGGTTTCAGACCTGGGGCAAAGCGTAGCCGCTTAAATTGCAACTGGAGATTAAACCGCTTAATTAAAATACTGACTAATTAAATTTAAAGTAGAGCTATGTTAAGATATTGCTACACATCTACTATAAATTTTTATTGAAAGCAAATAATTTACTGAAATATAAGCTTATCTTTCTGAACCAGCTACTTAATACAATGACCAATATTTTATGCTCTATTCGTAGTTAATTCGGGACCAAGAAGATAAGTTGATAGCAATAATTTGAAAATAATTAACTTCTCTCTGGAAGTTTTATGGTTATTTTAGAAAGTTCCTCTTTATAACTCGGTTAACATCAAAATGCTTTAAATGTATTGCTTCAGTACATTTTCATAATTTTTATGAAATATTTTCACACGACGTACGGTATAAGTAGTGATGTACGTAGGACGAGACGAAACGAGTAATGGAAAGCTCTCGTTTCGTATCGCATCTTCAGAGACTGGTCTTGTCTCGGGTCTCGTATTGGATATAGCCCGTTTCGTTTTGCAGATGGTCGGTCTCGTCTCGCGTCTTGCGCGAGACTTCTCGCATTTTGTGCGAGCCGTTTTTGTATTTGGCAATTATTTGCTTTTTTTTCGAACTGTGAGAAATTTAAAAACTGTTGTTAAAGGTTTATCCTTATCAACTAAAGCTAGTTTAACATTGAGATTATTCGATAATCTTCAAAACTTCAGAGGAGCAGCAGTGAACGACAAAAACTTGCTAGTTAATTTTTGAAAGTTAATGCATCACATAATACAACAGTACAATCCCAAATAAACAGTAGTGAAACTAACTTGGCGGTGTCTCTACGCGTGCGTCGTCATATACAAGATAACTCGTATAGACCTGTTAAATAAAGCGCAAGTAATTAATTAGTAGGGCCTAATTATTAGAAATTGATTTAAGTAGGGAGGAAAAAGTGTTTTTCGTAGAGCATTATTTTTGCTCATACGGAATCGGCGACTCAATAGTGCAAGTCGGCGATACGTGTGTGACCAATTCATCCAACAGTTTAACAAAAGATCTACAAGTAATTCCGTAATTTGGAAGGTTATTGAAAAGTTTAGAAATACTGGCTGTGTATTGCGCCAACGATAAGAAAACTCAGGTCGTCGCCGGACAGTTAACATCAACAATAACATTAACGCGTTTTTGAGCAGATCTTACAAAACCCGAACGCTAGCCAACAAAAGATAGCGTTGGAACTTAATTAAAAGAGTAGTTTCTTGCAAAGAATCTTGAAGGAGCTGTGTGCATTTTCGTATGTGATTCAGGTACACCCACATTTACATCCTCGAGGTTATCGGAGCAGAGTAGAATATTGTTCCAAACCATTTGAAGTTCGATCAAAAGAACATAAATCATATATTAAAAATAGAAATTTTGAAAAATCCAAGATCTGCCAACATGTATGGGACTTCAGTCATAAAATAAAACGGGATGACGTAAAAATTATCGACAAAGAAGAAAACCACCAAAAACGAAAGGTCAAAGAAGCTGCTTATATAACCCTACATAAAAATAACTGCGTAGCAAACGAATCCGTGACTTTTAGTAAACAATGGATTTCATTACTAAAAGAAATAACAAATGACAATCAAATGCCCCTAATATCTAGGTAGCATTGCAAGTTTTTCCTGGGTTTTCCTTGCGATATTAACATGAAATTCAGCCTACATACATGATTCCTTTTTATACATAGAATAACTAATTAACGTATCAATAGTCATATTAGCAAGTTTTACGGAATCGTAATCACACACTTCTTTAATAACCATTCCTCAACCGTATAAATAGAAACTTGTTAAAAATGTTTTTCAATTCACAAGTTGTTGAATTTATATGAAATTTAACTATATAAAAATTAATTGGCTGATTTCACGTTAAGTGTATTGGTTACTTTAAAAGTCGCTTCCATGGCGCAATAAAAATTGAAAGCACTCATTCCTCTAAACTTTAAAATTTTCACCTAATGTATTCTAACCAAAGATTCATAAATCAAAGTCACCTTTAATTTGTGTCATAAATGTCAAACTTAATTTTTTTTGTTAATTTGACAACGATCCTAGGTCATGGATTGAAACGTAAATAAAGACGATTTTAAAATCTCTGAGTGGTTTAATTCCCAAAGAAGATTAAGAAAAATACAAAACAAACCACAACAAACATACAGGGAGTATTCCCATCTTTAGTGTCTCGTGCTGACTCGGCTACCTGGAGTACTGTCACCAGTTTGAACAACTTTCATATAGCTACAGAAACCCCTGTTTTTCTGTGGTACAGCTCATTGCTACATTTCAACAACAACCAATAAGTTCCAACGTTTCCAAGAGTCTTGCGTAGTCTTTTAAACATTCTGACATTGCGACTAAATATTTTCGGTTGGATACATCAGTTTACGCTCAAGAGGAGAGCATAAAGGTTTACTTATTAAAAAGTGACCAAGAATTAAAGAATTACAATGAGATGGACCGTTAAATAATAGTGATAAAGGACACTAGTTTAAAGCAGGCTTGATTTATATTAAACTGTTTGCAAATCTTTATAAGTCAAGTTAGTGTTGCCTAAAACCTGTTTTAGGTAAGTATTAGCCGCTTTAATTCCATTTTACCACAAGCCTCTAGATGAGGAAATCGTGGAGTAATAAATTTCCAGTTAATTCCCTGACTTACAAAAAAAATTGAAATATCAGTTTTGTTATCAGTAAGAAATTTAGAAGGTTTTGTTAGTTCTATAAAAGCACTAACAAAATTTGTAGCATTGTCAGAACTCAGAAGTGTTTAACTTGTACTTTCTATGGGGTTTATAAATCGTCTTAGAATAGCTAGAAACGCAGAGGTAGATAGATCTGTTACTAGGTCTAAATATATAGCCTTAGTTACCATAAAAAACGTTTTTATAAGTCTAACACTTTGACGTCTGTGATTTTTTATAAGAATTAGTCTGGTCTGTGCCGACATTAATTAAGTTTCTCATAAGGGGTTATAAAATGCAGGGGTAATTCTGAAAAATTTAAAACATTTATGGCAAATTTGTTTAACTCCCCCAAAACAATAACAATGTATGCAATAATATCGTATTTTGAATATTTTGACGATAAAGCTACCCTACGACCTTAAAATTAACAAGAATAAGTAAAGTTACACATCCGCTGTATTAACAGAATCAGAATCGATGATTCCCTATAGCTATCTGTCTTACGTCTACCGGCTTTGCTAGAATGTCTGAGTTGTCTCGAACATTCTGAATCGTCTGCACAAACGTGTATTAAATGCTGTACTTTGTATAACTCCTGTCAGTCTCAGTCGAGTTGATCTTACTACTGCTAACTAATTTACGGTGAACATGCTTGTTGTAATTTGTGTGTTAACTGCAATTCATAGTATCAAATATTGACGGCAGTAATAATAACAAATGAATTTATATTGAAATCCATGGGCGTGTTACAATACTCATGGCAATAAATTTTTACAGCAGTAAATACATTTTTAAGTGAGCGTAAGTGAGAACTATGCGATGGTGCAGCATCAACAAGTGCATAGGCTGGCGTGGTTCCGAAATAAAATCAAAAAGTATTCAAAACAATACTTAAATTTTGGGTTTACAAGTACTGAAGAAAATCAAAACGAAAGATCTTTCGCAGTAGATAGCATAAAACCTACTGTACTTGTACGGCATTTGAAAACGAGTTTTAGTGAGTACGTTACCAAATGCCAAGAATTCGCGGAATTACAATTAAAATTCAATGAAAACTAAAAATCATTTAAAACAAATTTTATCTGTGAATGTAAAAAGCTCACTTTCCTTTTACAAAGTTTCATATAACATAGCCAGATGTAAAAAACCGCACACCATTGGTAAAACGCTTATTTTTCCAGTTGCAATTAAGATTGTGAAAACTACGTTTGGAGATAATTTTCCAAATAATTGCAACACATTTCCCTATCAGATGATACTCGTCGAATTGGAGATGTAGAGCAACCGCTATTCAAGAAGTTACGTGACAAACTGTTTTCAATTCAGTTGGATGTAACGATATCAGTAACGATGCGAATTTTTGTTTGTCTAGATTCGATTGTGTGATAGTACGTCAGCTGTAGAAAAATTTCTTTTCTGCAAACCAATACAGCTTGAAGTAACACCACCTGCATTATCTGCATTCTTAAATAATTTCGTAGATGAGGCAAACAGAATAGAAAAATTGCCTCAGAATATGTACGAATTGTGCTCGTTCAATGTCTGAAAAATTTCAAAATAAAGATGTCCAATGCGCAAGGATATGAATATCTAGAATGATCTACTGAAAACTCTTGCTTCCAAAGAAATGTGTTCTGGTCTGAATATTGTTCCAACTACGGTTGTAACTGTAAATTGTATGAAAATTAGATCTCTAAGATCAAAAATCTTTACTGAATTTTGCGATCACATAGATGTAGCACATTCAGCGTTACGGTTTTTTTGAAAGGCAAGTTACTTATCATGTGACAAATGTTTGCAACGTCTTTATAAATTAATTTATGGAGTCACCATTTTTATAGAAAGAGAAGAAAGAAAGGAAGAAGTTTCTAGATAGTTTATGCATGATAAAATTGATCTACTTGGTCGACATATTAGAGCAATTAAATACATCAAATCGTCAACTTCAGGGAGTACATATGCATACGTTAGATATTAGCGATAAAATTCATGCTATTCCTAAGAAATTGGAATTGTGGAGGAGAAGTTTAGAGCAAAAAATCTTTGAAATGTTTGCAAACATGGATCCATGTATTAAACCTTACAAAGCTGAAGAGCAACATGCGACAATTTGGTAACAAGTTGTAAGTGGGTTAGGAATTCATTTCATAATACTTCCTAAGAACTTAACTGCCTAAGAATAAATATTCATACACTTTATGGCAAGTAGTGAGAACAAAATACAGGGAGTTGATAAAAGATCTTGAGTTAAAGCTTTATTTGTACACAGTAAAGTTTAAATAATAGTCATTAAACCTACATAATATTAAAGAAAATCTTCTCTTTTTTTGATACTTAATAAATTTCTATATGTGCACCATCTGTTGCCCTCGCCATCTCTAAACAATAATCAGTTTCTTTCCAGGTATTCAGCAGCATATCAGGCGCGACGGATGCTACAGCTGCAACAATCCTCTCCCTGAAATGAGCAATGTCACGGATCTTCTCGGAATAAACAATGTTTTTTACATGTCCCCAAAATAAGAAATCTAGTGGAGTCAGATCTCGGCTCCTTGGTGGCCATACAATCGGCCCACGTCTACCAATCCACCTGTCAGGGAAACGCAAGTTCAACGCATCACGGACACGGTTGCAGGTGGCGCGCCGTTTGTTGGAAGACAATCGGTCCCTTTTCTAGTTCGATATTATCTATCTGTGGGAAAACGAATAGTTCAAACATCTCACAATAAATATCCCCATTAATTGTCTTTTCTGCGATACAGTGGAAGCAGTAGCACACTTCCACCACCACGCTTGTTTCATGGCCACGCACTACGATCGAATATTAGCAAAACCATCTTGACAATATACGGAACTCAAGTTCAAAACCCGAAAGTTTATTACTGGTTTCGACACAGCGGAAGTAGTAGCACTCTTCTCCCACCGCGCTTGCTCCAAGGTCACGCACTGCGATCGAATATTAGCAAAACTATCTTGACAATATACGGAACTCAAGTTCAAAACCCGAAAGTTTATTACTGGTTTCGACACAGCGGAAGTAGTAGCACTCTTCTCCCACCGCGCTTGCTTCAAGGTCACGCACTGCGATCGAATATTAGCAAAACTATCTTGACAATATACTGAACTCAAGTTCAAAACCCGAAAGTTTATTACTGGTTTCGACACAGCGGAAGTAGTAGCACTCTTCTCCCACCGCGCTTGCTCCAAGGTCACGCACTGCGATCGAATATTAGCAAAACCATCTTGACAATATACGGAACTCAAGTTCAAAACCCGAAAGTTTATTACTGGTTTCGACACAGCGGAAGTAGTAGCACTCTTCTCCCACCGCGCTTGCTCCAAGGTCACGCACTGCGATCGAATATTAGCAAAACCATCTTGACAATATACGGAACTCAAGTTCAAAACCCGAAAGTTTATTACTGGTTTTGACACAGCGGAAGTAGTAGCACTCTTCTCCCACCGCGCTTGCTCCAAGGTCACGCACTGCGATCGAATATTAGCAAAACTATCTTGACAATATACTGAACTCAAGTTCAAAACCCGAAAGTTTATTACTGGTTTCGTTTTTTAATTATGATTTGTTTAAATCAAGAAGTTCTTTTATAAATTCCCTGTACATATCTTACTTAAATGACTTTAGAAAACAGGTCCCAGGGAGTCACTAATATTTATAAAACTTGTTTTACTTTAGTAATGATAAGTTAATTAGTATATACATTATGCAATACTGACACTATACTATTTATAGGTGTATTGTACGCGTGCGAATGTATATTTTATTCTTTATTATGTAAGAATGTATTTCGTTTTGCTTTTTTTTCAGTAAATCAATTAGTGCTTCTTATAAAATTATTTTTCGGTGTGCACCCAACCCCATTAGTGTCATCACGCACTCTAAGGAAGGCGTGACTCACAGGTTGAGAATCGCTCTATAACATTGATAAAGGTTAAAACTAAATACAACCATAAACAAAATAACTTTTATATGCGTAGTCGATTTCATTATTCAACAAAACTTATATTTTTAAAATTTCATGCATGGCATTTTAAATATTTGTTTGACATAGCGATCTTCACTTGGGGGTATTCTGTAAAAGTAAAAAGATTGTTATAATTAGGTAGTATAAAATTTAGAATTACACTACAATTCGTCAACTAATTGACTAAAATTAGAAGTTGTTTGCTCTTAGAGGCAAATTGAACTAGTCTTTGTATGATCAGAAAAGATTTAATATATTACCTATCTTTTGGAATTAATGATACCTTCTGGTTGGACGTTATGATACTTAAGTATTTTTACTCTATAGGGTGCGGAGTAACGTAGCAGTTAATTAACGCAACTGCTAGCTTTCAGTGGTACGGGGTGGGTTCTATGAAAGCAAATATAATACTCTTAGGGCACACAAGTTGTATCACTTTTACAAAGTACGTGTACGCTTTCGTTGAAAGGTCATTAAATTCTCTTGTTTATGTTATGTCTTTGAGCGCCAATTCACCTGCAGAGGATGACACAAATGGAGCTTACTCGGAAGGTACGTGTCCGGAGTAACTTGTTTGGCGATTATTACTGCTGCTGGAGATTGATGGAGAATGCTTTACACCTTCCTCACCATCTTCTACTAATTTCGAATAAACAGAAATAATCTCTACCAAGTATATACCAAACCTGTCGTAAAATATGCTTTTAAGTAAATAACAACATAACAGAAAAGCTATAATATACCCCCTATTGGCCAAATACGTGTTTAGTTAAAAACCTTAATGTTACCTGTAATGTTCGTGATTCGAGAATGTAGCTCAGTGGTTCGAGATTGAGTGGTTGCAAGTAATCAATGGTATGATCACATTCACAACCGCGTGTACGTGAAAGCAATGTTTGTTGAACGAGGAGGTCACGGTAGACCTAATTTAAACGAGTTGCCTTCACACTACGAGCAATGGACTGTATATCGAGGAGCTTACGAAGCTTGCTGTAATTGATAACACTGACATACAAAAATAATAATGAATTTATTAATAACTGAATACCAATGTTACAATTTACAATTGCGGGAGCGCGTCTTTTTAATGCTCACTCTTTCGCGGTCTAACAACTTCTCCTAGCTTTAACACTGCCCAGAGGTGGGGCGAGACTCGTTGTGGCACGCAGGCCGTCTCGTTCAAATGTTTGTAAATATACATATTCCTACTCGTGTCGTAACATAAGCCGCCCCCCTTGAAATTAGTAATTTAAACAGAATAAGAATCGTACATATTAACAAACGTATTTAACGAACGTGTACATAATGTAAATAATTGTAAATATTTCACAATACATTTAGGTTTAGAAGAATTACATATATAGTTTATAAGTTCTAATAACTAATACACAACAAATAGCATTTTATATTGCTACTACTATAGACGTTGCGCCGAGCAACTAGATTTTAAACTTCTTGCCCTCGATAGGCAAAACACACAATTTCACAATGGGTTTTTAATGACCCCACTCACCGTTTTAACACTAGCGACACGAATTTCACTGTCGCGTCCGGGATGAACTTCAGTTACACGTCCCAACTTCCACATTCTAGAAGGAACGTTATCTTCAGAAATAATGACGAGTTGACCAGGACATAATGATGCTCTGGTAGATGAATGCCATTTGTTACGTCTTTGTAATTCTTGTAAGTACTTTTAGTCCATTTCGACCAAAAGTTTTGTTGGAGCAGTTGTACGAACTGCCATCGAGAAAGTCGATTGACCTTTTCTTGCGATAAGTCAAGTTCAGGTATCGCCTTTAGATTATCGTTAATCAAGAAATGTCCAGGTGTGATATAATCAAGGTCACAAGGATCATCAGATAGAGGAATCAACGGACGGGAGTTTAATATACTTTCAACTTCAATCAGCAACGTGTTTAATTCTGTGAAGGTTAAATGGGCATTAGAAGCAATTTTAAAGATATGTTTTTTGAAAGACTTAACCGCCGCCTCCCATAAACCTCCCATGTGAGGGCCTTTGGGAACATTAAATATAAATTTAATATTCTGAGAAACTGTATCTCTGAGAATCGCATTTTGTGTCGTTTTATCTGTTAAAAAATTAACAATATTTCGTAATTCGTTGGCTGCGCCTACATAATTAGTTCCGTTATCACAAAATATTTCAGCTGGAATGCCTCGTCTGCCAACAAATCGTTTGAGTGCAGCGATAAACGCTTCTGAAGTCAAATTTTCCACGAGTTCACAATGAACCGCCTTCGTGTTCATGCATACAAATACGCATCCGTATGCCTTTATAATTTTTCGTGAGGTACGTGAACCTTCTTTAATAAAAAATGGTCCAAAGAAATCCGTACCAAGTTTTGTAAATGCCCTTTGATTAGGCACTAAACGAGAGGCAGGTAAATCTGCCATTTTAGGTTGAGATTTGAGAGGGTTGTGTCTAAAACAAAGAACACAATTTCGTATAACCTTTTTTATTTGTGAAAGCAATTAATTCTTCATTGGAAAAATTAACATTTGTAACGAGCACCTTGATTTCCGGTAAATTTATTTGGTTTTTCGTGTTAAATATTTTAGGTTTGAAATTCACATCGAATAAAAACTTGGGCCCATTGAACCAAAGTTTGTTGTTACATAACTCTAAGGGCAAACAACCCCTTGAAATTATGTCAGCGGGATTAGAATGAGTATCAACATGATACCAAGAATTTGTGTCAGAAATGTTTTTATTTCTGTAGTTCTATTCGCTACGAAAGCCTTCCAACGACTTGGACACGATTTTATCCAAGATAACGCGATTGTAGAATCAGTATAATAACTAACAGACGAGAATTTTGTGTTGGAAACCGTTCGAATTTTTTCTACTAACTGTGCAAGCAACAGACAAACACCGAGTTCAAGACGAGGTAAGCTTATAGTTTTTAGAGGAGCTACACGTGACTTTGCACACAGAATAGCACAATTTATTAAATTATCAGAGGTTATTTCTCTGACATAAGTACAAGCACCATAAGCACGTTCGCTGGCATCAGCAAAACAATGAAGCTCAATGCAGGAATTATTGTTAAAAATAAGTTTTCGCGGTATAAAAATTTTAGAAATATCAGTTAAACACGATGAAAACGCTATCCATCGATTAAGGAGATCAGGTGGCACAACTTCATCCCAACCTGCTTTAATTTTCCAAAGATCTTGCATGATCAGTTTGGAAATCGTGATTATAGGACCAAGTAATCCTAGAGGGTCGAAGATTTTCGCAATATGACTAAGAATCATACGTTTTGTAATTTGAGTTTTACTGCAGTTTAGTTGAGTACTATACTGTATAGTGTCGGAGATGGAAGACCAAAAGATACCCAAAGTCTTAAAACTCTCACCATCTTTGCATTTTATAACCAAGTTTTCTTGGTCGGACTCGATGTCCTTCAAAAGATTTGCAATATTCGAGTTCCATTTGCGCAATGGAAAACAACCTGCATCTAAAACACTTAAAATATTATCGCGTAATTGTAATAATTTTGTTTCGTCATTACTACCCGTAATTAGGTCGTCTACGTAAAAATCATTTGTAATTACCCTATATAATTCGGGGTTCGAAAATTCAAAGGGTTTCGCGAGCTCAAGCAAACACCTTGTAGCTATGAAAGAAGCGGGCGTGTCCCATACGTAAGCGTTTTTAATTCAAAGATTTTAATTTTGTCATCACGAGAGAATCGATATAATATTTTTTGATATGGAGTATCGTGTGGATCGGTTAAAACTTGTCTGTACATTTTGGAAATGTCAGAGGTTATGATGTATTTATAGGACCTAAAACGGATTAGAATGCTAAATAAGTCATTTTGTATTACGGGACCTATCATTAAAATGTCGTTCAGCGACATCCCTGAGGTAGTTTTACATGACGCATCAAAACCACTCGAGTTTTTGATGTTAAAGATTCATTTTTATAAACTGCGTGATGCGGTAAAAAATAACCATTGCTGTTGCAATCATCAATATTACCAATTTCTGCCATATGGCCGAGCTGTAAATATTCTTGCATGAAATCACGATAGTTTCTTGCAATCTCGGGATTTTTTGTTAATTTCTGTTCGAGGTTAAGAAACCGTTTTTTGGCGATTTCTAGCGAATCACCTAATGCTTCTGGGCTAGTTTTCCAAGGCAAAGATGCCACAAATCTGCCAGAACTATCGCGCTTAATCGTGTTTTCAAAATGTTTTTCACATTCTGATTGATCTTGAGATTTAATTGAAATTTCAGGAATGTGTTCGACTTCCCAAAATTGTGTAATGTTTTTGTCTAACTGGCGTAATGTATTTAAATTACATACAGCGGGATAAGCGTATTGATTTGGGACGATTCCCGAAATCAACCATCCAAAGACCGAGTTTTGTAAAGTAACCTTGTCGTTACTACAACGTATTTGACCAATGCTCAGTAAACGATAAAATACTTGAGCACCTATTAAAATATCTACCCTTCGAGATTCATTGAATTCAGGATCAGCGAGTTGCAAATTGGGCGGAACATCCATTAAATTTGCATCAAACGATTTTATGGGTAAATTAGAAGATATTTTATTCAACACAAAAAATTGTAAATCGAGTTCGAATTTTGTGTATTTTGAGCGTACGTTAGCCTTGATAACTAACTTCGAGTTCGTGGTGTTATCACTAATGCCCGTGATTGGCAGATTTATTTTGTTTGTAGGAAGACCAAGTTTTTTTGCTAAATCAGTAGTGATAATATTTATTTGCGAAGCAGAGTCTAGTATAGCTCTTGCATTTTGATAACATCCTGTATCATCTCTTACTTCGATTATGCAAGTAGATAATACAATATTACACGGATTTTGTATTGCGTGTAATACGTGAATTTCATCTTGAGGGCTCTGGCCATTAGAAGCACACTCAGAATGATTCGAGTTTAAAGAAGCTTCACGATTGGCTTCCTGTGAAGGTGGCTTACGAGTATTACCGTTAGCATTCACCTTATCTAAATGCAGAATTGTATTGTGCAAGGCACCACATTTTCGACATCTAGAGGATTTGCACTTGGGCGCAGGATGACCTGGCCTAAGGCAATTGAGACATAAACGCTTTTTACGAACGTTTTCTATACGAGCTTCGACAGAAAGTTTTAAAAGATTCGAGCACTGATTTGTAAAGTGATTACTTTCTGTGCAATAATTACAATTACTTGGTTTGTTTAGAGTCAAACTGCAAGACGCGGGCTTGTAATTATTTTTTGTGAATTGTCGTTTGAAACTAGTGTTATCGCTAGCTTCACGAGAATTTATCGCATTTAAAGCGTGACATTTTTGTGTTAAAAAGTCAGATAACATTTTATATGTAGGTACATTCGTGGACGTTAATTTATTTTCCCACTCACTGCGAGTTGTAAGAGGAAGTTTCGAGGTTATTAGATAAACTAACATATCGTCCCATTTATCAACAGATCTCCCCATGGCAGTAAGAGACCTTAAATGTTGCGAGGCAATATCTAAAATATTACGTAGTCCCTGATAAGACTCTTTATGTAAGGCGGGCAGTTCAAAAATTGATCGAATGTGATTTGTAACAATAACTCTTTCATTTTCATATCGATCACGTAAAATCTGTTTTGCGTTTTCGTAATTTTCAGGCGTAATTTCCAAACATTTGATGGTTTCGGCTGCTTCCGATTTCAAACATCCTATCAAGTACTGTAATTTGTCCAAAGACTTAATGAAGGGTCTGAACCTATTAAAGAATCAAATACCTGAATAAACGAGAAATATTCTTCAAATTTTCCTGAAAAATAAGGGAGATTTAAAACCGGTAACCTCGCTGCTACTGAGCGATTAGCAGAAGTATTGAGATTAATTTCTGGTTGAGGAACAACAGGTTTTTGTTCTGGTTTATTAATATTTAACGCGTTGATTTTAGCTTGTAACGTAGAAAACATCGTATCAGTTTCCATTTGTTCATTAAATAAATCTTGAAATTCTACATCAAAATCAAGATTGTAAATTTTTTGTAAATAAGATTCAAGTTTGTCAATTAATTTACTACATGTATCAAATTGTCGCGAAGCTTTTTGTTGAGTTTCTTGGGAAATTTCTTCCGATAAATATTTTTCAAGAATCGTAAACGAGCGCTTTAGATAGGAACGTTTAGTTTTGTATTTCTTAATTTGTCCGTGAACTAAATTCAAATCTGGATTTTGTGCCATGATGTTGAAGTATTATAATAATAAAAACGGGTTTAATTTAAAGGAAAGGGTGAAATAACAACAGTGTAATGACCTTTAGCGTAGGCAAGATTACCTGTATTGTATTCAAGTTCAAACTACGGGTTGAACCAATGTAAACACAAAGCACGTGATGAATGTAGTGGACCTCCTTCCACTAGGGTTGCTGCAATCGAGAAATATCGGCGTATATCGTTTATCGCCGCTATCTACAAGTTCCAATGATTGTAGGTTGCCCTTGCAGCTTGTTTCGAAATCGTGGTTTCCTCCTTGCTCTAATGTACGAAAAGGACGGAACACTTGTAAACCAGAATATTTTCGAATATTTGTAGCACTGGTTTACCTGAGGATATTAGACTGTAAAGATACGCTTCACTTCTAGCCCGATAAGAATGTTTGTTACCATATGCGATACATTGAAGCACGATAGCACCATATGAATTCGCATATACGAGAACGAGTTAGCAATAGACGCACTAATTATTGTTAGATTTTCTAAGTTTTTTGATAGATAATTAAACAAACAGGTGGCCACAAAAGTTACGATCCTGCATTGATGAACCAAATATAATGTTCGTGATTCGAGAATGTAGCTCAGTGGTTCGAGATTGAGTGGTTGCAAGTAATCAATGGTATGATCACATTCACAACCGCGTGTACGTGAAAGCAATGTTTGTTGAACGAGGAGGTCACGGTAGACCTAATTTAAACGAGTTGCCTTCACACTACGAGCAATGGACTGTATATCGAGGAGCTTACGAAGCTTGCTGTAATTGATAACACTGACATACAAAAATAATAATGAATTTATTAATAACTGAATACCAATGTTACAATTTACAATTGCGGGAGCGCGTCTTTTAATGCTCACTCTTTCGCGGTCTAACAACTTCTCCTAGCTTTAACACTGCCCAGAGGTGGGGCGAGACTCGTTGTGGCACGCAGGCCGTCTCGTTCAAATGTTTGTAAATATACATATTCCTACTCGTGTCGTAACATTACCGATGATTCAATTTTATAGAAATTTAACTAATTTGAATTTTACGTACCAATTTGCTGATACATTAGTGAACCTCTCTTTATGAGAACTCGGTATGTAGAGTATTCTTTAAATAAGCGTACATCAACGTTAGTACTCCTTAATATTATTATTATTATTGTCATCAATGACAATTATTACATTGAACAAAAACAGCAAGTTGTACAATAAAATTTATTCGACTTTCAGTTTTGTGCTCCATCGACACCCAGGACAGAATCATTGTTGGTAAAAAATGACAAAAGCTCCTAACACTGGTAACTTTCACGAGGCCAGTATATTACATCCGTGTTATTTCTTCCGCATCCAAAATTCCGTCGTTTTTTCACTAACCCTTCGGGTATAAATTCCGTCACGTTTACTATTGTACTTGGTTTCTATAGTCGATTTGCACTGCAATGGTTGCGTATTGATCGAATTGGCTAGCCTGTCAAATGGCTGAAATTTAAAAATCGGATCCTTCTTTTACTATCCTTCCTTTTTTTATAAATTTTACGTCCTAGTATTAATTGCACGCTGTTTTCGTTCTCACGGGCTGTGTATCTAATACTTTCGAAACCACTGACATTCCGTTTTTGTAATCCCTCCTCATTCCCACGATTTTACAGTCAATACCGATGGCCTAGTCATTCCTTGCGCTCTCAACACATTCTTTTATGGTTGTTCTTATGCGTATTTTAGTTTCTGTGGTGTATCGTCGCATAGTAAATATTCTTTCAATTTGCGGAAATTTGTACAAATAATTATAAACGGCTATTTTCCTATTTGTGCATGTAATTTTGGGAATTTAACACGAAGTAATGTAGAGCACCGATATTTATTTGTATTTGTATTTGACGTATTGGGTGATTTGCTATTTTAATTCTTCATCCTAATTAAAACCATCCTAACTGAAGTAGCAAAGTTATTAATTGTAAATTGCCAAAGATTATACATTTTGCAAGGGGTTTTCTTGCAAAACATGTATCTAACTAATTAAATTTAATAAATACTTTTCTACTACCTAAGATTTCCTTTATTAACGCGCCGGCGTTACATTTAGTATACGCAGATACCCGCTTGAGATTTCTTTTAGGTGGTGGATAATCGTAAAATATTAAGCAAAAATGTGTTAATTTGACATTTCTTTGCAGTTTTAGTTGATTCTCATGTATACAGTAATCCCTCAGGCATCTAAATTACTTGACTCCAAAAGAAATAATTTTGTATACGGCATGAATTCTAAAGACATACTGTACTCTAAATTAAATTTACTAATATCCATAATTTGCTTTAAAGCAGAGTTTGTGGCTCCCAATGGATTAATAAATGGCGCTGTTTATAATAGGAGATGTAAAATTAGGTTTTATTAAGAATTGCGGATTTTATGCATTTAAACTAAGGAGTTATACAAAGAGCTAGATGTTATTTGTATTAAAATCGTCTACGGTACGAAATTATTCAAAATCAGAAACGCATAGACCCGATTTACGGGTCCAAGTTTAAAACGAACACGCTTGGAATACAGACAAAGTACGACTTTCAGAAAAACTGAGTTTTGGTAATTGTACATGACTGTCATGAATTCGCTTGTACATGCAGGGTGCAAGAGATTTATTAGTGCCAAACGTGCTTTATTCTTGTATATGAATTACCTCAGCTACATCTGCATATAGCTCACGTTCTGTTCAGGTTGCTACATACTTAGTGGAATGAACAGTAGTTTTGTATTTATCCTACTAAGAAATTTCAAACAAAAAGTCATCTAATTTTTGGTACTGGAAAAAAGCATGTAGATCGTGATATATTATCTTTTATTGTAGACAATATAAAATAATTCCCTTGTAGTTAGGACACCTGTATGATATCAAGAACGTTATAGTTTCCTTAATTGTAAGAGTTCTGTTTTCCTGTTTCCTTCTACTTATTTTTGACGTTTTTGACATTTTTTCTATAAATGGGATAATTCATAATATATAACCCCAATGCTAAAAATATGTTTATATAATATCCGGAAATATTAATATATGAAAACAGAAATATGAGTTATCTATTTCTTGATAAACATGAATAGAAAAATAATCAGTTGTTGATAATAATTATTTCATTATAGGTAGGTTCAAATTAATATCTTATAAAAATCCAAACACGTTTTTAATGCATCTGTTTGAGTAAGCACGCTATCTTCAAGAAGTCAGCTTTGCATTTAGTAAATGCAAT
Organism: Platerodrilus igneus; assembly: GCA_036346225.1. Lineage (NCBI taxonomy): Eukaryota > Metazoa > Arthropoda > Insecta > Coleoptera > Lycidae > Platerodrilus > Platerodrilus igneus. The sequence goes on from JARFIW010000412.1 coordinate 317,962, forward strand.
TCATAAGCGAAACCAAAATCGAAGAGGGCATTTTTCTCTTGCACCGTTGCTGAAACAATTGAATTTACAATGCAGTTAACGTTTCCATAGCATGTATTATAACCATTCGGATTTCAAGTACTACTTTCATCATAGATTCGCTAATATAATGCTCTATGTTTGCCTATCTTTTTAGCATGCTATACTAGGACTGACAAGGACATGATGTGCTATTTTTGTTGGACGCTTGTGCATTTCTAGTTCACCATCGATAGACTGCTTACATCTATGCTAAGAAAGTTCAGATCCAGGTTACGGGTGTTTGGGACGCTTCCATGACTTGTATGTGGGTCATATAAGGCAGTATAATGTGAATAAGGACCCTTGCACTTGCGGCCACGTACTGCATTGGGTTGTCGCACAATGCAACAAAACTGCGCCCGCACATACAACGATGCGTTATAATTCTTACAGAGTGCGACAATTTCTTCTAGTGTTTTTTGGGTCAGAGGAGCATTTTGTATGTTTTTCAAAATATTTGAAAATCCGTAACCTTGCAACTAACAAAAACTGATGTAATAGCAATAGTACGTATGCAGCAAAAAAAGGCTGTTCTGTAGTTAAAAAGATCAATTCGAAACCAAGTATGGGTACTCCAATACTTCATTCTCTTCTAAGTTCTTGCTTTTATACCGAGTAGTTTATTAAGCATGCGGTTAGTAAAAACTTTTACTGAAATTATACATAACTTTATACCTTTTTGTCTCTGCAAAGTTATGAACACGATTGTGACAATAAAACTTTTTAGTTTTGCTAACCATGCGTCTTATTTTCTAACTAAAAAATTTTGGAACAGTAATGGCTTTTCTGACTTAAATAATTTACAGAGAATAATAAAAAGGCTTGTGTCTCAATCACACATAAACACCATAATTTGAAAACAGACCTTTGGAAAAACCTGATATGAACATGCATTAGAGAATTGATTAAAAGTTGATACACCAAAGTATAAACAAGAGATAAATGAAACTAAAAAATACTTAAAAGTTTGATAGATGTAGTTTGCTTCCCAACAGAACACGTGAAGTTGGAGTATCTACAAAGAAGTGAAATTACATCGACTTAGTGAATTTATTGGCAAAGTGTGATGAAATTTTCAAATCTCATTTGGATAGTTCCACGAGATTTAAGAAACTTCTAATGTGACACAAATAGATCTGATTTTCCGCATAAGGAAAGTTATGAGGAAAAAAATAAGATGTGAAGTAGATGAAGCCCTTGTGTTGGTATAATCCTGGATAAAACTACAAATATTGCAAATATTAGTCAATTGTCAAAAGCCTTACGTTATGAAACAAAAAAGGGATAACATAGGGAACGTTTTATATATTTTTAAATATTTCCACACCAGAGAATGGCGTCTGCTTTACACCATATATTTCAAACTATAATAAATGATTGCAGTTGTGGCTCCAAATTAGTAGTTAAAAGTTATGATGGAGTAGCAATAATACCAGGTGAGCTAGGAGACTACAGGTTATAGTAGGAGAATCGTATCCATGTGCACTATTTGTACAACATATGGCATATTGCCTAAATTTGGTTTTACAGCTGTCTTTCAATATAATAAAAGATTACATATTTTTTTCAGATTCAGAGTCATTTGCAGCGTTTTTTTTTTGCAAATCTTCAAAGACAATGGGTGCTTTAAATGCCGAAGTTTATAAAAGATTAGTTAAGGTAGCTGTCGCTCGATGATGATTGGTACAAATATCAACAACAGCTTCTTGAATTTCTTCAATATATTATGCATAACCAAGCATAATGGGACCACGAAACCGTAGTTTGCTCTAGATGATGTCTAAATATGCTGGAAATTGAGATAAATTTAAATCTATTGCTACATATTTTTCCGAGACATCTCCATTCTTTGACAACTTATTTGCCGATTTATAAAATAAAATCAACCACGTTAATATTTGCATAAAACATTCAGGAATTAAAATTAATTGTTTTGTCTAAAGAAGATTTGTAGACGAAATTTTAGCAACCACAAATAAATATGGAACTACAAACAAAAAATATGCGCACTGATATTGCCGAAGAACATAAAGCTGACACGAAATTAAGCTCTTACAAGCTGTTCTTTGAAATACTTGACAATATGTCCATTCACGTACAGATCAAGTTTAGAATGTTAACACGTTCAATGCTCATGCCGACAGGGTGTCGACGCGATAATTGCTATAGGAGTGCGCACGCCGCAGATGTGTCGGCTTAAGACCGTGAATTCTATAAGCTGTCTAGCAATATGTGCACTGCAGTTGAGCTTTTGCCGTGGAAGGAGCACGTTGTTAAAGGTTGCATTTATACAAAAGCGAGAGTGGTTCATAATATTACGGTGTATTTTTCTCGCTACCTTAGTTCACAACTGTTAAATTTATTAATCTCAAAATGGCAGAGGATTCGGTTGCTGGTCCGTCAAGATCAAAAAGACTAAGAATTCGTAATCCAAATAAATTAACTGAGAATGAACTGGAGGCACTAGCTTTGTATTATGATTCGGACGAAGAACCTTTCCAGAACTCTGATAGTAAATGGAGTGGTGCTGAAGAGGTCGCAGAAGAATTTGCTGAAGACGCTAATGATAATTACAATTATCAAAGTAATGATGGAAATTCTGTTGTCAAACCAATTGTTGAACCCACTGTCGAGCAATGTGGTAAGTTACAGTGGGTGGAGAATCCACCACTACTAAAAGATATTCTGTTTGTTGGGCAACAGAAACTAAATATGTCTTTACCTGGTGATGGAAACCCATTGACTTCTTTTATCTTCTGGCAGATACCCATTTTTTTGATTTATTGGTTAGAGAAACAAATCTATATGCAGAGTATATATTGTTACACGAAGTTTAGGGACCGCATTCTAGAATTAGCCGTTGGAAACCAGTTGATAGAGAAGAAATGTTAATATTCTTGGGTATTTCGTTTTTTATGGGCATACTACAGTTACCTAGATTGCGAGATTACTGGCGTACAGATCGTTTGTATAATTTACCAGTAAGAAACTACATGAGCCGAGATAGATATTTAATTATATTGAGGTGTTTGCATTTTACACCAAATCCTCAAGATGGCAAAGACAGTCCCGATGACAGGTTATACCTTTGGTGGAATTTTTCAACAACAAAATGTTCACGATTTATTCTCCAGGAAAGAACTTGTGTATTGACGAATCAATGCTTTTGTGGCGAGGTCGGTTGTTGTTCCGTCAATATATAAAGAACAAAAAGCACAAATACGGTATAAAATTTTATTTTATAACGGAAAGTAACGGAACAGTTTTGAATATGCAAATTTATACTGGAGCATGTGATGACTTAGGTGGTAAAGGGCATGCTGCAAATGTTGTTCTCCATCTTCTTCGAAATTATTGTAATAAAGGTCATAGTCTATATATGGATAACTACGACAACTCAGTAACACTTGCAAGGCAATTATTGGAGAGAGGCACCTATTGCACAGGAACTTTGCGTATTGGAAGAAAGGAAACCCCTGAGGTAGTTAGTAAAGCAAAATTGAAGACTGGCGAATCTATCCATCGTTATGGAGGTAATGTGTGTGTTGGCAAATGGAAAGACAAACGCTTGGTACTCTATCTTACAACCGAACACAAAAATAACTTCACAGAAGTAACATCTAGGTTCGGTAAGAGCAAGATGAAACCTGCACCGATAGCACAGTATAACAAATACATGTCTGGTATAGATCTACAAGATCAAATGCTGTCTTATTATCCAGTACACAGGAAAACAATTCGATGGTACAAGAAAGTTGGTATGCATATTTTTGACGTAATGATATACAATTCATTCATGCTGTATAATAAATTCTCTAGACCCAAAATGTCATTCTTAGATTTTCGTCATTCGCTTGTTGAAACTTTGCTGGTAGAGAATATTACAAAAGAAAATAGAGACCAACCAAAGGAGAATCCTTTAGCCTTGCATCTTCCATCAAAATGTGCAACAGGCGCAGGTGGTAGGAAACTTCGAAAAAGGTGCCGTTGGTGTTCAAAACGTGGTATTCGCAAAGACGCAATGTATTATTGTAAAACATGTACAGATTTGCCAGGACTATGTTTAGATCCATGCTTCAAAGACTTTCACGACAATTTGAAGTAAAGCAAATATAATTGATTTGTAGATTTAGTTTTTTTTCTGTTTATTGGCGGTTGTATTTTTATAGACTATTTTTTGCTCTATCTCTTTCACATTTACTATTGTGTTCTGTTCTAGTTACTTCCACTTCTAACCTGAACTTTCTTTTTTTGCATGTATTTTTTAGTATATTATGTTTATTTTACACCTTATAGATAATAAAGCCCTAAACATAAATTTCATGACAATATATTATTGACGACACATATGCGTCGCTGAGCACTTCATATTAAAAACATGTGTGCAGTGCTGGCGACGACACGTGTGCGTCACACGTCATTGTCTATTTAAAATTTTGTTGTTGCAAAATATTACGTCTTCATCAAACTTTCACAAAAGAAAGAAAGCAATAACCACACTTTCAGTCTATGGTACCAGGTAACTTGGTCAACAGCGCCATGAGCAGCGAACGTGTTAAACCCTCAATTTTTTTGAACTGGTTAACTATAGCAATAAAGCTACAGTTTCTGGGTAGGCCCGTGATTTACATTATTTCTAAAACTTTGACTCTCTGCATTGGGTTCCAAACTCGCCGGGATTAACAATACCTCAGACGGCTTAAATATAACAAATACTGGTAGGCTGTGGAAATCTCTCAAAGGCTGCGGAATAGATCGTGTTTGCCTAGAAATTTTTAAATTTTGTGAACGCTGCGGTAAAAATACAGCTTGAGAAACTTAAGGGTGAATGTAGGGGCTTATGTAGTAAACGTTTAATCGTGACTTCAAACTAAACGCATTGAAACAGTACAGATATTAGCAACCAATTTTGGGATAAACAACAGTGAATAAAAATACAGAGTGAAGTTAGAAGATTTAACTCTTAGCTGGGTAATCTTGTACAACTTCATAAAAAGTTTGAAAGAGCTAGGAAAATTAACCACTAAAAATTTATTTGCAATGAAAAGCTACCGATAAATGACTGTCGTATTGTTGGGGGTAAAATTTGTACTTCTCCATTGCAAATTAAAGAATTTAGAAAATAATAGGTTCATTGAAACCAGTCGTGGAAGAGACCGAAATCCAATGAGTATTTAAATTTCCTCAACATTGTATAGAATAATTTTAGTGTTAGCATTAGTGGGTATTTAATAAAGATTCTTTAGTGGAAAACAATTTAAACAAGTAGTTTCTTACGGTTGTGCACTTGGATGTCCCAGTGGTTCTCAGAAGCTTCGAGGTGCTCTACAAGTATTTTAGCGGTCCGTATTATTAATTGTTTCATTATTTTAATTTAAGGCAGGGCTTCTTAAACTTTTTTCATTCACGACCCCATTTATGATTGCGAGTTTCCTGACAACCCCATATAAATATAAAAAAAAGATAAATAAATATTTTTTGATGATTTATTTATTAGGTAACAATATACATATACATATGGAAATATATAGTTTTAGAATTCGTTTAGAAACATACAAAAATCTAAAATTAAAAATTGTAGAAATTGTGTTTATTATAGTTACAAAAACTATATGCCCTATTTTTCATCAAAATTGCATTTTTTGTAATAACATAAATAAAAGGGAATTCTGACCGTCCTAGTTCGTTCGAATATATTCGAACGCAGTCGTTGAGTGGTAAGTATTAAATTAAAATTAAAGGAAAAAATTTAATGAGATGGATGTGCCTGTTTTTTATTGCATAACAAATTAAATCTTGGTGGAATGTTTGACACTGCTGGACGTAAGACCTCTTCAACCTTTTTTTAGCAATGAACGATATTTGAATTTAATATGTGTTAAAGCTGAGAAAGTAACTTCACATAAATATGTGGGTTGAATGGCAGAAGAACATTTAACGCCATATCAGCGATCGTAAGAAATTCAGTTCTAGTTCCGATCCAGAAATCAGTGAAGGGCTTTTTTGGAAATTGTAGTTTTAAGTTTGAGTCACTTGAAAGTTCACCAAATTCTTCTTGAGCTTTAAGTGGCAGGTGATTAATCTCATTTCAGCCAATCCAAAGCGGCTTTTGAATCCAAGCTACCTTTTTGAAATCAATATTTAATATAAAATATGTACGAAACTGTGTTTCTATCGCTAAAAAGTGATCTACAATAATTTTTGCTTTAAAAGTTTTACAATGATTTTTCTCGATTATAAAATTGTCGACACTGGAAAACATTTCGAACGAATTTTTTTCTACACTACTTTCCCAAATGTTGATCTTTTTAATAAAACTTCCAATTTTATCATTCGAAGTAAATATATCGCAATTTTTTCCTGGAAGAGACAAGTTGAGATCGTTTAATTTCGCAAAGATATCTGACAAATAACACAGCTTGGATAGCCATAAGTCATTTTGAAAAAAAAGCAGCAAGTTCACATTTTTGTTGGGTTAAAAATATTTCAATTTCGTCTTTGAATAGCAATAATCTTCTTAAAAATTGACCTCATGGCAATCATCTTACTTCTGCATGTAATAATTAAGTTGTGTAGTTGGAATCCGTATCCTTATAGAGATTTGAAAATAAGTGGCTGTTAAGGGCATGGCTCTTAATAAAATTTATAATCTTAACAGCATCCTGAAACACATCGTTCAATTCTGGTGCTAACTTTTTTTCCGCAAGGGCCTCTCGATGAATAAGGTAGTGAGTAAAAGTTATATGATCATAATGAGTAGCTTGAAAAAATGATTTAAAACCAATATTTTTGCCCGTCATCGCTCTTCCACCATCTGTGCATATTCCACAGCAATTTTTCCATTCTAAACCTTCAGTTTTTAAAAATTCGTCAACTTCATAATATATGTCTTTCCCTGTAGTATAGTCTTTCATAGGACCACAAAATAACAATTCTTCCTCCACGCTTTCTTTATAAACGTACCTGACATATACTAACAATTGAGCCAATTTAGTAATACCAGTTGTTTCGTCCAACTGAATTAAAAAATTTGGACTGTTTTTAATTCTTGTAATAAATTGCACTAATTGTTCTTTGTTAATACTTTTTTTCCGCAAGGGCCTCTCGGTGAATAAGGTAGTGAGTAAAAGTTATATGATCATAATGAGCAGCTTGAAAAAATGATTTAAAACCAATATTTTTGCCCGTCATCGCTGTTCCACCATCTGTGCATATTCCACAGCAATTTTTCCATTCTAAACCTTCAGTTTTTAAAAATTCGTCAACTTCATAATATATGTCTTTCCCTGTAGTATAGTCTTTCATAGGACCACAAAATAACAATTCTTCCTCCACGCTTTCTTTATAAACGTACCTGACATATACTAACAATTGAGCCAATTTAGTAATACCAGTTGTTTCGTCCAACTGAATTAAAAAATTTGGACTTTCTTTAATTCTTGTAATAAATTGCACTAATTGTTCTTTGTTAATATCAGAAATTCTATTCGAGACAGTTTCGAATATCATCGCCATATTTACTTCCATGTAGTATTTCTACCATTTTAATAGCAGCAGGTAATACAAGATCTTCTTCAATGATGAACGGCTTTTTATTTTTAGCAATACAGTATGAAACTTCATATGACGCTAGTAAATATTTTTCGTTAACGGTCATAAATTTTTCAAAGGATTTTTTTTCTTTATTTAAAGATTTATACAGTCTTTCAAAATATTCTTTTAGTTTATTGACATACGAACATGCTTTGATTCAAGATGTCTTTTTAATTTTGATGGTTTCATACTCTCCGGAGCCAATAATTCATTGCAGATCAAACAAATAGGTTGTTCATTACTCTTACAATTTTGAAATGTAAAGCTAAATTGAAGAAAAGACTTATCATATTTTGTTTTTGCACATTAGGTGCCTGTTTTTCAATACTTTGTCCTGCCTGGGGAGAGTTTGTAGCATTATCATCTGCGTCATTACCATTCTTATTTAAGTTCAGCCATTTATCCATGACCAAAAATTATTTTGATCCTAAAATCCAATAAATATATAAAAATAACATATTGCATATAATATTTGATTAGTTAATTACCGAATAAATAAAAAAAACTAAAATTTCGTTACGGTGGAACACTAACAATTGACTGCACAAGAAGAGCGTCAATACTACACTAGTTCACATTACAGTCAGTGTTATTGAATCATTGTCTCGCTGCACGTGTGCGCGCATTCCAACCTTTGTTTGTGTGCAGGTGTGTGAGTGAGACTCTGCACAAATACACATCTAGATGACATAAAATCGTGTATTTAAATATTTGACATTAAAATCCCTGGCAACCCCAGAATTTTGCTACGCGACCCCATTTACGGTCGCGACCCATAGTTTAAGAAGGCTAGATCTAAGGTATTCATCGCACGCGTCTATGGGATGCCATGACGAAATAGTTGTGAACTTCTATGTAAACGAAACAACACATTGATCAAAACTCAATTCTGTTATAACGTAATTTAGGTTTACGTTTACTAAGATATGGGTATACAATTCATAACAGCAACTAACAGTAAATTTCTTTTGTATATGAATATGTAGATTATAGCAGTTTCAGTTTCAGGCCAGGAATAAGCAAGAGCAATTGAATTATTCTTTTATTACTGCGAAATACGCATTTTACATTTCTATGGGAGAATGAAATGTGCCGAACCCTCTATTAGTATAATAAACTTCAAACGCTTTTTGATTTATCATACTTTAGGGAATACAACGTGTACTGTATTATCACTAATCACAACCCTCTATAAATCAGTAAACTGGCTACAACAGTGAAACAAACTTTTACTGCAACGAAATTAATGCCGTTCATTGATCTACAAGCATGTTAAGAAACCTATCATATAATCGATGTAACACAGCCGTCTGTTCTAAACGCAAAAGTTACATGCATGAATTAAAGACATTGACAATAAATCGAAAATGCAAAATAATTAAGTAATTAATCCCATCCTGCTTAAAAAGTTTGTGGTTCTACTTTAGAGTTGATGAAATGAATGAATTTAGGAAACTAAGGAACTGCTCAGGTTTGAATAATGTAGCGTTAAAGCATAAAACGGCACAAACCACTGGGTCATTTGATGCTCGTGCGCAAATTAATTTTTGCGGTTTACACGCCAGTTTTGTGATCAAATACATCAATCTTTAAATAAACTGCGAATTGAAACTTTAAATGCAACTGCTTATTTAATTAAATCAGAAGGAGCACGAATTCAGAATAACACCGCACAGATATTTAAAACATAAAAATGTAACCAACACAATTTTTAAATCACATTTTTACACTGCACTTAGTTTAGAAAGTCACTGTTAGGGATGTATACTGGGTGTCCCATGTTATCGTATACAGGCAATATCTCCCTTATTTGAAAAGATTAGAAAATAATTAAAAAATAGTTTTCAATGGCTCACCAATACCTTTCTAATATCGTATTAAAAACAACATTTGCCTTTACAACTCCTTGGAAACCACCCCCAACTATTATTAATAAATTTCACCCTCTGTATATTTTCATCAAAAATGAATTGCCATTGTATTGTGAATACGTTGACATATCATACTTAGCAGTTTACATTTGTTAACACCAAAAAATAAACAATTTATGTTTTATCAATGATCTAACAATTATTGTTTATTGAAATCCTAGGTTACTGTTGCTGTAGTCTACAAAAATGTCATTGAATGTTGAAAAAGTAGGAACGGTCTTTTTTGTTTTGGAAATCAACACTGCTTGTGTCAAAAAATTAATCAACTGTTTTGAATTTACAGATTGTTTTATAAACATATTTTTTCTTCAAACGTTAAAATATGTCATTATTTAACTGAGTCGGCTTGCACAAAGTGTCACTTTTTTCTCCGGCGACAGTTTTACTTTTCCTTTTCCAGCCGCCGGAGGTATAAGTGTTTTCATGACAACATTAAATAAGTGACACAAAATAAATATGAACAAGGATAAATAACAACTAAACGTCATTTTTATTTTGCAAGGTAATATTAAATGTACAATTTTTAAGGGTAGCGTTTTGAAAATTAAAGCCGTGCATTATCGAGCCAGTCTCTTGATGTGCATTGGTAATAGTAGACTGCGTTGTTACGAGTCCTTCTGACATATAATCGTTGGTTGTTCCAGATACAACTACTAATTCACTTAAATTTAAAATCTTTTGGGCATTATCATTTTTGTTTCTCAAAGATTCTTCAATATACCCTTCTGCAACACTGCTCGAGTTCCACCCGCCGTGCCACTGAAAAGATTCCAAATTTCCTTCTCCATCAATCAACAATGTTGCTGAGGTGCGTCTCAACTTTCCCAGGTACAGAACTTATTCTGTGAATTCCCATTACACTTGTGCAACAGTTTCCGTTTTGATATTTTAGAAAAATCTTTTTAGAGACATATCTCGAGGTCTCAGTGACGCATGATGTCGATAAATTTTGATATAACTTTCACCGATGATCGTATACGATCGAACTTTCCTCGTCTTGTTATCGGGAATTTTAAGAAGAATTACATTTTCCATGTCTTGAATATCTTCAGTATTCATTTTCACCATTTCATCAGATCTGCAGGCACCCGTTTCTCCAATCAACAAAACAATATGAAAATACATACGTAGTTAAAATGTATGAAATTAAAACTAGTCATTGTTTACCTTTATCCCTAAATACCTGTCATCAGGCGCTTTGAATAGAAAATTTTCAAACTGTTCTTTAGTAAATACTTCAGACTTCTTTGCCAAATACCCCTCGGTTGACTTCTTCAGAAAAGCTCTGAGTTTTAAATTTCGGCTTATATCTACTCCATGTTTGATTATTAATTGGGATTTAATCATAGAATATCGTGATCACATAGTAGATGATTTCCACTTCTTTTCCCTTTCCATTATATTAAAATAAGCCAGAAGTACATCTTCACTGTATTCCTGTACTTTTTTTTATTGCACCATTCTATAAAGTGCTGGTAAGCAGCAGAGTATTTGTCCCCGGATTTTGTCGGTCCGAGGCGTGACACTGCTTCGTTTGCTGCAGATTCAATATCAGGAATTAGCATTTTACGAATACTTCTTAATTCAACAAGATAGCGTAGTTATTATGTTTGTGTCAACTTAATAAATGTCAAAAAGATAAATGACGGTAAGCAACCTTTGATATTAATCAAAAACAGAATATGTGTATACGTGAAATTATTTGAAAATGAGAAATTTTTGCATCTTTTGCAGAACGTTTGTAGAAAAAAATAGTATACTTTTGTGGAGGAGAAGTGCCTTTTCATGACTTGCCTCTTTTACCCGCCGAACGATAGCGAGGCGGGTAAACAGGGGCGCGCCATGAAAAGTTACACTTCTCCTTCGTATAAAGTAATATACTATTATTGGTGTAATTTAGTTGTTATATGAATTTGTTGTTTGCGTTAGTAATTATTCAAAAGTATTTCATTATTCTTGGTTTAAAAGAATGCCGTTTACGTTTAGTCCAGATGAATTCATTCATATGTTATTAGTTTATGGAGAATGTAGGAAAAACGCTCGAACAGCTGCTCGTTTATACCATGAACGTTTTTCTTTGAGACCTCAAGTATCTCATATGGTGTTTCCAAGATTAGAACGCAAAATGCGCACCGGTTTCTTTCCTGACAAACAACTTGCATCACACCAAAATCCAGTTAGAACAAACAATAATATCATTAATGTACTTGTATATGTTGGGATCGATCTCAATGCTTCCATTCGAAAATTAGCTACAGAGCTAGGAATAAGTAAAACCACTGTACAGAGGATACTGAATCAAAACAAATATCACCATTTAAAATGCATTTAGTTCAAGGATTACGATCTACTGATTTCGACCGAAGATTACAATTTATATCATTAACAAACATTTGCTCCATGATAATCCTAAATTATTAAATCAAATATGTTGGAGTGATGAAAGTCTGTTCCACAACAACGGTGTAGTGAATAAACACAATTCTCATTACTGGTCAATAGGAAACCCACATTGGGTTCAACAAACAAGATTTCAATCAATTTGGGGTATAAATGTATGGTGTGGATTATTTAATAGTCATCTGATTGGGCCCTACTTATATGAAGGTTTATTGTCTGGAGAAAGGTATTTACGTTTTCTACAAAATACGTTACCTGAGCGTATGGAGGACATTCCTTTGGCAGAACGGAATACACTTATTTGACAACAAGACTGTGCTCCACCTCATAATGCACATGTTGTTGTTGAATATTTAAATAAACAATTTCCAAACAGATGGATTGGTACTTATGGACCGATAGTTTGGCCAACCTGATCACCAGACCTCACACCACGGGACTATTTTTGGTAGGGCTACATAAAAGAATTAGTTTATCAAACACAACCTGTAGATTTAGATGGTCTTAAAGAGCGTATTCGTGAAGCATGCCATAGCATTACGCCAGTTATGATTCACGCTGCATGTACAAGGGCGCTTCTAGTACGTTTTGAAGCCTGCGTAGAATCGGCGGGAAATAATTTTGAACATTTACTTTAATTTATTAAAACAAATAAAAGAGTTTTATTTTTTCGTTATTGTTTCCCTTATGTTAATACATTAGTGTGTAACTTCTAATAATCTCTTACCATAATAAAATACTCCAGAAACAAATACTACCTATAAAAATGCAGGGTCTAACGCCCTTACTTTAACAAATGAAAAAAATAAATTGCGGGAAGCGCAATTATTTAAGTATCTAATAAAACTATAGAACTTAATATGCATTGAAATGCTGATTTACCTCCATTAAGAAAGTTTTCGTTTATTATTTTGTACCACCATGCTATCATAATTATTAACAAACTATATTGTGAAATGTTGCTTTCTTTTCATTAGGAAAGTTTTCAACAGTCATTTTAGTTAAGGTTAATGTAATTATCAACACGCATAAAAACAATTTAAATCTTTGCTCAGTATTTTAGTACTCATTTAGGCCATAAGCTTTGATATTCAAAGTAGAAGTTGTAAATAAATTGCATTTTTAAAAATATAAATTTCTGACTTGTAAACATAATTGGCGCTGCTCAGTAGAATACTCAAATAGTTCAACTCTCGTAGCAGATGATTTTCAAATCTTTATAGTGTATCAGAACGTAATTAACCACTCCGAGCAAATCAACGAAAGATCCACTTGGACTACAAAGAGACTTCAACCATTGGCGTATCTTACCTACATAGAAATACCAGGAAATTTCTTGAAAAACCTCAACTTGACCATCCTACCCACAAATTCTTAAGCATCTACCTTTTATTGTTATAATTTATGAACAGAGGTAGATCTCTTATCTATTTTAAAATAAACGTTTTAAAAACTAAGAAATGACTGTAAATTATTCGAAATTAAACATTACACGTAAAATAATTCCACAGTACAAAGTAGGAAGAGAAGAACCTTTCATATTACAATCAACAATGTGAAAAATTTATTAATACTTATAAAATTACTACCCCAGGACAAGAGCATTGTTCTTTTAATAAATGAATGTTTGAACACTGCTGTTCCATGCTCACTGGTGCCGTGAATGATACCCTTGTAGTATATAATCGACACACTTTGACACAAGTCAGGGGAACATTGCTTTTTAGTTTTAGCGAACTCAAAAACGAAACACTGCTAGAAAATAATCTGTTTTCAACGAACAAACGAAAATTATAACGATAATATTACGAAAGAATCAAGTTCAATTACAAAGCATCTTAGAACATATTAATATTAACGAAGATGACTTTAACATAAAACTTATAAAATTAATCTTTACAATCAACGAGCATTAAATACTTTAATGCGGGATCGTTAGAATCATATAGATCTTTTATTTCTTACAAATCGGTAAACCGTTTAGAAAACTGCATTGCACATTATAACCCCAAACAACAGGATAATTTTCTTAATTTTATCAGGAATTCGCCAAAAAGTATAAGGTATAGAAATCCCAATACAACAAATGTTCCCAAGTATTGGGTAGGAAGCCTGAACCCGAACCCACACCTAAGTCCATAAGTACAAGGAATATATTGCAACGGCCCAATACTAATAGAAGAAATTGTATTTCAAAAGAACTGTATAACGTGGAACAACCTCGGGATAATGACTCAAATGAAAACTATACTGAAGAAGTTTTTTATTATCAACCTCGCGATGCTGACGATGAAAATTTTTAGATACTATAGCCTCAGAACCATCACTTTTGACCTAAATAACAAACCAACCAAAAGAGCGAAATTTAAGTTTTTTAATAAATTGCACTTTTAGTTAAAAAAATGTGAAGTGCTTGATGTCAATGAAACCGTAATTTTTCGAGCTAACTAATGATGCGAAAATTCAAGATCCCCATGGTGAGCACTGAATTAGTAATATATCAGTAATATATATATATATATATATATATATATATATATAACATATATTGCTGTGAATCGCCCTTACGTTGGATGTCCTTTTTTTATTGCTGTGAATAGCCCCTGAATAAAATATTGACATTTTCTGATTCCACCAAATTTTATGTTCCCTGAAAGCCAGCAAAAATAATACCACTGTAATTACTTTTAAGTACCTTTTGAACTTTCAAACGATCCTTTCTCTATTTTTCAAATTCTCAAATGATTTTTGATGACCCTTACAGATATTTGATATAGCAAATATTAAATGTTAAAATTGAAAAACAGTCTTATACTAATAATGAATAAAATCTCTGACATGTGATTTCCCTACGTGTTTCTAGGAACTGCCTCTGAATGTCGATGGATTGTTACAGCTTCACTCGTTAGCGTAGTTTCTTCACTTGTTGACCAGAATGATTAATTAATTGGCGCTTAAATTTTTTCCTCGGATTTTTGGAATGACTTGGAGTTTACTTGCGGTTTAATTTGAGTATCTTGACGTTTGTTTTATGTTTCCTTATACGTTTATTTAGAATTTCCTTAAAGTCTGATTGTACCTATTTATTTAGACGTATATTTAGAACTGGAGGTTTGTTTAGAGGTACCTTCAGACATTTAATTAGAAGTACATTTGGAGGTATACTCAAACGGATATTTATAGGTACATTCAGAGGTACACTCAGACGGATATTCCAAAGTATATTTAGAGCCATAAATTCTTCAATATAAGAATAAAATTCAATTAATAGTTTACCTTACGTTTTAAGATCAAAACGGCTACTTCTTGTTGTATAAATCGGCACTTTTAATTTTCACTATTTAATAAATTATTAACTTTCACTAAGTTCACTCTTACGTAATATTTAACTTTCAATTGACGTTGTTAGTGCCTTGTCGAAAAGATACTGAATGTTTACAAGGTTTCCATAGTATTTATAGACTCCACCTATCAATTTTCTTATTGGTGTTCATCGTGTGTTTGTTGATCAACGCATTGTACTTTGCGCCTATCTTTGCAGAAATCGGTATTTCTAAAATTTCATGGTTACGATTCTTGTTCAGACGCTTGATCTCACACGTCGACGTTCAACTTCGTGCAGTATATTTCGTAGAAAGTCAAAATTTTATTGCATTATGGTCACGTCTTTATGTTTGTGTCGACTATAGTCCAAACTTTATCAAATCGCGGACCGCCTGTTATTTATTGTTTGTTACCCCAAATATTTTGGATTTTATGCAATACAATGTCTTTTGTCACGTATTAATATTTCTAATAATGACGTATTTGAACGCGTTTACTTATTTATGGGTTGATATTTTAATGATCTTATTAAATAGCTAGTATGCCAGTTTGTTTATCTTCACAGATTACGTGTTTATTTTGATAAAACTTGATGCGTTTACAAACCTTATTGTTGCTCGTTTCTTTCCAATTCTGGACTTGTATATTTAACTTAGAACGTTGTAACAAATACGATTTTCTGCTATTTAAAATACGCTTTTGTTCAATACACCTATTCATTAAATATTAAATTTCTATAGAAACCATATACTACGAATTCATACATATTGCCCCATCTACATTAGAATAGTCAAAGTAAACTTTAAGTGCTCTTCTATTTGTTTGTATCTTGATGCAATATTCCCTTCCCCGGCGCATGCTTGAATAATTAACATTGCCTCGTGGTCAAGCTCCATTTCGATATCAGCATGTAATCCGAATACAAGTGTTATCGAGGGCCTGCATGTTCTTTTGTTAAAACATGCCGGCCCAGAGGAAAGTAAGGTGGTGTCAACGGATACCATGGATTCATTTTTAGTTGTAGCATCGACCTAAGATAGTTGTAAATACATTTCTACGGTAGGTAAATAATTCACAAACTTACCTTTAAATTCATTTTTCCCGTTTCGTTTCAGCGCAAGTTTTAAAGTTTTAACGTTGCAAATATTAAGTAGTCAGTATGAAGTTTTAGATTTTAGCTTTTTAAAGTTTTGGAGTTTCTAGTTTCAAGTTTCAAGTATTAAAGTAATGAAAATTATGTATTATACTAAACAATTGTTAACCGTATGGCAAGTACGAGACTGAAGTAAAGTAAAGACACGTATTAAATTCTTTTCGAAATTGGTTGAGCTTTAGATGCAGTTTCAATTGTTGCTAGGCAAAAGAGTGGAAATCCCCACATATGATTGGTTAGTATGGAGGTCAAGTCCGGACACCTGCGTCAGCTGCGCATAACTACAAGAGTAAGAACGCAGATGTTTTAAAAAAAAATCCGGCCGCACAGCAGATATCCAGCGGTGAGTCATCCTCCATTTTATACCTATATTCTTTTCAAGGAACATTCATTTAGGATAATTTTCGAAGGTTCTATATATGTTTATTTAAAGTTAATACTCGAAATTTTTGTGAAGGTTTGATGATCATTTAAACTGATACACGTAAAATTTAGTTCAAAATTTAGTATTTGAATAATGCATAAATGACCTTATTATTTTCAAGATATTTCTATAAGATAATTTTGAAGTTACAAAGTTATATTAAAATGTTTGCATAACTAAACATGTTATACGATAAGAATTGTTTGCCAAATTATAGTGTATAACGTATTTTGACAGTACACCTAAAGTACAGCTTAATGCCGACAATAAGTATTTTTTTAACCTTTGATTCCATTAAAGATATCTATTAAAAATATAGTTCTATAATCTACAAAAATTTTTTTGAGCATTTAATTTGATTCTTGTAAACTGAACAGGATCCTATTCAAGTATCATGATGAAACTGTAACACAAAAAATGAAAATCATATATTTCTTATAGAGAATTAATGTAAAGTATGCAATAAAAAAATGTCCCATGAATATTCAGAGATTAATGTTAAATCGTAATAAAGAAACTATTTTGAAGGGCTCCGTACAGATAACTTTATACAAAAAATGTATATATATATTTTTAACTAATAGAAAGAATAATAAGTTGTTATGAAGCTTTCTTTCTTTGAAGTGAGCAGTAATTGTCCTATAGAAGCAAACAATCACAAATATGAAATTTTGGCGTTGAAGAATGATATTATTGGTGTTGAATTTAAAAATTTTTTTTGAAGCACAATTTTGACTAGTTGATCTATTTATAATCTATTTTTTTTGGTCATAAAGTGACTAGGCTCTAATGTAGCTCTAGTTTGAAAATGTTTAGATGTGGTTAAACTTTCAGATAGTACAAGATCGTCGTTCCCATTCCAGATAGCAGAGTCAAAAGTAAGTATTTTTTTATATGTTGCTCGTCTTAAGTTTTTTATTCTTTCGAAGATTTTCGTATCTGATATTCGGATAGATTCTTGTTATAACATTTATTAAGATACGGTGGCGTCCAATAAAATTTCTTTGTTTATCGTATACCATCTTACGACCCTCGCTCATAGCTCTGCCCTAAGTTGAAGAAGCTTAGCTGGCTGGAAGATCTCTTTAGAGGGACCTTTTTCTCTCAAAGCCATTTAACATCCTTTTTACCCTGGGCTTAAACGTCAAACAGGAACCCCTCGTAATCTGTCGAGGCTCTGCCGCCTATAAGGTAGAGTAGACATACTATTTACCTTTTGAGGAATTTAGTCTGCAACAACGTATTATGAGAGTACACATTATTATTTTTAGCTAAATAATATTTGATTATTAAATAATGAGCTTCTTTATTAATTAATTAAATTGGTTATGATTTATATACAGTGTACTCGCTGTTGACTTTATGTAAAGTAGTCGATTTACTCCTATTTAATGGTGAAATTGTTTCGTTTTCTTAACGTTAATAATATTTACATTTATCCTACAACCCCTATGACTTAATATACCTTTAAATCACCCCCTTATCATAGCAATATATATATATATATATATAGAGAGAGAGAGAGAGCTATAGGTGCTTCCACTAATGTGAATTCTAACCTGAATAAGCCCGTATTTTCTTGCCAGCCCAGCGATAAATATGCAGTAGAAAATGAAATGAAACAAAGTAATCTCAACATTACAGCTGTAATTACAAAAAAATTGTATAAAAGACGTTCGATACATTCAAATACATCTTTCTTCTACACACATTATCTGGTAAATTTACTTACACACACAGGTATAAAGAAAACTCATAAATGCAATTTGCAGCTTAAGTTTAGACAGAAATAACATTTCATGACTTCTCCACATCAATATAATCTTTGCCTAATCCTTGTTAATAATTAGAAAACCGTGAAACATTTTATATGTAAGTCACAAAATATTCTTTAAAACAAAGTGTGGTTGATCAGCACCTTGAGCAGACTTTTTGTGAGTGTCAAACCGCATTGAGAGTGGACCTCAAAATTACAAAAATTGTCCATTTACAAGTAATTTTCTATACGCAAAAACCTTATGCTAGCTTAATATAAACACACAAATTACCTCCCTAAAGATTCTAAGCAAAGATCCACTGCGTTTTGGATTGTCAAATTTTTTTGCTGGTATTCACATCTCAATTACAACCTGTCTTTGATTATAATTGCTACCTAAAGATAGTTTTCATTTAGAATTAACCGCATTAAAAAATTCCTGGTTCCATTTTTTAGATTTCCATTTTAATTAATCTTCATTCGTCAAAATCTACTTTATCAGTTTTCGAAAGAATTCTTGTTTTAAGAAATTAAAATATTAGGTAACCTTGCACCAACTTCAATTATTGTTTATTTTGGAGCAATAAAATGCGTTGTACTTGCGCTCCATAAAAAGTAATTCAGCAATTACCTATGAAGTACCAATGTTAAATGCCTTATCCAGAATGAATCCTCATTATCGACCGGCTCTATATAATAAAATTCTAAATACGTAATCGTTCCTGAACGTTTCGATTACATTCTAGAAGATCCAACTCATCCAATAATGTAATAATTAACTATAATTTGGTGTATTCCTATCTTTAATGGCCTGTCATTTTAAGATTTACTGCAATCATAAAATTCCCTACCTCTTATTAATGAATAGCCCTTCGATTGCTATTATAATTTTATGAGATTCTGTTATAACTTATAGCCATCAAAATGCGTTATCTTATTTGGTTTATATTCCTTACCGGTTTTATCGAGTTCCGCGAATTACTTAATTGATGTATTCATTCACGTAAGACAATTCGCTGACCTATACATATTGATTTACAATTTTCAAAGAGTCTGGAAGAATTACGTTTTGGATTAAAAAACGTTTATTGATATGATATTTTAAAGAGTACATCTTGGCATTGAAGTTATTTAATATTCTTAAAGTAGATGAATGTTTATATCTTAGAACTCGCTTACGGTCTGCTCAGTCTGCATAAATGCAGTAAAACTTGGTTTTACTCATATTTTTCAAGATGGTAAATATTTACACATGGGTTTCAATCAAGGAATGCTTTTGTACTTTTGCAGATTCGAACTTGCTTTAAAATTGGGATTTGTTTTTAAAGGATATTTTTCAACACTATATGTACTTAAAGCGTTTTATTTTACATAGAAATTCATTTATGTAAAAAAGGAATAGCAAACTTACTAGATACATTATACAACGTGAAAATTAGATATGTAAGATTTTTTCATTTTCTCAGTATTGAGTCGATTTTTCTCATGGAATGTGGTGCACAACGACCTCTTGTGAACGCCTTATCACGTCAATATATATTGTGGTGTGTTTAACCATCTTGAAAGTGTTTTTGCAGCAATTATGGTTTAAAAGGTTGTAACGTATTTTTTTTAGTTACACTTCGTTCTTTAAAATAAAAATAAAACAGCTATAATTTAAAATATTTAATTTGTGAATTACCGTCCAATAAAATTGATAATAACACATAGATTCTTTTACGTTTATGCTCTAAAGTTCGTTACTAAGCTCTGTGGAGTTGTCAATTTGTTCACTTCATTATCAGCGTTCGAACGAGCAAGCTGCTCTGCAGAATAAGTGGAGTCGAGATGGCCGTGTGTAAACACGTGGCTTCTAACAGTGTTAGAAAAAAGAAGATTAATTGATTGAGATGGAAGCCCCTTTTGACATCATTAATACAGTTGGTATAAATTAATTAAATAGATTATACTAATATTTTTTCTCATAGTGCAATAACTTAAGGACATATCTTATATAATATCTTATATAATATCGTAACGCATTATCCTGACGCAGTATCTTAAGGCAATATTTTAAGAAGGCAATTACATGTGTTCCGTATATTTCAACTTCACCAATAAATAACATCAGGCAAGTAAACTTTGGAGCTAAAATTTTGTTGGAGAATTAAATTCAATCAGGCTGAGGTTGTTTTTTTTTTGTAATCGCTGTATTACGAAGAACTTTGATATTCGATGGTTATGGAAATTTCCGACAGCCGAGGTCAAGGTCCCATATCTTTCGTTCAAAGCAGTTTCGTAGCACGTGAGTGTACCTTAGGATTTAATCACTTTGAACATTAATTAAATTGCTATAAAGAATATAACATTAAGAATTTGAGTAACGTAAAAAGCTTTTAAAGAAACAGCAAATTAAATAACAAATCTATTGTGTGTCAGAATGTTTACACGTACACAAAGTGTACATTTGGTAAAGCTGTAAATGACATTTTATGTCAGATATATAAAAAACATAGATTCAGTTGTCCTATCTAGACGTCACATGTCGTCTTAATTTAATTTAAAATATGTTTAAACATTTTGAGGTCATGAACTTGCATTTTTCATCGACATGTGAAATTCGCGTACTTACTGTTAAATAAAAATAACTTAAAGTAATTACATTCTACAATATCAGCACTTTGATAATTAAGTTTTATTGTGAAGGTCAAGGAAGTACTTAATTGATTTAAAGAAATTTATGTATTATGAGTAACTTAGAAATTCCAAGTCAATATATTTAAATTTTATACAAAAGATCCATTCAGAGATCTTCCTAATTTTGAATGCAAAACATTGCTAATATGTTTCTGTTCTAGAAAAATAATTTAGAGAAAATTTTATAGAGATACGAATTTAAATATTATAATTACTTGAATCCAGAAATTTATCCAAATAGAATCTATTTTGTGTTTGAATGACTTTTTATTATTTAGAATTCAAAAAAAAAATTTACAAGTCATCCCCGATTAGAAATTGTGTGTAATGAAAACAAATTCCCTGGGTATATATTTTAGAAGCCTAAATTCTATTATTTTATTTTTGGCAAATATTTTTGAGGACACAAATGGTGTCCATGTTGTACCTTTGTTTGTTCACAGGTCAAGCCGAGACATCTGTATGACATCTGGTGTTTGAGGTCTTGGTAAGTGTGTTTTAAAGAGTGAAATTCAGGTTTTATGGCTATGTTAGTGGTGTTGACATTAGGTTTCCGCATTCCCTTAATACAAGCACAGTTAAACTTTGTTGGTTATAGTATTGAAAAATGCGGTGGCGCTCATTAAATATATTTTTGGTCTTTTAACAACCCATGACCCAAGCTCATGATCTACCCAGAGCTAACACTCGACTAGCCGTTTATGTCTTAAGAGTTTTTCTTTATCTCAAGCAATTCTCCATCCAACTTTACCTTGGGCTTACATTAATAAGAAGAAATTCTCGACCTTGTGATATCAGGTTAGGGTTTTGGAAATTTAAAGGTGTAATTTTTTAGCTGATAGTCACGAGGATAAAGTTAATAATAAAAAATCAAGCAAGAAAGGTACACTTGTGTTTATGTAAAATCATTTAGAATCATTTTAGAATTTTTTTTCCATAGCCAAACTGAATCTTAGGGCTCAGTACTTTTGATTAAAATTAAAAAGACCATGTTCCGGTGGTTGTGAATTTGGCAGAGGGATCAAGTACTGTAGGATAGTGTAAGGTTAAGACTCAAATAGGTTATATCATAAAATTGTTAAATTGTTGTTGATTAAGTAGCT
Organism: Platerodrilus igneus; assembly: GCA_036346225.1. Lineage (NCBI taxonomy): Eukaryota > Metazoa > Arthropoda > Insecta > Coleoptera > Lycidae > Platerodrilus > Platerodrilus igneus. Next base: position 340,382 of record JARFIW010000412.1, read on the forward strand.
AAATCATGCTTTTAAAAAAAGTTATGGATGATTCTTAAAAGGGGTTTTGTACTTTAAAAACGCGGAAAGTCGTGTTTGTAAATAAATTAATTCAGTATTTAGTGAAATTGAAGTTCATAAGGTTAGAAAGATAGTAAAAAGCCAGATTAAAAGAGTTTGTACCATTGGCATTTGCAAAAGGTAGTTTTGAAAAGTAGTTTGTCTTGGTTATTTGTTCAATTAGAATTCATGATGTATTAAGAACAGTGCAGCAGGATGTAATTGTGTTATAACATAGAAAGAAATCATTAACCTTAGTAAAAGTTAGTTTTGAATTATATGTGCGAACAAATGGTAGCGACTTGTATAATTTAGTATAGAGAGAGGTTTAGATGTGTATTGTTAGGACAGTCTTGTTGTCATAAGTCTCAATGTTTCTTTTGTAAATATAACGTAGTATGCAAGATAGTTGGCGAACTATGTCTTTTTTGGGGGTATCTTGGATACCTGAAAATGTTTGAAGAAAAAGAATTTTGATTAAAAAAAAATAAACACGTAATTCTTGTGAGGTCTGTTTTTATTACTTGCGTAAATAAAGTTAAAGTTTGAAACGGTGGTGTTGACTAGTGAAATTTACTAGTAGTTGCAAAAAAAAAGAGATTAAAATTATAATACAACGGTAGAGGTACTAGTTGTATATAGGAAGAAGAATTTTGTAGTGGAGCACAGCTGGGAGTTGTAGACTCTAAAGTAAAACCGAAGCAAGGAATTGGCGAGCCGCAGCACGTGGTTAAAAATCTGTAAGCCATCAAAATTTTAGAATCAAGTATAATTATAGAAAGAAGAAGAAGCCCGTGTGTCGGAAGGAACCATTTCAGAAGTATTAAAAGTATCATTTCAAAGTATTACAGTTATAAATTTCATGTAGTAGTTAACGTTATATTGAGGTTAGAGTAGTAAAATTTAGTTTATCTTTATTAAGTGCCACCTGGGTTCCTCCAGCTGCTTAAAGCACGTCGCTGGAGAGGACACAATCTCGAACATAATTTAAAGGTACCATTTGTTTATTAAAATTCTGTAATGCGAAAGGTTCAGTTTGATATACCAAAAGGAGATTTGTTTACAATCAAAATTATGTAGGATTTTGTTGTACATAATTGTAAAGAGTGGAATCACCTCTGTAATTATTCATTGGGGTTTACTTTTTGGGTGGTTTGTTGCTGCACGCATTAGAGGGCGCAGTTAGTGCATCATTGGTTTCAAAGTGTGGACAGAACTCGCTTCCATTGAAAACTAAAATTTGTGATTTAATTCATTCAATCCTGAGATATAAGCGTTGTTTCATGTTTTAAAATATATGAGCTAACCCGTGCTAACAAAGCAATAAAAGGAAAAAAAGATTTCATAATTCAAAAGGTGATAGATCGCTGTCCAGGTTTGGAGCCATCTGTCGAAAAATTTAGATAAGGTTGGGATTGCAGTGTAGTTGGCAAGTTGCCTACCTACAGTGGTGAAGTTAAATTTTCGGATTTAAAAGACCTATATTTATTCAAAAATTATTATAAGTTTTGACCAGCCATGTGGTATTTATTATAGGTGACGCAGGCCAATGAGGGACTGCTAACGATTAAAGAGAAGCGAATTATAATAGGCGGCTAAGAGCGTAGGGCGTAGGTATAATATTACAAGTGAGCATCTTAAGTAGGTAATCCCCTACGTGGGAAGCGATTATAATGTATATATATATATATATATATATATATATATATATTGCGGTGGATCGTGGGGACAGTCTCTGCAACTCCCTAAAACCTATTCAAATTCTAACGTTGGGCCGTCATAAGATTGCTGTGAATCCGCGGATTAACGTTTTAATAATCGAGAGTAAGTCATTAAATACTTTTCAAAATAAAAAGTTCACAACAAAAAAAAATTTCTTACCCTGATTTCTGCTTAAAAATATCTTCAACAGCTTCCCTGGCTAGCTCAGCTGTGGCTCTTCTTGGATACCTAAATTTACAATCATTCTTCCTTCCCACTCACACACCATTCAATAAAATCATCAAATAATACAACAATCATACAATCTTTATTTACCGCTATTTACAAACAATTATTCACAGATATATACAATTTGGTTACAATTCAATAAGTAATATTTTTGTAAAGTCCTTGTTTTAAATTTTTATTAGTAAACACATTTAATACAATTGGAGTAGATGGGCCCCAAATAATACCACATATTTATTGCACACTGGAGTATGGTGAGCTCATAATAACCCAGTTTATTAATGTATGCTTTTACTTTGCATATAATTACTACAAAATTAATTAACCCATGTACCCTTAACAATCCCATTTAAATTCATAATGAAATTTAGTAAGTTTTACATATACCTTTTTTTATTATTTAAACTAACCCTACTAATTGTCAAGTACACGTATCTTTTTCGATACGTTATAAAACCATAAATAACCCCAATGTTCACTCACACATCACCAAATAATTCCAACAGTTTATCAAATAACAGAAAATACAAATGAGTTACCTGGAAAATACTTCAAGACTCTATCTCCTTCGATGAATCTATCCAGAACCCCTTTTCTTCGTGATTATGCGCTCTGATCCTCCAGAACCCCTTGGCTTTGTGACTATGCTCTCTGATCCTCCAGATTTTTATAGATGATAACCAAGCGCCTTGCTACCAATTACCATACCATCACCGCATACAAATTCACGTATATTATACTTGTGTTTATTGATTTCTTAGCTTGTTATGGTATTAGTTGGATCTCGGTTAATTTAATTCACTTGACACTACACCCGCTAATAACTACAAGGCCTCAACTTACCAAAGACTCTACCATAACGTCGGTTGATTACAATACGTAGTCTAAAGCGATGAAAATACAAAGAGAATCAAAGAATCAAAAAAAGAGAATGAACCCCATTCTCTCCGAGTATTTATATCCTTAAAGCACCACCACCACTAAGCCATACTTCACGCGAAATACTTAATTTAAACTAATATTTCTGCAAATTTTAATCTAACTGACTTAAAGCTTCCAGAAATTTACCTCGTGGACGAGCAATTTAATCCGGAAAAGCGCATTCACCTGTCGCGTGTTCGTCCGTTGTAAAACTATCTATTTCAACCAATGATACAGTCCTGTGTCGTCATAAAACTCCGCCTCTAATATTTTTATCTCTGTCTTATGCATATTAGATGTCGCGTTCCAACCCCACTTGAGCTATATAAAATCGATATTGCTGACCGCGTCCACGTGGATTGAATACGTGCGTTTTGAAACCAATGCTTTTATATCCATCTTTATCCGCAGCATATTATTGATCGTGCATCCCTTCCGCTTTTCAAGAAACTTTGTTATCTTGTTTATTCGAAGCAACTGACGGTTGGAAATATATTCGATGAAACCCGCGTTATTATGCATATAAATTCGATGAAGGTAAACTTTGCAAACATGCAGGTGTTCTTAATTATCGACCGTTTAAAATAACAATTCTAGGAACTTATATTTCACGGTATTCGATACAATTGACGTCCTTGTTTGTTACAACGAACCCTTTTGCCTTGGGATTATTGATTTTATATACCCTGGTGCGTTTTCTTAATGCTATTACACGTTGAATTAAAATCAATTAACTTAATTATGCGTTTCTATTTGTTTTTAAAAAGTGGTTTTCTTTATTAACCTATTACTTTTCAATCATTAATTATAAAAATACGTCAATACTTGTTCGTTTAAATTAAATAAATGAAATAAATTTTGCGAGTAAATAAATTGTTCTTTTCTCTATACAGGGTGTTTGAAATTGCATTGCTTACCCCAAATTTAACCCTTTGAATCCATAACAATATATATATATATATATATATATATATATATATATATATAATGTCTTTCTTCATGATCTTATATAGATAAATATTCTTTGTTCTTGGGAGTAGGTCAATATAAACTAAATCAGATTGAAATATCCTTATATTGCATGAAGATTCTTTTCTATTTACGCGTTTCGTTCCGATGGATGGATATATATATATATATATATATATAATATTGTCAATTGAACAAAATTTCGTTATTTACTTGTTTAAAACTTATTTTTCTAAAACTTATATAAGATAAAACACAAACATATTAAAATAGAAGTGTTATATTGAAAAGACTTTCTATTTTAATATGTTTGTGATTTATCTTATATAATTTTTAGAAAAATAAATTTTGAACATGTAAATAACAAAATTTTATTCAATTGATAACTGGTATGTAACTTATATTTAGTATTTATTTATTGTTTATGTTGTGAAGTTGTAGCTATTTTGAAAATGATGCATCGGACCGAAACGTGTAAATAGAGAAGAATCTTCATGTAATATAAGCATATTTCAATCTGATTTAGTTTATATTGACCTACTCCCAAGAACAAAGAAGAATATATATATATATATATATATATATATATATATATATATATAATAATAATAATATTGTTAAGATGAAATGAAAACCCAACTTTGTATGTAACGTTGAATTACCATTTCAAATTGAACTACTAATTGAAAACCACTAAAAGAACGGCTACAGCACGATTTGAAGCTGCAATCCGGAAAATCAGAGGTCGCAGGTTCAAATCCTGCTGTAGCCGTTCTTTTAGTGGTTTTCAATTACTAGTTCGATTTGAAATGGTAATTCAACTTTACATACAAAGTTGGGTTTTCATTTCATCTTAAAACTATTAATATATATTAAGCATTCATTTGCATTCCAAATATGGATTATTCTTCTCTATTAATAATAATAATAATAATTAATATATATATATATATATATATATATATGTACATACAGAATGTGTCATTGGTAACGGAACAGTCTTATGTCGAAACGGGACAAATAAAAAAAAAAAAATTTAACGCCACGTTGAGTCAGTTAATAGTATTACCAATTTAGAAATATATTTTAGTATACAAGATGTACCAAGTAAGCGAGGCACATTAAAATTAGGTTTTTTAAGCTCCTCACATTTAGGTGCAAATAAGAATTTTGCGCAACAAATAAGAAGTTTCGTTAATGTTTCCTGTGTCTGTCTATTACGGTTTTAGAGGTATTGCGATTTTTTAATAAGTGTTACACTTTTAAACAGTTTGTGTAGTTATCGAGAAAAAGTATTTGAGAAAAAATCGCTGTCTCCTGAAATAGTTAGATATTTACATCGGTTATAGTATTTAGTACTTTTAAATGTTATATAGGGTGCTTAAAATACTATGTACCCTCATTAGTACAGGTACATTCCATTAAGTTGTCATTTTAATAAAACACCTGTTACGCGTTAAATCACTCCTTAGATTGTCTTTGTAAATAATTAATATTAGGGTATTACACATATTGCGCAATGTATTTTTCGTAAAATGGGTTTTGATGATTCGGTGAAATTTTTTTAGTCGTGCGTAAAATGGGTTTAGATATTATCCCAAGGGTTTGTAGTACTACATTACGTTTTTCGTCCAATCACTATGCATGTGAAAGCAAGCGGTCGTTGTTTCCAAGAATTACCTGGGTGGCAGTGCTTCGATGTTGGCGTGAGTCTTTACCTTTAGCTACTCTTGGGGTAGTTGTAACAACCGATTTTCAATCGCTTTGTTGAGCATAAAGTGTATCATTATTTCTTATATAATGTTACGCTACTGCGTACCAAAACTTAGATTATTATCAGTTGACACAATTTAATTATTACTTGTATATTTCACGAACCGTGGTTGAATTATTATATGTACGGGTTACAAAGATTGCATAGACCGTGGTGGAATAATCTCATACAAGCGAAAGCTTCTATATTTTAAAAAGCTTTCGTTTTACATCTACGGTACCTGGGATCGCATAATATTTACAATACAATGTATTGAGAGGGTTTAGTTTCTGGTATTTAAACATATGGTGCGGCCGCAGGGCCGGACGAATTCATTGGGGGTTTGCAGGAATGTGGGCAGATGTAAAGAAACGGCAATGATTCCGGGCTTTTTTTGAGGTGTGTCTTTGGGTGAAGACGTGTTTGAGTGTTGCTTAGAACACGTAAGTATTTATTTTGTTTGAAAGGACATTTATTTTTAATAATGCAAGTAACCCTTTGCTATAAATTTCATTTTGATACTACATCGATTTATGTAGACCATTATTGAATTGTAAGGAAAGACTGATTTTATTTTGTGATGGCTGTTTCATCATTCGGTTACAGCACCTGTTACATTTATATGAATTGAACAAAGCAACCCTCGTTAATTAATTTTACATAGACGCTAACGACGGGGTGCGGGAGCTGTTGTTGCGATCTGTAGGCCGGTCTGCTTTTGTGGTGAGTTACATTGACAGGAAATTACGTCGCGTGTTCCGGAAATAATCAGTGAAGAGAGCATGCGGTATTAACCCCTGGAAACTTTGATTTAATTTGTACATACGGATACCGTGTTGAAAGGACGGTATTGCATAGTTGTGTTTCATAGTGCTTTTGTTAAATTAATTAAAGGTATTAAGTTAATCATAGTTAGGCTAGGATTAGGTATATGTGACGACGTGCACGTCCCTAGATAACAATTAGGTTAGATAGAGTTACGTTATTTTATGTCGGAATAGTGGGCCCTGTAGGCCTTATTGCATTTCGAGTTCCAGACTGTTTATTTATTTGTTTATATATGCTTTTCCTGACAGTCGATGGTATAATAAAATGTTATTGCTTTTTCTAAACTACGAAGTTTATTTCATGATTACTTTTATTAGGTATCAGTGCCTTTCCGCTGATTGGCGCCCATGTTTATTATAAATTGTTAATATATGTATTGATGATTTTTATTCATATCGCATAATTGGTAAGTACAAGCAAGGTTTTAGTTATGAGTTTGAACCACGACCTACGCCGCTGAGTTTAGTCTGCTTGGACTTAATTAACCGTCTTGACTGGTCTTTACAGACCCTTGACGGACGGTTGATTAGGTAAATATTACACTGGCGCCTAACGCTTGGGGCTCGAATTTTGTATCGTTTTTACGTTGCTCAATTTTTCAAACATAATTGTACTAACGCAGACACTTTTGAATTGTTGTGCTGAAGCATTTGCTTTTACTTGCCAAGTTGAATGTACATTATAATTTTTTGTGGAGTTAACATATGCGTGTATTTTGAATTTATTGAACTGATATTATTATTGAAAATGTTTATAGTAGAGTCTTTAAAAGCTGACGAGCTGAGTCACGAATTATTAATTCGAAATTCAGATCCTTCTGATAAAACTGTTGATGTTAAAAGAAAATTATTACGTTCCAAACTTGCATTAGAAAAAATTGATGTTTCAATTTTTCTAACTACGAAAAATTCAAATTAATCAAAAGACGAATTAAATTGTTTAGAACAAAAATTAATGAATTGGAATCCTTGCTTCATTCTTATAAAATTACTCCTAAGAAAAATGAATATTTACGGTTGCATACCAGACTTTCACACGTCTATCGAAGGTTAACATACACAACTTTCAATGAAGTATATTCTTCATTTCATTCACAAATATTTTCTCGTTGTATTAAGTCTATTGAAATGTTAGAGCAAGTCCATGAAGAACAAGAATTTAATTCTAACTTTACATATTTTTCTTTAGGTGTTAATCGCGACTCTACTCATGTTCCTACCGGAAAAGACCTACCTTCTACGTCCAACGTTGTCACCCACACTGAGCCTTCAGTTGGTATTTCAACTAAGGACCTTAGTACCTTAATTGACTCGCTTAATAGAACTCGTTCAGCGGTTCCGATTTATAAATGGGGTCTCCAGTTTACGGGTGATCCGAAAAATATTTCTGTTTTATCTTTCATTCAACGTTGCAATGAGCTTCAGGTTGCTCGGAAGGTTTCTTCTGAAGATTTATTCGAAGGAGCCATTGACCTATTTTCTGCTTCGGCTCTGGCTTGGTTCAGAGCCACCCGTTCCTCTGTTCATTCCTGGGATGAATTAATTTACAAACTTAAACAAGACTTTCTCCCCGAGGACTACAATGAAAATTTATTGGCCGACATAAAGGCGCGAAAACAAAAAATTGAAGAGTCCCCTATTGTTTATATTTCTACCATGGTAAATTTATTTGCTCAATTGGATGAAGCTATTGCAAACTCCGAACAACTGAAAATTATTAAAAGAAATTTGCAATCTTTTTATGCCACTCAATTGGCTTTGATTGAGGTTACGGACATTTCGCACCTAATCTCTTTATGTAAAACCTTGGAAGGTATTAAATTACGACATGCACCTGTCGAGGAGCTTCCCACTTCCAACAGATTGCCATTCAGTCCAAATCCTAGGGTCCTTGTTTCACCTACTACAAAAATATAGTAGCAAGAACTGATATTTCTAATTTCTCAAAACGAATACTGCCAAGTCTACTACAATTTGTTTCAACTGCAAAAATTAGGTCATTCATTTCATACCTGCGCCGAAAAGCGCGCATTATTTTGTTATTTGTGCGGACAACACGATGTTACTTCATTGGATTGTCCAAAATGCTCCCAGAAATCAAAAAGCTAGTTTCGAAGAGTCATTTCGTTAGCCGATGTACCTCTTCACCAAAATTTGCGCTGGCTGACAAAAGATTTGGCCCGATTGGCTTCAAAAGTCAAAAATTTTTACAAACTACTAAAATTTCTTCTAATTTCTATAATTCTGAAAGAGATTCCAGACCTCATATCGCTGTTAAAATTTTTAACGATAATTTAGTTGCTCTATTGGATTCTGGCGCAACGATCACGATATTAGGGAAATCGGGAATATTTTTAATTGACAAATACGATTTAAAATTAAATCGTAACGATGAGTTTTCGTCACTCTCTACGGCTGATGGTACTTCACAGTCTATTCTTGGTAAGATTACTTTGCCACTTTGTGTTAATGGTCTCACTCATGAATTATCAATTTTAGTTTCTGATACAATTGAGAATGCCCTTACCCTTGGTGTAGATTTTTGCCAATTATTTGAAATTAAAGTAGATTTTTCTACAAAAGAATTTTTGCTTGTTCTTCTGAAATTGATACTTTTCATATGATTAAATGTGCTGATGAATTGGATGAAGGTCAAAATCCGAATTGACTCGTATTATTTCCTTATTTAACTTACTTGATCGTCCAGAATTGGGTCGAACTGATAAAGTCACTCATACTATTATTACTGGCGATGTTATTCCAATTAAACAACGTTATTATCCTTTATCACCTGCCATGCTAGCACATGCAAATAAAGAGATTGATGAGATGCTGGCTCAAGGCATTATTAGCCCGAGTTCTAGTCCTTGGAATTCGCCGATGCTGTTGGTTAAGAAGAAGTCGGAGAATTTCGTGTTTGCTTTGATGCAAAAAAATTGAATTCTGTAACAAAAAAAGATGCGTATCCTCTTCCATTTTTAAATGACATACTTGATAGGTTTCGCAACGCCAGGTACTTAACCTCTATTGATTTAAAGAAAGCTTTTTGGCAAATACCTTTAGACGCGGCGAGTAGAGAAAAGACTGCCTTTACAGTTCCTCGCCGAGGTTTATTCGAGTATAATGTTATGGCTATGGGTTTAACCAACGCGCCTAGTACGCTTCAGCGGCTCATGGAGTCTATTTTTGGCCATTCCTTGTCGCAAAATGTTTTTGTTTATTTAGATGATATTATTGTCGTATCGAGTACTTTTAAAGAACATATTGAAATTTTAGAGGAAGTTTACAAAAGACTTAGAGATGCAAATTTTACCATTAATCTTCTTTCAAAATGTGAATTTTGTAAACCCAAGTTATTATATTTGGGTTATGTTGTTGATAAAGACGGTCTTCATACCGATCCTTCTAAGATAGATGCTATAGTCAATTTTCCGCTACCTAAGACTGCCACAGAAATTAAACGTTTTACTGGAATGTGTTCGTGGTATCGTCGATTCATCAATGATTTTTCCACAATTTTGGCTCCGATTAATGACCTATTAAAAAGCAAAAGGAAGTCTCAATCTATTACCTGGAATGAAGAAGCTCTTAAATCCTTTGCAAAAATTAAAGCTTGTCTTGGCCAGGCTCCCATTTTGGCTAGCCCTGACTTTACTAAGCATTTCTACTTACAATGTGATGCGTCAAATTATGGTGTTGGAGTTGTGCTGACTCAAGGTGAGGGCGACAACGAAAAGGTAATTGCTTACGCATCTCGTGCTCTTAATAAGGCTGAGAAAAATTAATCGGTGACAGAAAGGGAATTGTTAGCTGTCATTTTTGGCATTCAGAAATTTAGGCCTTACATAGAAGGCACACACTTCAAGGTTATTACCGATCATCATTCTTTGATCTGGCTTAATAGCCTAAAAGATCCTTCAGGTCGATTAGCGCGTTGGAGCGTTAAGCTTCAGCAGTTTGATTATGAGGTGATTCATAGGAAGGGTAAACTACATGTTGTACCTGATGCTCTTTCCAGAGCCCCTGTTGAAATTAATTCTTTAAAATTTTCTTCTGACGATATCGATGACTGGTACAAAAAGATGCTATCAGAAATTTCTAATAAACCTGATTCTTATCCGGATTGGAGAGTTGAAGATGGAAAAATTTATAAATATATTTCTAATAATTTATCAATTGAATCAAATTTGGTGGAATGGAAACTAGTTGTTCCAAAGTCAAGTCGTAATGAGATTTTGCAAAAGTGTCACGATGACCCTACCTCGGCTCATTTAGGAGTTTTCAAAACTTTTTCAAAGATTAAAGCATTATATTATTGGCCCAAAATGAAGTCGGACATTTCTAAGTATATTCGCAATTGTAAAATTTGTTGTGAAAGCAAATCTGCTCAATTTAATCATTATGGATTTATGGGCCAGGAAAAGCAGATCTCTTTCCCATTTCAATGCCTTTCTATCAATTTAGTTGGTCCTTTTCCTCGTTCAAAACAAGGGAATACAGTTCTTTTAGTCATCTGTGATTGGTTTACCAAATTTACTCTAATCCACCCAATGCGCAATGCCTCTGCACAACGCATCTGTGAATATATTGAAAATTATGTGTTTTTGGTTTACGGGGTTCCACAAATTTGTATGGTGGATAATGGTCCCCAATTTAAAAGCGTTTTGTTTTCAAAATTAATGAATACTTATAACATTCAATCCGTTTGGTTTAACGCAAATTACCATCCGCAGGTAAATTTTGTCGAAAGAGTAAATAAAGTCATTGGAACAGCCATCCGTAGTTATATTAAAGACAGTCATAAGAAATGGGATGTTGAAATCCATAAAATAGGACACGCCCTCCGAAACGCTGTTCACGAATCAACAAAATTTTCACCATCATTTTTGGCTTTTGGCCGTACCGTTCCTATTTCTGGAGATTTTTTTGGTCGGTTAAAGAATTTCAAAGAGGATGAGTTGTTTTTAGAAAATCGAGAACAGTTAGTTCGAGACATGAATGAACTATCTCCAATTTTTAGGGAGGTAAAAAGAAATCTTCATTTGGCGTATGAGCGCAATACCCGTTCATTTAATCTAAGACGAAGACCTTTGAAGTTTAATGTTGGTGATCTTGTTTGGAGAAAGAATTTTGTTCTGTCGGATGCTACTAAATCATTTAATAAAAAATTAGCTCCTAAATATTTGGAAGCTAAGATAATTGAGGTTGTTGGTACTACGACTTACCGCTTAGCGACGGTGGATGATAAACCGTTGGGTATTTTTCATGTTAAAGATTTAAAGCCACATTAAATATTTTCCTTATTACCCTTATCCCCAGTTCTCAGTTGTTAAGTTGAATTCAAGATGTTGGATTTAAGCCTTGTGCATTCACTAGTATTCACATTTTATTTCTGCTTTTGCTGGTGCAGAGGTTGTTTTGGGCGTTGGTCCATACACTTATTTTTGGATTTCGCCTAGAAGTCTATTTTTTTCGTATATTTTGTGGGTTATTGGATTTGAGTTTCGTTGGTGTTGGAACTGATTACTCCATTCACTTTCGCTTATTCAAACTCTGTAGTTGCAGTTTGGACTGCGCATTTTATTTAATGGAAGCTTGGCTTCTAAAGTAGATATTTGCCGATTATTAAGTTTTAATACTTAGGAACTTAGCTTCAAGAGTTGGATTTGTAACTATTGTTTCGATAGTTGCTGGAGCTAATAGTTTTTCAAGTTACCTTTAATCACTTAAGTGTGCGAAACATTTTAACTTGTTGGAGGTTGTAGCAAGTCATTTTGTTTCAGAGTTTCGATAATCGGTGTTAGGTGTAGAATCTAATATTGACTTGGTGAATTTAACGTATTTCAAGTTCAAAATGTGTTTAGTATGGTTTCCTTACGTTGAGCATAAAGTGTATCATTATTTCTTATATAATGTTACGCTACTGCGTACCAAAACTTAGATTATTATCAGTTGACACAATTTAATTATTACTTGTATATTTCACGAACCGTGGTTAAATTATTATATGTACGGGTTACAAAGCTTGCATAGACCGTGGTGGAATAATCTCATACAAGCGAATGCTTCTATATTTTAAAAAGCTTTCGTTTTACATCTACGGTACCTGGGATCGCATAATATTTACAATACAATGTATTGAGAGGGTTTAGTTTCTGGTATTTAAACATATGGTGCGGCCGCAGGGCCGGACGAATTCATTGGGGGTTTGCAGGAATGTGGGCAGATGTAAAGAAACGGCAATGATTCCGGGCTTTTTTTGAGGTGTGTCTTTGGGTGAAGACGTGTTTGAGTGTTGCTTAGAACACGTAAGTATTTATTTTGTTTGAAAGGACATTTATTTTTAATATTGCAAGTAACCCTTTGCTATAAATTTCATTTTGATACTACATCGATTTATGTAGACCATTATTGAATTGTAAGGAAAGACTGATTTTATTTTGTGATGGCTGTTTCATCATTCGGTTACAGCACCTGTTACATTTATATGAATTGAACAAAGCAACCCTCGTTAATTAATTTTACATAGACGCTAACGACGGGGTGCGGGAGCTGTTGTTGCGATCTATAGGCCGGTCTGCTTTTGTGGTGAGTTATATTGACAGTAAATTACGTCGCGTGTTCCGGAAATAATCAGTGAAGAGAGCATGCGGTATTAACCCCTGGAAACTTTGATTTAATTTGTACATACGGATACCGTGTTGAAAGGACGGTATTGCATAGTTGTGTTTCATAGTGCTTTTGTTAAATTAATTAAAGGTATTAAGTTAATCATAGTTAGGCTAGGATTAGGTATATGTGACGACGTGCACGTCCCTAGATAACAATTAGGTTAGATAGAGTTACGTTATTTTATGTCGGAATAGTGGGCCCTGTAGGCCTTATTGCATTTCGAGTTCCAGACTGTTTATTTATTTGTTTATATATGCTTTTCCTGACAGTCGATGGTATAATAAAATGTTATTGCTTTTTCTAAACTACGAAGTTTATTTCATGATTACTTTTATTAGGTATCAGTGCCTTTCCGCTGATTGGCGCCCATGTTTATTATAAATTGTTAATATATGTATTGATGATTTTTATTCATATCGCATAATTGGTAAGTACAAGCAAGGTTTTAGTTATGAGTTTGAACCACGACCTACGCCGCTGAGTTTAGTCTGCCTGGCCTTAATTAACCGTCTTGACTGGTCTTTACAGACCCTCGACGGACGGTTGATTAGGTAAATACAGTATTGCCCGAAATAAACAGTACTGAAACTAAGTTGGCGGTGTTTTTATGCGTGCGCTGTCACACTCAAGTTAGCTAGTATAGACCTGTCAAGTAAACCTCAAACAAGTAATTAGTAGGGCCTAATTGTTAAAAATGGTGTTAAGTACAGAGGTGAAAGTGTTTCTGGTAGAGCATTATTTTCGTTCATACGGAATCGGCCGACGTAATGGTGCAAGTTTGCTATACGTGTCTGATCAATTCACACAAAGGTTTAATAAACGTTCTCCAAGTAATGCTGTAATTTTGAAGGTTATTGAAAAGTTTAGAAATACAGGTAGTGTATTGTGCCAACGAAAAGGAAACTCAGGGCGTCCCAGGACAGTTAACAACAACAATAACCATGAACGTGTTTTTGAGCAAATCTTAGAAAATCCGAAAGTCAGCCAGGCAAGGACAGCGTTACAACTTGATTTAAAAGAACTTCCTTTCAAAGAATCCTGAAGGAGCTGGGTACATTTTCGTATGTGATTCAGGTACATCAACAACTACATCCTCGGGATTATCGCAGTAGAGTGGAATATTGCGCCAGAATTCTCGCGTTACAGTATGAAAATCCTGAATTTTTGAAAAATGTTTGGTTTTCAGACGAAGCACATTTTCACTTGTCAGGCTATGTGAATCGTCGCACAAATCGATTTCTGGGCTTTGCCAGACCCGATGCGGTTCAAGAGGTTCCTTTACATAGTGAAAAAGTGGTCCGTACTTTATCGAAGAGAATGGTAGGCAAGTCACACTTAATCAACAGAGGTACAGACAAATTTTTACACGATTTATCCCTGATCTACGTCAATTCTGTCGTGCACGTAACTTGGCATTTCGAAACCAATTTTTCAGCAGGACGGGGCAACTTGCCATACTGCTGCCGCAATTCGTCAATTTCTTCAAGAACATTTTCCAAGCAAATTCATATCACGATTTACTGACTTCCTTATCCTTCACATTCTCCAGACCTCACACCTCCAGACGCATACATTTGGGGCATGGCTAAAAATGCCGTTTTCAAACGGGCACCACAAACCATCGATGAATTAAAGGATGCCGTTAGAGTCTTCTTCGCAGCCCTGAGACAACCCTTATTCAATAACATGACCAGAAACTTAGAACATCGTTATGAAGTCTGTCTCGAACGAGGAGGTGCACATTTAGAACATATAATAAAGTGTCAATAATATGTATTTTTTAAATATACAAAACAATTACAATTTCAGTACTGTTTATTTCGGGCAATACTGTATTACATAGTACATTGTATACATGCGGTGAAGTGCTCTTTCTGTTACATACCTTATCGATATTCCCTCTGACCCTCGCGCTTTAGTAATAAAACACATCTTCTTATGAGAAATTTAGTCTAAAGTAGCTAGTTACTATGGAGTAATTTTACGTGAGATATACCAACCTACAGCACAACTTGCAAATCAGAATTAAATAAAAGGTAAGCGATTAATTAATAGACCTTTTTCTTAATTTACGGCTGTTCAATAATTCTGTATAACGCTTAGCGCCATCTTCTAAAGAAATTTAGAGCTAGACTAGCTGCAAAAATAACACACCCCGTATTTTATTTAATAAGCATAGTGTGATTTTAACCCACTTTCAAATTACTATAGCATTCCCTACATCAATATGCTAAACTTTTCATGTATGCACAACTGTTACAAATTTCCCGTAGTTTTCTCTAAATTCGGTATTTAATAAACAAGTGTCGATACCTTGTTAGGTAAAATTTAAAATTTCCGGGTAAAAAAGAAACCTGCATGCTGGCTAATGTAGTGCCTTCGGGTAAGGCATTGAAAAAGAAATCATATGTAGGGTACACAATTGTATAGTTTTCAGTCGCTGTGTATAATGAAGCGCTGCAAAACGTCTATTCAACTGTTCAAAACAGCATAAATTTGAACAAGTTTGATACAATGCACCTTACTATATGCTCTGTGAGCTACCGTTGTATAATTTTTATGTTGTACTAATTACCGCGGAGCGATACTATATCCTTCATCCCCCTAGCAAGCACACTTCATTATTATTTGCAGGAAAAATTGCTACGTACATCGATGTAGTCTAACACAAAAAAAAAAAACAAAGAAAGAATGACCGGGCTATCAGTGAGTAGTCGGGGTATTACACATACAAAAAAAATAACTAAAGGAAAGCCTGAAATAAAAAAAAGAAATTAACAAGACTTAGTACTAATTATAATTATTCTAAATGAGATTCTGGCTAGATATAGACCGTAGTATACCAAAAGAAACAAGAAACAAAATCAATAACCACAATACATTTATATCGAGAGGAACAAAATATTACTTCTTAAAATGGCAAACTGTAGTTTTTAGGTCCCTCCCCATATGAATTACCCAAAGAAAAATCACCCAATTACAACTCTAAAAACCACAGCCCTAGATCATCATTGTAAATACCAAATTCATTACATAAAGTTGTCGCAGTATATACAATATTCTTAACAAACATAATCTCACATAAAGCTAATCATTTTAACCCATTTACACATTAATAAGTGCATTTTTGTTTAGTTATTTAAAACAAATAGTACTGCATTCAGAGCATGACAATAAATACCAAAATAGTTCCATACTTTTCGTATATGCGAATTAATTTTGTGAAAGAATGCGCTTAAAATGTATAGTCCAAATAGATATGGTCTCAACGAAAAATAAATTTAACGACGAATAATTATTGTCGTATTCATACAGAAAGAATCGAGTAAAAATGAACTCGTTTAAATAACAAGAATTCAATGCAATCCTCCCGTTATCATACCATACCAACATGTGATTAAAAAACTCGAAACACGGTTTATCCGATAGTTTAATACATTATTTCAACTAGTCTTTAGATTGGAGTAATCTAGAAAGTAATTATACGCTATCGTAATGTGTAGGAAGTTCACGGATTCCTAAAACAAGGTATTGACTATTTAATTTATAAAATAAGCTTTTCAAATTTGCCGCAAATTGGTTTAAATGAAAATTGTTAGTAAGCGTACTCATTGTAAAACGGTAAGATATACAGGATGTTGTTGAAGTAATAACAGAATCTACGTAAATGAATAGCGAATCAAAAAAGGTGTGGTTTTTAACTTACCGTCGAAAGTGAACGTAACAATATGTGTGAATTTCGGAATTTTTCCACACTCTGCTGTCATATAAGCGTTCTGGCCACGATACATTCACAGACTTAAATTTCTTTATAATTGCATATTACATGTACAATAATGCTACAAAATCCTTTACGACTGAAATACTTTTCCCTTTGAACTTTTGGTTTTGTTTTTCGGAAATGGGTACAATTTATTGCTCCTATTACCTAGGTATTGTCTAACTATCTCTAGCTAATTCAATTTTGCTAGCGGTGCGAGGTAAAGCACTCAAAACATTTTTCCTCAACACAATTTTTTGTTAAACTTCTTTAATTATGTTCAAAACAGTGGTTAGATGTGCACCCACACTTACAGCAACACCTAGTGAAAACCCAATATCACCCAAAGTTCCTAAAAATATTTCCATTTTCGTTGCACTTGATGAAGCTACTCCTATTGTCTCATGTTAGTAACTTGTAAAAAAGCGCTGTATTTCTACGTACTTTTAAAGAAGTAGAACTATCATTGTTTGTTTTGGGATTAAATACAAAACGTATACAAATGAGAAAGAAATAAGAACGTTGGTGTATTTATTTCTTAATGAATCATAGTAACAATCACAAGGTCAGTATGTGCCTAAATAAACACCGTCACAGCACACTAAGCACGTCGTGTTGCATTTGTTACAAATGCAAATTGCGATTTAAACCGGTAAGCAACCAAATATGACTAAAAAATCGATGTGACAGTGGGCCATATACACTAGTATTCAGGGCCGGCTGTGGGTTTTGCGGAACCTCGGGAAAATATTATATGCGGTACCCCTTCCCAAAAAAAGAAGAAATGATACATCGACATAATTTTATCAATTTATTTAATGAAATATTTGTTTCTTCAATATATTCAATAATATACATACATAAACATAATATTTTTTATTCCTATTCCGCACAAACTTTTTTTACTGCCAATTCCTCGATAATATCATCAAAATTTATCTGTTTTGTTACCTCCTGCTTTATTGATAACATAGCCACCCCCTCTAACCTACCTTGTCGCATGGTTCATCTTAGATAATTTTTAATTAACTTTAATTTGGAAAAACTGCGTTGGGCGGAAGTTATTGAAACAGGCGTTGTTAACATACTTCTCAATACTATATATGTATTGGGATACACATCATCTATATTATCTGTGCAAATTTGTTTCAGTCAATCTAATGTAGTTGTATTCTCTTGAACAATTTGTGACAAAAATCTTAACTCATGAAATAAATTGTAACCTTCAATATAAAAATTTTCGCCATCTTGAAGAAATAGATGAAGATCGTTGCAATATTTTTTTAATTCTTCATCGTTTTTATTTTTTTAATTTCCAATGTTGTGAAAAAATCATTATAACGAGTATACTGTTCAAATCTTTCATCCAGAGCAACATAGCACAATTTACAACTTTTAACAAATAGTCTACTTTAAATAACTGTTTTGCATCGTTTCCAATGTCGTAATTGTCTTCATAGGTATAAAGTTTTGGTTTTTTGGAAATACGTTTTGTTTTAAATTCTGGTGATACATTTACACTACTAAATATTCCACCTTTACTAATTATCGCATCTTCAAACACAGAATTTCTGTAATTTTAAAAAAAAATTAAAAGTGTTTTTATGTGCTCTAAAACTACAAAAATTTGTATTTCACGTTTTTGAGAAATTTTGCTTGTAATATTGACTTTATTTAGAATTTCATACCAAATCATCAAACTCATTACAAATTCAAATGACATAATGTGTTCAATTATTGACAAAACTTCTACTTTTAAAACACTGGCAACGACAGTAGATACTTCCTCCAATGCAGCTATTTACGAGACATTATGGTATTGTTTATGATAGCACCGCTGTCACGAAAGCTGATTACATCCATACGTTTAAGCAAAAATCCTTGTAACTGTGCAATTACATAACTTTTTTCGTTTATAAGAATTTCAATGTCTTGCGGGTATCCTTTAATATTTTCAATGACTGCTTCCTCATAAGGAAATTCATAATTATGTGTAATGTTGAAAATAAGGAATGTCTTGTCACCATCGAAGAATGTGTATTTGCAGCCTCTAAACATAAATAAAAAACATAAATCAGAATCCACTTTAATTAAACACAATTGACTTGAATGCGATATTTTGCATCTGGCATACTTTATAACTTCTCGCTAGAAAACCAAATTCAAAACATCTACACACATTTTCTCTGCACTTACATTTTTCAACATACGTGTGTTTTGAAGTATGTATGTTCCATTGAAAGTAATATAAAGCCGGTCTGACTTCAAAACATGCTCACAAGTATTTTACATTAAAAGTATATAAGGCCGATCCTAATTCAAAACGGTGCACGTGTAACTTCTCGCTAGAAAACCGAATTCAAAACAGCTACACACATTTTCTCTGCACTTACATTTTTCAACATACGTGTGTTTTGAAGTATGTTTCATTGAAAGTAATATAAAGCCGATCCTAATTCAAAACGTGCCCACAAGTATTTTACATTTGAAAGTATATAAGAATTCATGTTTTCACAACTATTTTACATTGAAATGTTTTCACAACTATTTTACATTGAAGAGTATAGGCCGATCCTAATTCAAAACGGTGCACGTGTATTTTACATATGGAAAATACGTGTGAACACGTTTTGAATTAGGACCGGCCTTACCCCACTACTAATATTGTATAGTATTTGACAACGCAGGAAGGATGCTAATTTCACCTGTTTCTTTCCAACCACAATTTAAGATTAACTCTATTTAAAACAACGAAGTCAAATGGCGCTGTGGTAACCGGTAAATCTCAAAGGCGCGCTTGATTTAGAACAGTAACGTACTAAATTTACTTCCAAACATGTACATAATATGTAATGTAAATAATATATTTGGCCAAAGTTTGAATATTTGTTTGCTTGCTTGCTTGTGTACGATTCGTTTAAGTTTATGTAGAATTAAACCCAACAATGCCCAAATTGTAACTTTATCTGTTTCCAATAATTGGCGCCCGCTGTACTAAGAGATTATAATATAATGATGAAAATGCTGAATAATATAAATATTGAGTTGACAATTTGGAGGGCTCATTACCCACCTGACCTATTGGACAAACCGTCACTGACTCGAGTTATTAGTGATTTTATTCTCCTTACTCTGTGTGATATTATCAATACAATGGCAGTGTTGACTAAAATTGAAGAAATTATTACAAATAACCCGAATCTGATCTGACTGATATTTTAGAAATGATTTCAATATAGATAGTATCCTATTTTAAAATAGTATATGACGAATTAGAAGAAAACTCATATTATGTAAATAAATAACATGAGTACATCTTCAATTAGATACAATTACCTCAATAAAAAAAATTTTTTTAAACGCATGTCGCTTGTATGTACTTTATTTTAATCAACTAAAACCATTTCTAAATGCCCTGTATTAATTGCTACTAATCATTCATCGTAATTTTTCTCTCCCATTCGCAAATAATAAAGCAGTAAAATTTTGAACGACATTCTTAATCTCTAAGCTTCGCTATAAGGATTTATGTCTGTAGCTGTTGAAATAAAACGCTCTGAGAAAACATTTCAGACTAGATTAGTGTCCATTTGAGTTTTTTCTAAAAAGAAATATTAGGCAAAAAACGCAGAGGTATACATTTTCTTATTTGTACGAGTTCCTAAAATAACACTGTGGCATTGTTTGTTAAAATGGATATTTGAATTTAGAAAAGCTTTATATACTGGGGTTTTGACTGTTTGCAATATCAACGCTGTTCTACCGGAGTATCGCATAGCTAATATATATGAAATTTTTATACATTGTTTAGGAAGATATAGAAATCAAATGAGAAACAGGCAAACGCGTATTACCTATGTAACTAAAATTGCAAGATATTCTCGTTAATTCATAAATGCATGTGCACGCAATGAATGCATGATCTAAAATCAGAAGGCACATACTTCTCAAACCTTGAAATTAATCTGACACTTACAGACAAAAGGTACTGTAATGAATTTTAACTGACCATTCTTTATTTGATTCAATACAAGCTTAGTTATTCGCAATTACATGACAATCTTTAGCATACAGAAACGTCGCACAAGACATCACCGACAATAGTTACTAATATATTTACTTCACTAATAAGATCCTTCTTAACACGATATTCATACTATATTTGTTGTATCTGCGTAATTTATATAAACACCGCTAATTTATTTACCTAAGCACTAATAACTATCCTATCGTAAATTTATATGGGGCGTTAAACGCATTTATTTTAACAATTTTGTTTATATTATATGTGGATTAGTACTTCGAGTGCTCTGACTATCGGGACGTACGGTATATATATATATATATATATATATATATATATATATATATTGCCGTGGAACCCGCCGGATCCTCAGTAGTTTCAAAAATTAATTTATACAAAAATCGAAAATTTCACCAAAAATTCAAAAAAAAAAATTTCTTACCCAGATTCCTCTCCTCCTCGGTTGAATTGCTTACTTCTACTGCTTCCGGCTAGCTCAGTTGGACCTCCTCTTTGATACCTAGATTCACTATTATGCTTTGCATCGTTCACGCACACTCTCAATAAAACCACAAAATACATTTATTTATCACTATTTCCAAATAAAATTCAATATTATCCACATTTCAGTGATCAAGTTACACCTCAATAAATCTTATTTTGTAATGTCCTGTATTTTAATTTAAATTATCCAACACATAGAATGTACCCGGAGTAACTGGGCCCTGATTAATATCTTATTTCTCATTCTTTCTTTATAATTTATTTTAAATCTAAGTAAACTCTGGAGTATAGTGAGCTCATGATAACCCAGTTAATTATGAATAATGTATGCTCTTATACTTCGCATACTCTTACAACAAACAAAAAAAAAACAAACCCATGTACTCTTTACAAAATTTAACATCCCGAAGGAACGTTAATAAGCTTTATATACACCTTCAGATTTCTATTTAAATACCATAATAAAGTTAGTTATACGTATTATTTTCAATACGCAAAATAATGCACAATACCTTCAAATTCACTCTCACACGTCACCCAATATTCATAGTTTCATAGTTTATAACAACACCATCTTAAAGCGTTACCTGGAATTTCTAGAAGATCTCTACTCCGTTGACGATGCCGTATATTTACTTCTTTCTACTCTGCAGGTCGCTTCTAGCTATTAGTAGAAGAACCCCATTTAAGTTGAGCTGCTTGCGCTTCCTTCACGGTGTATCCAATTTCCAAATACAAATTAATTATACTTGTTTCATAATTATTTAATTTAATCCACGCTACATAACGTCACTACACGAGCTTGTTAAAAAAAATGTATGTGGTACCTCAATAAAAAAATGTAAACTCGGCACAATTCGCGTACAAATTATGAGGCTAACACCGTGATATATAATTTAAAATAATTTTTCTATACTTACAAGCTCGTGGTATCTTTCGTACGTAGTCTGAAGCGATCAAAATACTAAGCACTTTTATTATATTTTGAAAAGGTATTTATACAATTTCCGATGCCACCTCTTGGCCGCATTTCACGCGAAGTCCTTTATTTACAATAACACGTTCTTAAAATTTTGGTTTAACCGATTTCTAAATCCTCAAAATTCAGCGCGTTCTTACGATATTTGCTGAAAATTAATATTCAATATTCCCGTGTCTTGTCTGATGTGCGATTAACAATATCGACCAATAGTCTATGCATTGACGTTTTACAAATCCCGCCTATACTAACGCTGTCCCTTGCTTATGCATTTCTACGTCTCTTTCTAACCTTGTTTGAGTGGTAGAAATCGATATTCCTGACCGCGTTCTACAACTCCATGTGGACCCCAAAATACGTAAAATTAAATAACCCCTCATCGTTTAATGGGAAAACATCCGACCGCTTACACGATATTCTTTGAAACTTGTTTGTTATCTATAAAAATATATGGAACTTGACATTTAGAAACCTGCAGGTGTTTAATTTTAACGAACGTTTTAACACAACATTTCTAGGAGCTTGTTTTCATGGTATTTCAACCCAACCGATATATTTGTTTGTTAGCAACGCGTTTCACCTTGGTATTATTGATTTTTACACGCTTTTATGCATATTATACGTAAATAACCGTCTAATTCAACTCAATTAAATTAATAAATTAATGGCATTGGCTTCTACAATTTATTTCTTTTTGCAAACCTACTAAATTTTAATCATTATTTGTAAAATTTTGTTAATGCCTGTTACTTAAAAATGAACTAACTGGAATAAATTCTGGTTGTTTCCTTTATACAGGGTGTTTTGAAATTACTTTGTTTATACGTAGATTTAGCCCTTTAAAACCACTACATAATCCCCCTATTTCAATTCTAAGAAAAACTATTCCTGGTTTTTCTGAATTTAAATACCTACACTCTAATTTAATCTTACCTGTTATTTCTATACACCTATCTACTCACCTAACACTACCTATACCTATTTATCCAACCTATCACTACTTATTTACCTATTTCTATCTATTACTACACCTATCCTTACTTATTTCTATCTATCTACACCTATCTTTACTTCTAATTACCTATTCACACTTATCACTATCTTTTACCTAACTATTTTTATCTATTATTAACTTTTCGCTCTCTTATTTCATTGTATTTTCTTCTTTTATTTCATTCTTTAGTCCTTTATTGACTCTTTACGTACATATTTTTGTACTTTTCCCTTTATCTTCTCTTTTCATATCTTTTAACCCTACCTATTATCACTATCTATCTTATCCTACCTATACATATCTAATTCTATACCTATATCTAACTATCTCCATATTTATCCTATATCTAGTTTTATTTTCTATAACTACTTACTTCTAATCTTCTATATACACCTATTTCTATCCCTATCTATTTAAATTTTACTCTATTATACACCTATCTCTACTTTCTATATACACCTATCCATATTTATCCTATTTCTACTTCTACTTTTCTATATACACCTATCGCTATCTCTATATTCTACATCTATACTAAAATTCACCTATTTCCATATTTTGTTCATCAAGTTTTCTTTTCTTATTTAAATCTGACTCTTTTCTTAATCCTCCAAGTCTTTCTTCTAACCATCCTAATACTCTTCATCCCTATTTCTCCTCCTTCTATTTCTATACTCATCATCCCTGTTGCTTCACATAAAA
Organism: Platerodrilus igneus; assembly: GCA_036346225.1. Classification (NCBI taxonomy): domain Eukaryota; kingdom Metazoa; phylum Arthropoda; class Insecta; order Coleoptera; family Lycidae; genus Platerodrilus; species Platerodrilus igneus. Next base: position 364,476 of record JARFIW010000412.1, read on the forward strand.
TAAACTCATCCCTATTATCCTGACTCTTAAATATTGCTTCCTCTTCAGTACCTACACTTGTCTGTTTCTCATTTATTATACTTTCTTTTTCTGTGGACAAACCAAACGATGCTACCTCTACATCTTTATCTTTCCCATCTATACAAAACTTTTCATCTCTTCTAAACCCTTCATGTACAATATTCAATTTACAAAAATCTTTCAAATTTAAATTCAAACTACCAAAATTATCTTTGCCCCTTAACTCATTTATGCCTATATTTACTTCTTGTGTGTCACGTAATGCTGTCTCTACTTCTATCTTTATTAATTCTGACTCGTTATCCACTATTAACTCTGCGCCTGACTCTGCGCCTGACTCTATCTCTACTTGTTCAGCTTTTTCTTTTACTATTACTTGTACCTCATCTAACTTTTCTTCACTATATTCCCCTGAGTCGATCTCTCTCACTTCTTCATCATCTCCCTCTATACTATTAATACATAACCCCATGTCATCTTCCGTGACATCATAACTTGCCTTCCAGGGCAATATCCTATTATTCCCAATCCTAACTATTTTCCTCTCCATATCTATTATAACCCCTAACTTCATCATGCAATCGACCCCTAATATCCCTTTAAACTTTAACCCAGGTACAATTATAAATTCTTGTTCACAACTTACTGAACCTAACTCTACTTTCAAAATAACCACGCTATTCACAACAGCAAATCGTTGTTTATTCGGCGCAACCAGGTGACTTTTTTTTTATTGGCATTATCCTGTCACACACTTTATCTTTAACCTCATTGACGAATTCCTCCGATACCAAACTCGCCTCAGCTCCTGAATCTAATAATGCTCCTAATTTTTTTTCAAAAATTTTAATTTCAATTATGGGCAAACAAAATTTTTCTACTATTTCTGGCTCAATTTCTTCCTCTATTTTCAAAAATTCCCTAGGATGTTCATATTTGTACACATTGATGTCTAGTGGTTTATCTTTCTTTTAAAATCCTGTCCTGTTCTGTTTTCCCTACTCGGTCCTGGTCTAGCTGTCACTTCAACATATGTCCTTGGCGTTTCTACTCGTTCCGTGTTTGTATTTAAAGTCCCCCCTCATGTGCGGTGAACTGTTTTGTCTTGTAGGTCCCGGTCTCGGTGCAGGTCCCCTACCTACACTGTTGCTTCTATAAAAGGTCCTTCGCGGTTCCAAATTCTGTCGCTGAAATGCATAATTATTCCCCCGTCTAGCGTAGTTGTCCCGTCTGTTGTCGAACCTAACCGTGTTTACCTGTCGTTCCCTTGGTACCCGAGGTCGTCCACTGTTTACGTCATCGTACCTCTGCAGGTACTCCAGAAACATCTCACTGTCCACTATGTTTTGTAACGCTACGTGCTGGCTTACTTCAACCTCAAAATGTCGCGACAAATATTTTATGATCTGTCGGTCCGTCAGTGGTGGGTTCAGTTCAGTTCAACTCAATTAAATTAATAAATTAATGGCATTGGCTTCTACAATTTATTTCTTTTTGCAAACCTACTAAATTTTAATCATTATTTGTATAATACCTGTTACTTAAAAATGAACTAACTGGAATAAATTTCGCAAGTAAATTCTGGTTGTTTCCTTTATACAGGGTGTTTTGAAATTATTTTGTTTATACGTAGATTTAGCCCTTTAAATCCACTACAATATATATATATATATATATATATATATATATATATATATATATATATATATATAATGCATGCTCATAATAATAAGTAACAAAGGGAAACTATTGTATTAAGCATTTTACAAAAAAAAGTTGTTGGGCAAAAAAATCCTGCTTTATCTTAAATTAATAACAGCATGTATATTTTCAACGTACTTTAGCTCGAAAATTTTCTGTCCGTCTGTTCAGTCGTTCGCACATTTTTGGAGTCTTCATATTTTGATTTTAGAATCTTAAAGAAACTCGGTGGGGTAAAAACATTTAATAAGCACACATAAATCTAAACATCCTTTTTGGATAAAGAAGTGATTTTAAAGTTTTAAATTGTAATTGTCTTACATTTGCTGTCAAAGTATTTAAAACTTTTCTTAAATAATAGAATTTTCTTATTGCAAACAGAAATTTATGAATATATGAAAAATTATGCTTTCACAGATTTCCCAGCTGCCTGGATACACTTTTCAGTTCTCTTACGGATTTCCTGGGTAGCGTTTTTTATGATATATATATATATATATATATATATATATATATATAAAATACTCATATTTAGACCAGGGTAGAAAATTAAATAATCACATCAAATAATTTTAATCACCGTGTATAAGGAATTTCATTAAATAATACGCGTTATTAAAACCTTGAAGCATAAATAAACTCGGTCGTTTCAGTAAAAATAAGAAATTTAAATTATTTATAAGACGCTTTATATCAAAAGAAGCAGTATTGAAAAGCTCTGCGTGTAATGTAATTATTCCTAAACAAAGAGAAATTACGTGCAAAATTTATCTTAATTAACTCTATTTGGAGTAACCGGTATTAAACAAAGTGTACACATAATAATTAATATTTAAGTTGTATTCGCTAAAAATGAAAGGATAGAGATCAATTTAATTGGAGTTAATTAAACCGTTAGTAACATATAATACCTATAAAAACTTGTGAAAATCCAAGATTAAAATACCACGGAATAAGGCTCTGAGAATTAATATTATATTTGAACACCTGCGTAGTTTAAATGTCACATTCGGCGTAAAGTTTGCAGATAATTAATGTTTCAAAGAATCTTGGGGAAAACGTCGCATAATAGTTACGAGAATTGCTAAAGCTGGGTTATTTCACACTCCATGTGGACTAAAATAATCGATAATAAAGAATATCAATTTGCACCAATACGAACAGGTTAGAGAAGGAAAGAGAAAATGCGTCAAGCAAAGACACATATTGTAAAAGGCGGGATTTAAGCAACGTCACGAGGGTCACAATTGGTTGAAAATAGGATGCAAATATCAGAGGTCGAACAACAATTTCTGTACAAAATTAATTAGTTTTTCTCGGACATGCTTGCGTGCCGTGTGGAAATTTTCTGAGATTTAAATGGGGCGAGTGAAAATTCGTAAAAATCGACGCGAGAGCGACAGACTGGGAACATAAAATGAGAAATTCTTTAGAATTACCCGTTTTGGGGAACAGACCGACAGACAGGCTTTTTGCTATATATACCGAGATGAATATAAACAAGCCCTCTTAGACTTTTGACTATTCGATGCGTTAAAAGCTCTTACATTCGCGACTTGATTGAAGATGTTAAACAGTGCATTTTAGTTTGAGAAAATAATTTAAAATTTTGCTCGTATATTTTAGTGATTCAAAATAGTTGGTTATTTACGTGCTAACATGAATGTACTTGAGTGCACTTAGATACAAGGTAATAAAATTTAGTTTCACTGTACCAATTAGCAAAATTTACAACGACAAATGTATACACAAAAGTAGGCAGTTTTGGCGTATATTGGTGAAAGAAGTATGAAGTTATTTGCTATTTTTCGGGGGTGTTAATAATTAAATGGTTCAAATACGTGTCTGGATCCACGAAACAAGGGTCAGATATACATAGATGAGTTCCGGAAAAGCCCAGAAACAACTGGTGATGGAGAAAATTTTAAAAGCGTTGAGAATTAGAAGCCGTAAATATAATCCTGTTGGAATGGTGTGATTAATTAAAGGGACGATGTACTTTGAAGCTACGAGGACGGTGACCTTCAGGTAAATTATACTATTTTGTTTGACATTTTTGTGTGTGTTGAATAACTTTATAATTGATTTACTTTAAATGGACATTAGTGAAATTGTACTAACCATAAAATTTTAATTTTAAGATGAAATTTGCTTGTTGAAGTAGAAAGGGGTATTTAGTTTGATGTTCGGTAATATGATGAAAATTTGGGTATGTCTTTGAGCTCAATTAGACGAACCTGGTTAATTAACGTAAAGGGGTGGTAGATGCTCCCTTTATACTCAGACTCCGGTCTGCTTATATTGTTATATTAATTAGTAGGCATCCAACAAGGACTTTAATTTTGGATGCACATTAAAATGATAATAAAATTAATCTTGAAATTCTTTTTAAAACTGAAATTTATGCTGAGTTTTAATTTTGAAATTTTAATGTATTCTGAATATTGATGTAAATAGAGTTAACGTTGATGTTTTTGGTAGGAATGTGTTGTTTTTTTTTATGAATGAGGAGGTTTATAACATTAGGTGAGCAGCCGAGGCGAAAAGAGGATCACAGCCGTTTATGACGCCCAATCTGTGGGACTAGAATTTTTGTTGAAAGGACCCAGTTCCCGCATTCAAAGGAGAATATCACAGCAATATATATATATATATATATATATATATATGGTGGTGACATACTCTGATATTCGTGAAGTATTCGTTTTATCAACTCGTTTCTTGAACGTGGTCGGCTGTCATACACTTTTTGTTTTAAATAACCCCACAAAAAGTAATCAAGTGGTGTTATGTCTGGTGATCTGGCTGCCCATTTAACTATTGCTAAATCATTATCTAAACGACTAATCCATTTGTTTGAAAAAGATTGTTAAGCCATTCCCCTACTGGAAATAAAAAATGTACAGGTGCTACATCCAGCTGTAGAATCACTTTGTACCTTTTTGTTAAGGGTAGATCATCCAGCACTTCTTCTAATGTATTTTCCAAAAAGTGTAGAAACGTCGCACCATTACATTTCCTTCAAAAATGGAAGGTCCAATTAGACGATTCCTCATTAGACCGCACCAAACATTGACTTTTTCTGAATATTGATTCCGACACTCAATTATCCAATAAGGGTTCTGTCTACTCCAATGCCTTGAATTTTGGGAACAAACTATCCCGTTAGTGGTAAATGTAGTTTCATCTCTATACATAATTTGATTACAAAAATTTATATTTTCTTGCAGTTTTTCAATAAAACATTCCTAAACTCCAAACGTAAATCCCAATCCCTTTCTAGTATAGTGTGTATAAATTTCGGTTTGTATGGTTTATACTTGTACTTTTCCAAATTTTTTGCGCAGTGCCAAAACGCAAACCTAAATTCAGGCCAATTTGTCTTATTGAAGTTTTTGGATTTTCTTCAACAGTTAATAAAATTTGTAATTCGGTTTCGTTATGATTCAGTATCCGTTCCTTTGTAAAAAATTTGGTGAGCATTGCTTAAACTTACGTAGTACCTTTGCTGTGGTTTTATGGCTAATAGTTTTGTTAGGAAGATTAAAATTAAATTCATTTGCTGCTTCTCTACACGTTCAGTAATTATTCCTAGCGATTAAAGCAACTTCAACTTATTCTTGGTTGGTTAACGGCATTTAAGTGATGTAGCTTTTATTACAATGACACTATAAAACCATTTAAATAACAACGATATTATACTTTGAATCTGTCAATATTGAAACTGCATTTTCTGAACACCCTGTATTGAATCTGATTTTAGTAAGTTACTTAATCAGTGACGGGTACGATCTAATATTAAGTGTTAAAAACAAATTTGTCTGGGCGAATTGATTTTAGAATTATTAAATTTTTTCAAAACCCTTAGAATTTTAGGAAAAGCGGAATAAATCAAAACGCTCTCCATTTAGTTATAATGAGCCTTCAAGGATGTCTAGTTTATTTTCCACGTACAATTCAAAAATGCAACGAAAAAGAGGATGTTCCATAAGAAAAAATATAACTTTGATATGTAACTTTTTTTGGGGCACCCTGTATATATCAAAATAATTTTAAAATGTAGCTTTTTCGGACATATCTACATCTAATGTGAAAAAACCTTGAACAAATACACCGTTTTGCTATGAAACTCCGTGGCGTTCCCCGTGACTCACCCTGTGTATATATATGTATATATATATATATATATATATATTGCTGTGATTCTTCTCATATCTGCATTCTTCTTGTCCGCAGGTACTGGCCCTTTAAAAAAAAAAACATTCGAGCCCCACAGTTTGGGCGTCAAGAAATGCTGTGAAACCTCTTGAATCACCTGGTCCGTTGATTTTCTTCTGTTAATCGCCTCGGCTGCTCCTCTTGATAGCTTTCATCCTCATACATAAAAAAAACACATTCCTACCACAAACATCAACGTTAACTCTATTTACATCAATATTCAGAATACATTAAATTTTCAATTAAATTTCAGCATACATTTTTAATATCGGAAAATTTCAAAATTAAATTTATTATCATTTTAATGTGCATCCAGAATTAAAGTCCTTGTTGGATGCCTCAATTAATATAACAATATAAGCAGACCGGAGTCTGAGTATAAGGAGCATCTACCACCCTTTACGTTAATTAACCAGGTTTGTCTAATTGAGCTCAAAGACCTACCCAAAGTTTCATCATATTCCCGAACATCAAAACAAAATACCCTTTTACTTAAACAAGCAAATTTCATCTTAAAATTAAACTTTTATGGTTAGAAAAATTCCACTAATGTCCATTTAAAGTAAATCAATTATAAAGTCATTCAATACACACAAAATGTCAAACAAAATAGTATAATTTACCTGAAGGTTATTGTCCTCGTAGCTTCAGTGTAATCGTCCCTTTAGTAAATCACACCATTCCAACCGTATTCGATTTACCGCTTCAAGTTGTCAACGCTTTTAAATTTTCTCCATCACCATTAATTTAAAGTTGTTTCTGGGCTTTTCCGGAACTCATCTGTTTATCTGACCTTGGTTTTGTGGATCCAGACATGTATTTACGAACCATTTAATCATTAACACCCCGCAAAATAGCAAAGAAATTCATACTTCCTTTTACCCATATACGCAAAACTGCCTACTTTTGTGTATGCATTTGTCGTTGTAAATTTTTTAATTGGTACAGTGATAATAAACTTTATTACCTTGTATCTAAGTGCACTGAAGTACATTCATGTTACACGTAAATAACAACTATTTTGATCACTAAAATATACTAGCAACTTTAAATTATTTAATCAAACTAAAATGCATGGTTTAACATTTTCAATCGTCGCGAGCTTTTAACGCATCGAATCGTCAAAATCTAAGAGAAAGAAACATATGTTCCCGCCTGTATATATAGTGAATAGCCGACATGTCGCTTCTTTCCCCAAAACGAGTAATTCTAAGAATTTCTCATTTTCTGTTCCCAGTCCGTCGCCTGTATGTCGATTTTCCGAATTTCACTCGCCCCAGTTCAAATCTCAGAAATCAACACGGCACGCAAAGTTGTCCGAGAAAAACTAATTGATTTTTAAGAATGTTATTTTACCTCTAATTTGCCTTTTATTTTTAACCAATCGCAACCCCATGACGTTTGCGCTTATTCACGCCTTTTTCATATGTGTCTTTGCTTGACGCATTTTCTTTTCCTTCTTACCGTGTTCTTATTGGTGCAAATTGACACTTTCATTATCGATTATTCAGTCCACGCGGACTGTTATCTGGGTTTAATAAACCCGTTCCGCACATTCTCGTGAATACTAAGGCCTGGTTTCTCCAAGATTCTTTGAAACATTAATTATCTGTAAGCTTTACACCGAATGTGACATTTAAACTACGCAGGTGTTCAAAATATAATATGAATTCTCAGAGCTTTTAAATACCCTTCTACGATTTGCATTTTATTGGGTTTTACGAGTTTTATGCTTATTATTATGTTATTAACGGTTTAATTAACTCCAATTAAAATTGATTTCTATCCTTTTATTTTTAGCGAATACAAATTATTATCCGTACGTTTTGTTTAATACCGGTTATTTAAAATAGAGTTATTAATATAAATTTTGCACGTATTTCCATTTGTTTATTTCTTAGAATAATTACATTACGCAGAGCTTTTCAATACTGCTTCGTCTTATAAATAATTTAAATTTTTATTTTACTGAAACAACCGAGTTTATTTATGTTTTAAGGTTTTAATAAAGCGTATTATTTAATGAAATTCCTTATACACGGTGATTAAAATTATTTGATGTGATTATTTAATTTTCTACCCTGGTCTAAATATGAGTATTTTCCCCTATTTGAATACAAATAATCCCACTTATTTGAATGCAAATATCAAATATTTAGACTGCCAAAAATCTTTACAAAATTTTGCCTATCTCTCTATCCTTATCTATCTAACTTACCTACTTTGTCTCCAATCAAAAAATATTTACACCTATCCTATATCCCTATCCTATTCCTAACTCTCACCTACTTCTATAAACTGAAATTATCCCTAACTTCATCCTACTTATCCATCTAATCCTATATACATCCTATATACCTATCCTATTCCTAACTTTTTACTCTTCACTATACTTTACTTCCCCTACCTAATCCTATATGCCTATCCCTCTTACTCTATTCCTAACTCTCCACTAATCTTATATAAAATATCTATACTTAACCTATCTTTTTTCTTCCTACATTTACTCTTTATCCTCATCCAAAACTATTCCTAATTATCTCCCATATGTGTCCTATATCTAGCTTTATTTTCTATAACCACTTACTTCTACTCTTCTATCTACACCTATTCTATCCCTATCCTATTTAAATCTAACCTCTTCTTGACCCTCCAAGTCTTTCTTCTACCATCCTAATACTCTTCATCCCTATCTCCCCTTCTATATCTATACTTAACATCTCTATTATCTCACATACAATAAACTTATCATCCCTTTATCCTGACTCTTAAATATCACTTCTTCTTCAGTCCCTACACTTGTCTGTTTCTTATTTATTATTGTTTCCTTTTCTGCCGACAAACCAAACGATACTACTTTACAATTATCGATTTTTCCTCTATGGAAAATCCTATGTACCTTCTAGAATTTTTGTGTAATGGAATCCGCCAGAATGAATTCCTTAAATCTACTTATTAAAACAAACTTGCCATCGTTACTTAATTTCGTCTTCACCTGCTCCTGATATGCTGCTTCTACCCCACTACTTCTGCATGTTTTGTATTAAAGCTTGAACCTCTACTTTCCTATCCTCTGGACATCTTATCGTGTTGATCTGTTTTACTTCATCATCCTCTACCTCTACTACATTAATACTAAACCCAGTGTCATCCTCTGTGACTTCATAACTGCCTTCCATGGCACTACCCTATCCTTAATCCTTATTACCTTCCTTTCCATATCTATCAAAACCCCTAACTTCATCATACAGTCAACACCTAAAATGCTCTGAAACTTCAGTCCAGGTACAATTACAAACTCCTGTTCACAGCTTAAACCTCCTATATCTATCCTAAGCCCCACTATTTACTACAGCAAACTTCTTTTATTTGAGCTACTAAATGGCTACGTTTTATAGGCATAATTCTATCACAAACCTTATCCCTAATTTTGCTGACGAATTCCTCCGATATTAAACTCGCCTCTGCCCCTGTATCAAGTAATACTTCTACATTATTTTCAAAAATTTCTAAATTAATAATTGGCAAACATAATTTTCTCAGTTTCTGGCTCTACTTCCTCCTCAATTTTGAAAAATTCACGTGGATGTTCGTATACATTTAACAGAAATCTAGTGGTCTGTCACGTTCTAAAAATCCTGTCCCATCCTGTTTTCCGTGCTTGGTCCTGGTTGTCCTTCTACAACCTGTGCGTACGTCCTCCTCGTGTTAATATCCGTGTCCCTGTCTCTATTCGGCGTGCTGGTCACAGTCCTGTTTACTTCCGGTAAACTGTTCTGTCTCGTGTAACTAGGCCTTGGCGTCGGTCCCCTAGTCGCACTATTGCTCCTGTATTCCTGTCCTCGTCGTTCCCAATTCGGTCGAAAATTTCTGTTGTAGTCAGGCCGTCTCGGATAATTCGGTGTCCTGTTGTCAAACCTAACTGTGTTAACGTTTCGTTCTCGTATCTCTCTTGTCCGTCCCAACATACATCGTCATATCTCTGTAAATACTCTAAAATGTCTCCCGTTCTGTGATGTTTTGTAAGGCCACGTGTTGTCTAATTTCCAGTTCAAAATGTCGTGATAGGTACTTGATAATCTGTCTGTCCGTCAATGGTGGATTCAGTTGTTTGGCCACACTGTATTTGCGGATGGCATATTGCTCCTAGACCTGCAAACTCTCCTTAAATTTTCCTGTAATCAAGTCGTCCTACCTGGTCTTGTTTGTGATCACCCAGTAATGTTGTAAAATTTGTCTTCAAAGTCCTGATACGTGTCTATGTCCTGTCCTACTAAATTGTACCATGCTTGCGTTGTCCTTTAATAAAGCCTTTATCGTATTTAGTTTAGTCTGTTCGTCAAAAAATTTCCCACTAGATTTCTTACACTATTAATAAAAATTTGTGGATTTACCCTGTTATCGCCATAAAACTTCATGTGTTGGTCCAATGATACTCCACCTGTATAAAATCTGGGACCATCCCCGTTAAATTTGACATGTTGTATTTAATACTACTAACTTCCGTTCTACCCTGCCTAACTGATCCCTACATGAGTCCGTTACTTCAGTCATTTTACGTTTATTTCTTCTTCACAGAAAATGCGTACTTCGGACCTTAAATGTCCCATTTCCTGTCGAAGACCTGTAATATCACGTCATTTTTTTCAACCCTATTTTCAACTTCCCCATCTTTACGGTAAGACTATTTTAAATTTTCGATTCGTCTTATCTATTTTCCACTTTTTAAACCCGTTCGATTCTCACTCATTTCTCTAATTTTCTTCCTTCTTCTTCCCGCTCTATTAGATTCATCGCTTTGTTCTAATTTTCTATTGGATTCTTCCCTAGCTCTATTAGATTCTCTTCATTCTCTCTACATTCTCATTATCATCTCGTTTCCTTGATCCCCTGATTCCGTCCTCGACTGATCTCTACTGCCTCCAGCTTCTTCCATTTTCGAATTTTCCCACAATGCACTATCGTCACTTCCAATTTCCACCCTTGACTCCTTAACCACTCTTTCTCTGCATACGTTCAATCACTCCACACACTCTAAAATACTCTTAAATTTATACACACAAAAACCTCTCTCTCAGATCGCCAGTTTCCTGGAATAAAATAACAAAATTTTATTTGGAACTCGAGCCCTTTGTGGTCGCCAAGAATGCTGTGATTCTTCTCATATCTGCATTCTTCTTTAGGTACTGGCCCTTTAAAAACATTCGAGCCCCACAGTTTGGGCGTCAAGAAATGCTGTGAAACCTCTTAATCACCTGGTCCGTTGATTTTCTTCTTTAATCGCCTCGGCTGCTCCTCTTGATACTTTCATCCTCATCATAAAAAAACACATTCCTACCACAAACATCAACGTTAACTCTATTTACATCAATATTCAGAATACATTAAATTTTCAAATTAAATTTCAGCATAATTTTTTAAAAATTTCAAAATTAAATTTATTATCATTTTAATGTGCATCCAGAATTAAAGTCCTTGTTGGATGCCTACTAATTAATATAACAATATAAGCAGACCGGAGTCTGAGTATAAAGGAGCATCTACCACCCCTTTACGTTAATTAACCAGGTTTGTCTAATTGAGCTCAAAGACCTACCCAAAGTTTCATCATATTCCCGAACATCAAAACAAAATACCCTTTTACTTAAACAAGCAAATTTCATCTTAAAATTAAACTTTTATGGTTAGAAAAATTCCACTAATGTCCATTTAAAGTAAATCAATTATAAAGTCATTCAACACACACAAAATGTCAAACAAAATAGTATAATTTACCTGAAGGTTATTGTCCTCGTAGCTTCAGTGTAATCGTCCCTTTAGTAAATCACACCATTCCAACCGGATTCATTTACGCTTCAAGTTGTCAACGCTTTTAAATTTTCTCCATCACCATTAATTTAAAGTTGTTTCTGGGCTTTTCCGGAACTCATCTGTTTATCTGACCTTGGTTTTGTGGATCCAGACAGTATTTGAACCATTTAATCATTAACACCCCGAAAATAGCAAGAAATTCATACTTCTTTACCCAAATATACGCAAACTGCCTACTTTTGTGTATACATTTGTCGTTGTAAATTTATTTAATTGGTACAGTGATAATAAATTTTATTACCTTGTATCTAAGTGCACTGAAGTACATTCATGTTACACGTAAATAACAACTATTTTGATCACTAAAATATACTAGCACACTTTAAATTATTTAATCAAACTAAAATGCATGGTTTAACATTTTCAATCAAGTCGCGAGCTTTTAACGCATCGAATCGTCAAAATCTAAGAGAAAGAAACATATGTTCCCGCCTGTATATATAGTGAATAGCCGACATGTCGCTTTTTCCCCAAAACGAGTAATTCTAAAGAATTTCTCATTTTCTGTTCCCAGTCCGTCGCCTGTTGTCGATTTTCCTGAATTTCACTGCCCCAGTTCAAATCTCAGAAATCAACACGGCACGCAAAGTTGTCCGAGAAAAACTAATTATTTTTAAGAAATTGTTTTTTACCTCTTTTTGCTCCTATTTTAACCAATCCCCCCTGACGTTGCTTAAATTCACGCCTTTTTAAATATGTGTCTTTGCTTGACGCATTTTTCTTTCCTTCTAACCTTTCTTATTGGTGCAAATTGACACTTTCATTATCGATTATTCAGTCCACGCGGACTGTTATCTGGGTTTAATAAACCCGTTCCGCACATTCTCGTGAATACTAAGGCCTGGTTTCTCCAAGATTCTTTGAAACATTAATTATCTGTAAGCTTTACCCGAATGTGAATTTAAACTACGCAGGTGTTCAAAATATAATATGAATTCTCAGAGCTTTTAAATACCCTTCTACGATTTGCATTTTATTGGGTTTTACGAGTTTTATGCTTATTATTATGTTATTAACGGTTTAATTAACTCCAATTAAAATTGATTTCTATCCTTTTTTTTTTAGCGAATAACAAATTATTATCCGTACGTTTTGTTTAATACCGGTTATTTAAAATAGAGTTAATTAATATAAATTTTGCACGTAGTTTCCATTTGTTTATTTCTTAGAATAATTACATTACGCAGAGCTTTTCACTACTGCTTCGTCTTATAAATAATTTAAATTTCTTATTTTTACTGAAACAACTGAGTTTATTTATGTTTTAAGGTTTTAATAAAGCGTATTATTTATGAAATTCCTTATACACGGTGATTAAAATTATTTGATGTGATTATTTAATTTTCTACCCTGGTCTAAATATGAGTATTATATATATATATATATATAAATATTTTAGGTAGTTCTTTACACAAGGTAAGTTGATAAATACTAGCGTATTGCAAATAATAAGATGAAATAATAACTTAGATTTTTATGAAAAGTCCAAATGATCATTTCAAATTGAGCTAGTAATTGAAAGAAGGAAAATACAAGGTCTTGGACAGGAGTTGAACCTGTATCTTAGTCTTTCTGGTACTATGCATTTACCAATTACGTCACCGAGACCGATGACGATAATTGGAAAATTACAAATCTAAATTGTGTACACAACTATTCATAAACCTAACCTTCAATTACGTTTAACATTTTTGTCAATCATATCTGACATTATCAAGTTTTTGGCTTATGCCAATTATAGACAGGAAGCAACGCTAAAAATTACGGCGATAAGCCAAGTATTAAATATATAAATACTTTAGGTAGTTTTTTTACACAAGGTAAGCTGATAAATACTAACGTATTACAATTAATAAGATGAAGTAATAACTTAGACTTTTATGCATAAAACCCAAATGATCATTTCAAATCGAGCTAGTAATTGAAAGAAGGGAAATATAGGTTCTTGGAAAGGACTTGAACCTGTATCTAAGTCTTTCCGGTACTATGCGTTTACCAATTACACCACCGAGACCGATGACGGTAATTGGAAAATTTACAAATCTAAATCGTGTACACAACTATACATAAACCTAACCTTCAATTACGTTTAGCATTTTTTTCAATCAGATATGATTGTTTGTTTGTTTGTTTCGGAAAGACGTTCGCTATCGGCGCAGACGTAAAAAGATACTCCTAGCTCTGTGTTTTAAATGAAGCACAAATGTTTATAACGAAAGCGTTTAGCGCTGAATGTAACACAATCCCGTTATTTGTGAGTACTGCTTGAAAGCTATCCAATACTAATAATAGCATCTTAAATACAAAGTAGTAGAATGGGACAATTTTGATCAAAAGTACAGCAAATTTAAAAGTGCGACGTTTATACTTGTTACAAATCTGTTACTTAATTTCGCTGCGCCTCTTGTAGAAGGAGCCTAAGATAAGATAATTCAACGGTACGTGCATGAAAAGGGATAAAGGAGAGGTTTCCTTCGGCATAACTCACCACTTCAAGGTACTACTAGTAAAAAGAGTCTTTTCACCACCTTTAAAATTATTTCATTCCTCACTTTCAGTATGGAATCGATCCTCATTGCTCTGCAACAGACACCCGGTCACTGAAAGTCAATCATACAATTCCCAACAGGATTTCATGTTAATGTTTAGAAAAACGCTTAATCTAAAACTAATATTATTATGATGTTACATATAAAAATTAAATACTAATGAAATTTAACACGTGACACTATGATACCTATTAATTCATTGCTTAATGATATTGTACTGAGAAATGGGGTATTTACCTCTCAGTTTACGAAATTTTATAAAGATAAAGTCTGCATGATTAAATGTTTCGAAGTATTTGGTTATTATCTAACCTAATAAAAATTAAAACACTTTATTATTGCCATCTTGCATGCATTATGCAATATAATATAACAATATATATAACATAATGTAATAGCAAATCCTTAAAAATTAAAGTTGTTTTAGAACTCTCACTATATAAGCTGAAGTGAATTCTCGCACAACAATTAGGTAATGTTGTTATTCTGAGTACAATGCAGGCTGTTCATCTCCACAGCACAAGATGAATTCACCTTATATTATTAAAAACGCTTTACAATACTCTCACTCCACTTCTGATATACTAAAGTGTATAGTGTGCGTTACATCTCTTGCAGAAAATTGTTTACTCAGGCTGACTGAATGAGAATTCTACTCAAAGCTGTATTATAGATTTGAGAAACGATGGAAATACTAATGATCATTAATGCTTCTTCGAGAATTCTAGAAATGTTCCCACGCAAAGCAGAAGTATTTTCGTATAAACTGTACTTCAAGTGCCTGTAATAAAATATTGGGAGAGTTTGCTACAGAAGATATACACTTTGTCTCTGACAGGGATATTTTATGATGTATAGTCTTTTAAACAAAAAAAGCACCCCAATGAAAAAAAAGGAGAGTACACTAATGTAAAGTAGTCTTGTGTTCTCCTCAACTTGAATAGGGCCCTTGATTAATTGTTGCTTGTATGATAGCACCTTGCTTGCTATAAAGTTTCTAATTGTAGTATGCAAGGGATAAGATACTACTGATAAATAGGAAGCTTTTCAATTCTAATGTTTCCGATGCATCTTGTATACATTTTCTAATACAGTCCCATTTATATTTAAAGAATCTTAGAATATTTTGATTAATAGGTACTTAAAGACTAAAACTTTCAAACAACTTCTAACATTTGTTGTTGCCTTTTTAGTATACCCGAGAGCTTTGCAAAATAGCTCTCATAAATTTCAGTAAAATGTCATAAATGCTCAAATGAGGTATATCCCTTACATGTAAGACTTAAAAGTAGGTAGATATATAATTGACGTGTTTAATAGAACGGAGGAATATAAATTGTATTAACTTTAACTAAAGTGTAACTGAAGGCTTGTAATGTTATTTTACACACGCACGCACGCACGCACGCACGCCGGCACGCACGCACGAACGTCGGCACGCACGCCGGCACGCACGCTCGCACGCACGACGCACTCATGCATGCATGCATGCACGCACGCACGCACGCACGCACGCACGTCACTCACGCACGCACGCACGCACGCACGCACGCACTCACGTACGCACGCACGCACGCATACGCACCCACACAGTTACGCACGCACGCAAGTACGCATACGCATGCAGGTACGCACGCACGTACGCACGCATGCGCACCCACACACGCACGCGCGCACGCGCGCACGCACGTACGTACACATATGCACCCACACATGCATGCACGCATGCACGCACGCACACGCGCATGTACGCACGCACGCACGCCCACGCACGCACGCACACACTCACAAACGCACAAACGCACACACGCACACACGCACACACGCACACACGCACACACGCACACACGCACACGCCCGCACGCAGGCACACACGCATACACGCACGCACGCACGCATGCACGCACCCCCACCCATCCACCTACGCACGCACGCACGCACCCACACGCGCACGCACGCAGGCACGCACCCACGCGCTTACACACGCACGCACACACGCACGCACTCACGCACACACGTACGCACGCACGCACGCACACACGCACACACGCACACACGCACACGCACACGCACACGCACACGCACACGCCACGCACACGCACACGACACGCACGCATGCGCACGCGGGCGCACACACACACACACATCACACCACACACACGCACACCCACACGCACACATACGCATATATAATACTGTGATTTTTGAGTTTTGAAAGGGCATTGATAATTCATTTGGTAACTTATTTCGCGATTCAGCATGTAAAAGCAACAAATTACTATTTGAAACGCTTTTTAAAGCGTTAGTGCATAATTTAATAATTCTACTGTAATATTTTAGGAAACTAAAAATTAATTTTCATAATCCTGCAGATGTAAATATTTATAAAGTATATCGCATATAAAATAGCATTTCAAATCTGATAGTAATAAGCATATTTCCACAGTTGTATTTAAGTATAAGAATATTTTCCAAAAGCTTTTAAAACGTGAAACGGCAGAAGCGAGCATCTAAATTTTATATTATAAATCAATTTAGCCTTCATAGTTAAATTATAGCAAAGGTGGAGGTATATTTTCAAAAGTGTTTCTAAGATTTCAAATCGGTTAGCTTACAAGCAAGATTAGCCGTTAGATTATTTACGAGAACTTGTGAAAGTGTTTTGAAACAGCTTTCCTACTATTAAGTTAAATAAACAAGTGGAACCGTTGCAATTTCGGTGTAGTTTTAATTAGGGGAAAAAACGTTGCACAAATAACATGCAAATTCTAGGTAGTGTTGGTTACCGCTGTCATTTAAGGTTAGATTTATAGCCTCGTTAAAAAGTTGGAAAAGGTGAGTTCGTCAGTTACAACAAAACTTGCAAACAAGGAAACAAGGAGAGATTATTAGATAGAATATGTACAAGTGAGATAGGCGTAGATTGAACGTTAACGTTCGTTGACAGCGGGGAAGGCAAAAGAAGTAAAAGACAGTTGCTTTAGGGCGTATGTTGGATCGAAATGAGGATAACACGTGTTATGAATTTAAGGTAGTAGAGTGAGAACAAATTGATAGTCATACAAAGTGGAGTGAGTACAATGCAAGAGAGAGGTGATTTTGGGGTGTAAGTTGGAGTGAGATAGATACTACATATGTTGCATTAATGGCGTATTTTAAACGTTTACTTTGTCAGTTAGTTGCGTGAATATACAAGAGTGGGATTATTGAAAACTCGACGAAAATCGGTTAGTTAGGCGTGCGTGTTTGTGATGTTCGAGTGTTTTTAAGAATTGGGTAACCGCTGGAAGTGTACGTAGAAATTGAATGTTTGTATTGTAGAGAGTTTGAAGAATTCTAATATGCTTTGAAGGGAGAGAAAGGATATATAAACACCAAGAGATGGTTGTGGGGCTCTCTCTCTCTCTCTCTCTCTTAGTCTCCGAGTTCAAATAGTGTAAAGCTTTCTGTTAGTCTACAACCAGCTGATGGCTTCAAGAGTAAAATAATTTAACGAGTTGAATGAAAGAGTACTTTACGTATGTAAAAATTGTTTTAATTTTAATTTGCACTAAGTGTGCAAAAGTATACAAATGCAAATAGCGTGGATGACAGTGGTTGGTCAATTTGGTTGTGTACTAAGAGTCAATAGTATTAGTAGCAGAGTTTGGGGAATTTGAATGCATCTTCAATATGGTAAATGAGTTGATTTACTGATCAAATGGTTGCAGCTGGCAGTTATAGTTTTTTATGTGGAAATTTATGTTAAAAAGAAGGTTTAGGATATTAGTAATATTTGTCTTGTTTGTACAAAGTAAAAGGGACTTTTTGCTGTTTGATGTGCGAAAAGTAGCACGAGAGGTTAAGGTTTTACTAGGAGTTCTTATTAAACTAAGGTTAATGTAAAACATGTGGTAAAGCCCTGTTACTTTCTCGGATAATCAGTTGGAAATAATTAATTTGGGGAATTATTGATCTCGAAATGTATTATTTTAAAAGAGCACGTATATAATTTATAAATAATGTGTGAACGAGGAGTTTATTTGTGATTAGGCGTGTATTTTTCTCTGAGTATGTAATAAATGTATGTGATTTACCGAGCAGCTATTTTTTTGTAGTTAGTGGAATTGCAGAAAGTAGCTAAGCAGTCGTGGCAAACTTCATTGCAAAGCAGAAATATTTGAGATTTTTAGGTATATAAGTAGCACCGAAATTGGTAGCATTTTGGAACCCATGAACGAGGGACATCATCAGAACCAGAGTTCGAATCAGAGCAGCGTTTTATATTTTTAAGGAAGAGTTCGTAGTATTTTTGGTGCCCAAAAGTTGGGTCTCAGATTAGCACTAGAGTATACGGGGTACGAAGTACTTTGGCACTCAAATCGTGGGGCACGAGCAGTACAATGGCTAACTTTTAGAGGCAGCAAAAGCTTTCGCTGTAATTATGCTACCAGAAAGTGGGGATTTTTGTATTTTAGGGGTGAGTTTGCAGTAATATATTGTAGTGGTTTTAAAGGGCTAAATCAACGTATAAACAAGGTAATTTCAAACACCCTGTATAGAGGAAACAACCAGAATTTACGTGCGAAATTTATTTCATTTAGTTCATTTTAAAGTAACAAGTATTACCATAATTTTACAATTAATGAATAAAATTTAGTTAGGTTCGTAAAGAAAATAAATTTTATAAGCCAATGCAATTTATTTATTAATTTAATGGAGTTTAATTGAACGGGTAATTACATATAATACGCATAAAAGCATAAAAATCGCTTTGCTAACACATAAACAGCCGTTGAATATAAAATACCTTGAAAAGCCAACTCTCAGAAATGTTGTGTTAAAACGTCGGTTAATTGAACATCTGCATGTTTTCGAAATGTCAGGTTCCCCTAATTTGTATAGATAACAAGCAAGTTTCAAAGAATATTGGTTAAACGACAGTCGCAAACGCACGTATTCAGTCCACATAGAGTAAATTTGAAACGCGGACAGTAATATCGATTTCTACCACTCAAACAAGATTAGAAGGAAACATATAATATGCATAAGAAAGGGACAACGTTAATATAGGCGGGTTTGTTAAGACGTCAATGGATATACTATTGGTCGATATAGTTAGTTGTAGAACAGACAAACACGAGAATATTTGAAGTCGGGTTTATTGGAAAATATCGTAACGACGCGCTAAATTTCGGAGATTTTGGAAACGGTTGAAACAAAATTTGAGGAAGTGTTATTTTAAATTAGATTTTTCACAGTAAGAGTGGTCTAGAGGTGGCATTCGGAATCATTAATACTCGAAGAGAATTAGTATCGCTCTCTCTTATAACTTCGATCTCTTAGTATTTTCACCGCTTCAGAATACAAGTTTGTAAGTATACATATTTTTAAATTAAATAGTACAGTGTTGGCCTCATAATTTGATACGCGAATAGTGTCGAGTCTAAAATTTAATTTGAGATGCAACATTTATCTTAAACAAGCTCGTGAAGTGACGTGAAGTAACGTAAATTTAAATTAAATTAAACTCAAGTACGCAATTATGAAAGAAGTGTAATTAATTTGGATTTGGATCTGGATGCACCGTGAAGGCAGAGCAAACAGCACAACCTAAATGGTGTTCCTCTACAAAGGGCTAGAAGCGGCCAGCAGAGCAGAGCGAAACTACTTTACCGCATCGTCAACAGAGTAGAGATCTTCAAGAAATTCCAGGTATCACTTTAAAATTGTTGTTGTTATAAACTATGAAACTATGAAAATTGTGTAACGTGTGAGAGTGAATTTTGAAGGTATTGTGCATTATTTTCGTATTGAAAATAATACGTATAACTAACTTTATTATGGTATTTAAATAGAAACTTAGAGGTGTATATAAGCTTATTAAAGTTCCATCAAAGATTTAAAATTTTTATTGTTACGAGTACATGGAATTTTTTGTTTGTTGTAAGAGTATGCGAAGTACAAAAGCATACATTATTCATAATTAACTGGGTTATCATGAGCTCACCATACTCCAGAGTATACTAATTTAAAATAAATTATAAATAAAGAAAGAAAATAAGGTATTATTCAGGGCCCATTTACTCCGGGTATATTCAATGTGTTAGATATTTTAAATTAAAATCTAGGACAGTACAAAAATAGGATTTATTGAGGTGTAACTTGATCTCTGAAATGTGGATAATCTTGAATTTTATTTGTAAATAGTGGTAAATAAATATTGTATGATGGTTGTATTATTTTGTGGTTTTATTGAGAGTGTGCGTGAACGATACAGAGTATAATAGTGAATCTGGGTATCCAAGAGGAGGCCCAACTGAGCTAGCCTGGGAACTGAAAAAGAATTAAGGTGATGAAGAGATGAATCTGGGTAAGAGTTTTATTTTGTTATTAGATTTTTCTACTGTGTGCAATTTTCGAGTTTTGAAAAATTAATAAAATTCTCGAATGTTTTTTTTTTACTCTGTCGATTATTCATAAGGGTTTCACGGCAATTTATATATATATATATATATATATATATATATATATATATATATATATATATATATTATAAAACTCTACTTTACTGACCAGGAATCTATGTTTAATATAAAGATGAAATTAATTTATTGGGATATTTTTGGTCATAAATAAAAACAACTGTCAAATAATCTTTCGTTTTTAACTTGACGTTTCGATCATTATTCAGATCTTAATCATAAGCTAAAAGTTAGGTAATTAGAAACTAAATAATACATATATCAAAACTTACATAAAACTTGATTATTCTTAAATTTAAGGCTAGTATAAACTAATTTTGAATGACATAAGCAAAACTTGAGTGACAGAATTAAAATTGTTTTTTTGTATGCAATTTTGATGTTACAAAAACCAAGTTAAGTTAAATAATTTTGGATATAAATACGATAAAAATGAAAAGAATGTATAAATATTGTTCATTAAATAACAGCACTACAATTAATGTTTATATAAATCGGAGTAAACAACACTTAAATTATTTAGGTCCTGTTTGTTGTTGATGCACTTTTTTTCTTTTTGTATATGAAATGATTCGAGTAATAAGCGTTTCTTGTAATTTTGTTCTATTTCTAAAATTTTGGTGTCTTTGAGTGAAGGTGTGTGTTTGGTAGAATGTATATGTGTTGAGAAGGCACAATTGTTTTTTCCCAATTTTGCATCACTGCGGTGTTGAGTTAATCTGTATTTTAACCACTGACCAGTTTGACCAATGTAGGAGTGGTTGCAAATACATTGAATCTTATATACAACGTTACTGCACATTTCGGTGTTTGTTTTATCTTTAAGGGGTGAAAAAAGGTTTTTAATCGACTTCACATAGTAGTATGCAATGCCTATATTTGGTTTTTATAAAATTTTAGTAAGTTGTGGAGTTAGTTTTTCAATGTATGGAAGCTTGTTGTAGATCAGTTGTTGTGTTGTTTTTTGTTCTGGTAAAATGTTGGTATTCAACAATCTGTTGACAATTTGAATGGGATAACCATTACTGATAAAGACTTGTTTTATATATATATATATTTATATATATATATATATATATATATATATATATATTGCTATGATAATAGGGTTACTTGGGGGCGTGTAGAGTCGTAGCCGACACCAAAGTCTAGAAAATTGAAGAGGGTACGCAATTCGCCAATAATACAAAAAGCAAATATCAAACACTGTATAATATTCACAACCAACTTTAATCAAGGATTCAGTAACATTTAGTAAAATAAATAACTTTGTTTGCAATTCAATTCATTTTTATAGCAATGCGTTCATACACTTTAAATAAACCTACATCAGGAACATCGAAAGTCAAACAAATATGAAACGATTTTCTTTTTTTAAACTCGACGCATTAATCATCATGCGTGCTCATAACAAACGGATCTTGCAAAATGAGCAAATTACAAAACGTAAAAAGAAGTAAACAAACGCATTCAATCTACGTCATTATAAAATTGCCTACGTGATCTGCTATATAAAATTTAACATAAAACCCAAAACAAAATAAGGAAACATACCCGTGACTACGTGCAGAATTAAGCTAAAAATTTGAATAAATTCCTATACAATTAAAAAGACGTGACGTTATAGGGTTGAATGTGCCATGGTCAAACAAAATCCATATACACAACTAAATGTAGACGTGACCGGCGGGAGTAT
The DNA here is from genome assembly GCA_036346225.1 of Platerodrilus igneus. Classification (NCBI taxonomy): domain Eukaryota; kingdom Metazoa; phylum Arthropoda; class Insecta; order Coleoptera; family Lycidae; genus Platerodrilus; species Platerodrilus igneus. Next base: position 386,996 of record JARFIW010000412.1, read on the forward strand.
TTCGGCAAGTTATAGTATAGGTAATACCATGAAAGTCCAAGGAATGCACAATAACCTAGAGTAACGCCTATGCAATTACAGAGATAAACTGGATAAACCAATGGTGACAGGAGGAGGGCGTTGTTTTAAATACCGCACGAGCTGATAAAAGGCCAGTTTTCCAACAAAAAAAACACGCTCCATGATGCTCTGAACCAAAATAACACGCGAAGGTGAAAATGGCAAATTATATAATAATATTCAAGCGAATGTTGGTGATTCAAAATTCAAGTGCAAATATACAATAGAAGTTCGCCGGTGGCTTTAAAACGTAAGTTCAAAATTTTGATTAAAGATAATTTTAAGATTTATATAACTTAGCGCTCTAACCATCTATCAGAGAATCGATTTGAGAATATACCTAAGAACTTATCTGAGAGTTGTTTTAAGAATCTATCTAAGAGTTTAACCAAACTGTATTACGCAATTAAATAAGCAACTACCTAACAAAATCAATAAGAAACTGAAAACAATGCAAGGATACTGATCAACAGCACGCAGTGGTAGTTCTAAGAATTGGGGTGTATGCAGAGACGCGTATTCACAACAAGGAGTTTAACAAGGACAAACAACAGGTCAGAGATAAAATTCATTAATAGCTTAACATATTACTTTCTTTTTGGACATATAAATTTTTGTATGCATTGAGATATTTATGTAAAGGGTCATCAAAAATTTTAATACGTAGAAAATTACGTGAAAGGTAAAGAAGGGCATAGAACGTTCAACGTACTTTAAGTAGTATACAGGGTTATTTTTGCTGGTTTTAAACTGATTAAAGGTAGTTATAATTGGGGACAAATCAGGGTTTTCTTAACTAAGCGAATAATATTATAGAGCTACAAATTATACATATTTTTGTTTATTATATAGATTTTGATTAATTTCGTTTATCTCATTCAAATAGGAAGCGTTAGAGAAGGTGGGGGGTAAAACTTCTCTGTTATTTTACCGTCTTACACTCTGTGTAGGGTTGAACTGAGCTAGTCGAGGCATAACAAAACCAATTGTGTGAAATTTAAAATTTATGCTACAAAATTTTGGTTAATTTCTAAAAATTTCGTAGTCTAATTAATTTCATAGAAATTAATTGCATAATTATGAAAGTTGATGTGGGTGTGATTCAGTTAGGTTGTGAATTCACTTTGAAAGTCTAAATACTCAAATATGTGTGTTTAATATAAGGTTAATTGTATAGCGTTTCATTTCAATTAATTTAGGGAACGATTTTATTTACATTCAGTGTGGAAGCACCTTTAGTTTCAACTAACTACGAATAAGAACTATTTTCTATAACGCCTACGCGTAAAACATCGTTGTTCCTTATGATTGTTAAACGACTATAATGATTTTAATTCAGCTGTTGGCATGTACACGGTTTTTCTTTAAGTAAAATGTCTGTGTCGTTAACAGCTTGGTCGGTAAGGATTCCGATATGCTACGAAAAGACAGCTTTTAGCAAAAGAACTGGACAAACAAATATTCTTTGTTCATTACATGTGATTTTCCAATGCTCCACCCGAAGGTACTACATTGGCCAGGAAGCGAGTTTTTTTTTACCTGGAAAATTTGGAATTTTGCCGAACCCTTGCTGTTCCAAGCAAGGTAGGGATCTTTAACGTGCGTAACAACACTCACACACGGGACCTCCATTTTACCTCTCATCCGAACGAGGGTTTATTTTTGTGAAAAATGCTCGCCTAACATTTTTCAAGCGGACCGTGTCGGGATTTGAACCCGGGACCTTGGGCGTAGTAGTCACACACATACCACTACGCCACGGAGCCGCCAATTCTTTGTTCAGCAACAAACTCTTATTTTCGTTTTAAATCTTTGGTTCTGCATACCAATTTGCAAGTGGTTAGAAAATTGGTATGTAGAATTAAGGACGATTGGTAACGGTTCTGTTTTACAGAAATAGATTTTCAGAAGTAGGTCAGTGTTGGAGGGATTTGTTAAAAAAACATCATGTAATTTTTTCATGGAAGTTAATTTATTTACAAAAAGCACAATGTGTTTTTGTATCGAAGAAAATTAAAGCTGTTTGGAATGCAAGTAGAACGTTGGCGATAACACCTGTGGCGGTTCTTTACTTGGTGGACGCTATCAGCTGTATTACGTTGTTTTGTGAGAAGTCAAAGTGAAAGACATGGATTCTGGTGGTGATAGTCTCTCATTCTAAGGACTCGACACTCATTTTAGTTAAGAATAACTCGGGGTAAGTGATAAAACTTGCTTACTTTTATTGTGATGAAAGTGGTACAAGATTCAAACTTTATTAATCCAGAGATTTTCTGCCAAAAAGTTTAATTTTGTTTGATATATAAAAATTAGATAAAATTCTTTTGTTTGAATTTAGCCAGTATATTCAAGCTGTTTACAAATTAAATTTCTACATTAAAAATCAACATTTAGTGAAGTGAAAATTTGGGAAATTCACATTTTTTATAGGGTGGTCAAGCTCATAAATAGCCACACTTGACATATTAGAAGTTAGGAAAAGTCAGTGTTTTAACTAGGGATTTTCATGTTACTTATTGTAAAAATTAAATCTATTGTTTCAAAAAATAAAAATCACATACGTTTTTTTAAACTAAGCAAAAACTGATAACAGGTTCTTGTTATTGAAAGTTTTGTATGTTACTAAAGCTCTTAATGAATATTAATAAAATGTGTAACTGGATACAGATCTGAATCCGGAACATTATTTTCAAACTGTAATACATTAATAACGTATTGGAATTATTTTATTCTGTAAAATTTAGTGAACTTTATTCTCATATAATAAATAATGAAATTGTAAATACGTTGATGTTTATACAGGATTATTTTGCTTCGTTAGTACAATTTTGAAGCAAACGATTTTTTTCATTTCAGTATCTCAAAGTGTATGGTGAATTAAGGTTAAAGCTATTTTAATGTCATGGGAGAGCAAAATTCTTGTAAGTGTTGATAGTAATAAGGCATTATGGTTTTGGAATTGTCAAAAGGAAAATAATCTATAATTTTGAAATGAGTGATTTATGGAACACAAACGGTGTGTTCAATATTGAATTATTTTCATGTACTTTTATTTCACGTTTAACCCAATTTGTTTAATAGTGTTTTCTTCCATGGAGCTTAGTAGGGGCATATTTATTTAAGGTTTTAGGTAATTAAGCTAGTTAAGGTATATTTATTTGGGCATTTATTAAACAGGCAACTTGTTTTGTTTTAATGTGGTTTTGGGGGTTAAATTCTGCCTGCGTTTTTTGTTCTAATCTTGGAGCAAGAATCACAGCAATATATATAATAATAATATAACACATTCAAATTTATATTGGGTTAAAATCCAACAGAGCGTAAAAGTTTCTAAAATTATAATGCAAAAACTTTCCCCCTGGAGATAATGGACCCAGTTTGACTTCCCTCTTAGGGATTGTCCAAGTGTTCGTTGTTTGTTTGTCGGCGTTCCTTTGTCGGTATCTTTTTATATGGATAACAGGATGGGTTATAGAAGGAAGATGGAGCACGTCGCCGACTCTCACAACTCCACACTAGCACGCTCGCATTTGATGAAAGCCGGTAGTAAAGTGCTGTTTGTTTCGACGCTTGGCTTCCACGAACTATTGTTCTAAGGTACATTATGTTCTCAAGCTAAAGCTGGTAGACGCAGCTGCACTTTTAACTCGAGGAAAACGGTGTGTTTGCTGTTTTACATACCACAAATCGCGGATGAATGTGTCAAAATATGTAAGAACCAAATCTTTGTATGGTTTATACGTGAAGCTTAAATTAAATACAATAATAATAGTGGAGGACTTACCCATGCGTGATTTAAAAATCCGTTGTTCTTAAATGGTAAAGTGAAAAGGAGAAACCTTATTAAAAAAAGGGCAACCCGTTAATGTATATTCAATCTTCCTTAACAATAACAAACAAACTGGAGTAAACAGATAGGAATTTGGTGAATAGGGTATGAACCAATGTTATTTTTATAGATGTAACTAGAAGCAGAATCAAAGATGTAAAACTCTTGCTCCTTCAACTCGTTTACGACAAGCTAGACCATCATCAAGTCAAATTCAACCGTAAATTTTTTTGTAATATTTCTATGAATTAAAAGGTATATTTGACCTAGCTTTCCAGGAGGTTTTAATTCTAGAGCAATTTTGAACCTAGAATCAACTCGACCGCAATAGAAACGTAGAAATCCTTTCCAAAGACTTTGGCGGTGTGTGGGGGTTTTATTTCACGAAATTTCAATGTCTATTGAAATTAGTAATCAGGTGATAAACTACCAATTCAAAAAATTAGAAATGCGTTCTCCAGATAACTTTCTAAGTGTACAATATATTTTGTTTATTACTTTTTAGGTAGGACTACAGAACCACAGGATGGGTATATTCGTCAAATTAAATTATATCTAAAAAACAAAGTTACTTGATAAACATGGTTCGAATCAAATACTAAATGGAACATTACATTGAACCACACAATACATAATGAAAGCATAATACAGAAGGTTGAATTGTTCATTTTATGTATGTGACATACTATTATGTTATTGTGGAATAACACGTAAAACGGTAGCATAATCAACATTCCTTTGTAAATGAAATGCAAACTTGTCAGTCACACATGGTTTATACAAGTCTCAGGAAAATTGAATTGTGTTTGTATAACTTTCTTTGTGCTGCTTTGAAGCAGCCAATCTGCATCACTATATTTGTCATACTCAGGTTAGCTATATTTTTCAAAGAATATAAAACTAAAACGCCGATACGTTTTAAAATCTGTAGGTGCTTTGTACTGGAGATATTTTAATGAAAACTTGAAACATATGTACTTATTTAACTAGGACTAGCCAAAGAGTAGTTCCTTGTGTTATCGCATCACTGAAACGCGGGAAAAGTTTCAGTCAAATTTGGTAAAAGCGATACATGGACAAAGATCCCGTACGCCACTAATGTATTAGTTCAACCATCAATTAAGTTGGGCATTAGTATCAATGTTATCTGACAGAGTAATGTTACTTCTTGTCGTTGTATTGAATATGGACACGTTGCGATTGAAGACTAAAGCCAACAAAATTAAATACAACTATAAAATCAGTAGCATAGAACAAATTGATTTTTAAGATTAAAATATTTGTTTATATTATGAAACTATTAAGTTAAACGTTTAATAAAAGTATAAATAATCTTATTAAAGCGAGCCAGTAACTGCAAAAAGATGAATATAAAGTCACGAACAAGATTTGAACCTTTGATTCTCCGATAGCTATTTCCACGCACTTCAAATTTTACTACTATGATTAATAAATGTTAATTGTTATCACTATTTATTTTGGGATCCTCCTTCATGTTAAAGCAGTCCATGCATTAATATCAAATTGTGTGTAAGTCTCTTTATTTAATTTTTGGTTAATGACTGTGTTTTCACTCTTAATTTTTAGATCTTGATAAAGATTTTATATGTTGTTTTTTTGGTTACGAATTTTGGTTACGAATCGCATGAATTACTACCATCAACGTCTCTAGTTACACACGTTCGTTATATAGAGATTCGAGCAAACCCAGCTAAACTTTTTTTTTACGAATTTCAACTTATAATTAATTTTTTACCTGCACCCACCGTTCGTATGCCAAATCCCAAATGTTTTATCTTGCACTATCTTTGCCTTCTTTACAGAGTGCAATATTATTCAATCCTTCGACACCGTAGGTGTAGAATTGCTTCTCCTTTTACTCACTGGACCCCAATCTAAAATTATCCCTAAAACAGAAACAAGAAGCTCATTCTGAGCGCTTCAGAGACGTCTGTGGAAAACACTTGCAGCTCCGACAGACTTTTAACAGGTAGATATCTGGTCTATTAACTTAACCCTACTTCCGAATACTCAAATCTTCCTATATGAATGCGGGTTTGTGTTGATTCTACTACAGCACCTCGTGATTGATAAAGATCCGGGTCTCCAAATTAAACCTTGTATACCCTCAACTTTATACCATTAATAGACGAATATGTATTTCAAGCTCCTCTTTCTAGATCCCCAATAGATTAAACTTGAATAATTAATTGTACATTCACAGTTTCCACTTACCACCATGTGGGTTAATTGCAACAACTTTTAATTATTTTAAATAAGCAACACTGCTAAAATATTATTTTAGCCACTTATTATTTTGGCCTACTAAAGTCCAACAAGTACATCCAATCTGACGGTGGAATAAAATGAATGCAATATTTTACGATTAATACTGATCAAGTAACTTTTGAGCGTCCATCGTTTTCCAGTATCAGCCAAGAGAGCCCTGAACATTGAACGTTCTACAACCCAAGCCTTTTTGACATCCGCTCAAAAGCGGATGCACACCCGGCAATCTAACACAAAACAATTACAATAACCTTAGACTATTTCACTGCGATGCGACACATGATTGACATACAAACACCCTAAACACAAAATATATATATATATATATATATATATATATATATATATATATATTGCGGAGAAATTCTATTGATGGAATAAGTGGAATCACGTATTTTGTGTTTAGGGTGTTTGTATGTCAATCATGTGTCGCATCGCAGTGAAATAGTCTAAGGTTATTGTAATATATATATATATATATATATATATATATATATATATATATTGCGGAGAAATTCTATTGATGGAATAAGTGGAATCACGTATTTTGTGTTTAGGGTGTTTGTATGTCAATCATGTGTCGCATCGCAGTGAAATAGTCTAAGGTTATTGTAATTGTTTTGTGTTAGATTGCCGGGTGTGCATCCGCTTTTGAGCGGATGTCAAAAAGGCTTGGGTTGTAGAACGTTCGTTGTTCAGGGCTCTCTTGGCTGATACTGGAAAACGATGGACGCTCAAAAGTTACTTGATCAGTATTAATCGTAAAATATTGCATTCATTTTATTCCACCATCAGATTGGATGTACTTGTTGGACTTTAGTAGGCCAAAATAATAAGTGGCTAAAATAATATTTTAGCAGTGTTGCTTATTTAAAATAATTAAAAGTTGTTGCAATTAACCCACATGGTGGTAAGTGAAAACTGTGAATGTACAATTAATTATTCAAGTTTAATCTATTGGGGATCTAGAAAGAGGAGCTTGAAATACATATTCGTCTATTAATGGTATAAAGTTGAGGGTATACAAGGTTTAATTTGGAGACCCGGATCTTTATCAATCACGAGGTGCTGTAGTAGAATCAACACAAACCCGCATTCATATAGGAAGATTTGAGTATTCGGAAGTAGGGTTAAGTTAATAGACCAGATATCTACCTGTTAAAAGTCTGTCGGAGCTGCAAGTGTTTTCCACAGACGTCTCTGAAGCGCTCAGAATGAGCTTCTTGTTTCTGTTTTAGGGATAATTTTAGATTGGGGTCCAGTGAGTAAAAGGAGAAGCAATTCTACACCTACGGTGTCGAAGGATTGAATAATATTGCACTCTGTAAAGAAGGCAAAGATAGTGCAAGATAAAACATTTGGGATTTGGCATACGAACGGTGGGTGCAGGTAAAAAATTAATTATAAGTTGAAATTCGTAAAAAAAAAGTTTAGCTGGGTTTGCTTGTTCTTTAAGATTATCTTTAGTAGGGCAATGCATTCTTCTTAACAGGAGTTCTATTAATAGTTATAAGTAAAGCAGGGAAAATTAACTGCAATTATTGTATTATCATAGATCCTATAGATAGATAATCAGATTATATGTGGGCAGTGTTACAGTTTGTGGCTAGATTAAGTAAAAAGGAATTATGTAATCTCAAAATAATTATGATTGTATTGGTTAAATAGAGTAATTATTAATGTGTAAATAGGACTTCTGTCGATAAACATCTTTGTTCACTCTTACGCTGAGCTAGTTGAGGTCAAAATAATATATTCTGAGTTGAAAGAATAAAAATCAACAACAAAGAAAAATATCACAGTAATATATATACATACATATATATATATATATATATATATATATATATATATATATATATATATATTGCTGCGATATACCACTTATTTCAATCCCCAATGCTGGACGTCATTTTTATTGCTATGAATATCGCCCCACGATTGGTGCGCAATTTTTATTTGCTGTGTTGTAGCCTTACGATTGGGTGTTATTTTTATTGCTGTGGACATGCCCTTTTTCTATCCTATAATTTCTTGAATTTGTTTCCTTGGATAGTTAAAAAAAACACAGAATGCCATACTTCACAACAATAAAGATTGTTTAACCCCTTTTCTTTCTATCACCTCCATTAAAATAATTTAAATGCAGTAATACTAAAATTACACAATATAGTGATCGATAATATGTACAGCTTTTATATCATTGACTTATTGATTCAAAAATTAGCCCCTGATTAAAATATTAACATTTATTTTTCCACTAAATCTATATTTCCTGAAAGCCAGCAAAAATATCTCTATAATTACTCTCAAGTACCTTTTGAACATTCAAACGATGCTTTATCTATTTTTCAAAATCTCAAATGACTTTTTTGTTAACCCTTACAGACATTAGATATATGGAAAAATATTAAAATCTTTTACTAATAATGAATAAGGTTTTTAGCCTGTGTTTTCCTTGCTTCAAACTCCCTGTGAATATCGGTGGTCAGCACCCCTTGATTGTTAGAGCTTGACTTGCTTGTATCTTGTAGTCCAATTTGAGTACCTTTACGCTTTATAATATTTTTCAAAGTGTATTTAGATATTTAATTAAGACGTTTACTTAGACGTTTAATTAGATGGTTAATTAGAGATATATTTTGACGTATAATTGGAAGTATAGTTGGAGCCTTAAATTACTAAATATTAGAATAAATTCAATTTATAGTTTACCTTACGTTTTAAGCGTAACACGGCTATTATTCGTTGCATAAGTTGGCACTTTTACTTTTCACAATTTTTAATAATTTATTGACTTTCAGTAAGTTTCACTTGTACGTAATCTTTCACTTTAAATTGACGTGGTTCGTACCTCGTTGAAGAGATTCTGAATGTATACGAGTTCCCTATAGTATTTATTTATAGACTCTACCTATCCACGTTCTAATTGGCGTGTTTGTTAATCAAGGCTTGTACTTTGCGCCTATCTCTGTAGAACTCGGTATTTCTCAAAATTCTCTGGTTTTAATTGTTGTTCCGTCATTCAATATCGCACGTGGACGTTCAATATTTCGCCGCATATTCTCAGAATTTCTAAGTATCCATTGCATTTTGTCACGTATTTTCTGTTTGTATCAATTATAGTCCAAACCTAATCGTATCACGAACCGCCTGTTATATTGTTTGTTACTCCAAATATGTTGGATTTTTATGCAAATATGATATTCCTAGTCACGTACTCATTTTTCTAATAATGACGTATTTGAATGCGTTTGCTTATTTATGCGCTGACGTTTTTAATGAAATTATTAAATAGCTAGAATGGCAGGTTTCCGATTACGTGTTTATTTTGATGCAATTCGTTGCGTTTAAAACCGTATCTTTACTCGTTTCTTTCTAATTCTGGACTTGTATATTTAACTTAAACGTATTATTCGACGTACACATTATTATTTTAGCTAAATAGTGTTTAATTATGGCAAAATGAGCTTATTTCTTAGGAATTAAATTGGTTATAATTTATATACAGTGTGCTCGCTATTTACCTTTTGTAAAATATTCGATTTACTCCTATTTAATGGTGGAATTGTTGGGCTTTCTTAATGTTAATTATATTTACATTTATCTTACGACCCCTATAACTTAATCTACCCTAAAACTACCCTCTTATCATTATATATATATATATATATATATATATATATATACATATATACACACAGACACATTGCTGTGACAGCGCCGCGTTGAAAAGGTCACTAAAAGAGTGCTGTGATACAGATACAGCAATTTGTAAAACTTGAAATTGTTTACTTACCTTCCTTTCTAACTTTGCCTGGTTAGCTCAACAGAATTGGTCACAAACCTATAATGAACTCGCGAAATAATCTTTAAAGTCGAAAATCGCCAAGATAACAATTGCTTTAAATAAAATAAAGGAATGTATACCATGCTTGTTAATAGCATCAAATATAAGGTGATGAAATATAAACTGAACGTCTTATATAAATGAAAACTGATTCATTCTTACATCAAATAAAGACGTCGATTCAAATATATGAAGTAGCAGGTAAAATTTAAACACAAAATACAGGGTAATATAGTATAAGCAGTGTAATATATACGAATGAGGGACTAAAAGAATTGTGACGTAAAATAAAAACGTTACAGTATATCTCTAATGGTTGTTAGTGCGAGTCTTAAATTGATAAAAATATTTTGAGCTTTATTTTTACTTTACCGTGAGGTTGTCTTGTCTTCTTTTTCAAAATTTTACCTCTATCTCCAATTTACTAAGATTTCTACCACTTCAAAAGCTAATCTCATATTTTCTTCGTATTATTCCACGGTTTCTTGTAAGTTACCCACAGGACGATCAACATTATAAATATTTATGGCTCCCGGTTGGGACCGTGTTATCTTATAAACTAAGTTCGACGTTTTGCCCGCATTTGTAAAGGGCTTCATCAAGGCAAGAAAAGAAAATGAAATATAAAAAATTTAATATAAATAATGATAATAATAATGATAATAACGATAAAATATTAAATAGACAAGTTAAAATGTAAAAAGTGTGAAAAGTTACTTCTGAACTACCAAACTTACTAGCCCATTTAAGCCAAAAGGTGTCTTGGAGCAAAGTAACTGGTGAGAGTAGCGAAAGTGGTAGTTTATATAGGGTGAGAACTTGATGCATGAGTGATCATGAATAGAAAGGAGTGTGTAGCGGATCAGTGAACATTACGGTTCTGCTTTTGGGAACATAGGCTTGTTTTTCAAATGGGAAAAAGGTAGTAGCCATCGTCCTTGTTTAGATTGTTACAATTTTAAGTGGTTTTACGAATTTTGTGATCTTTTTTTTGTAGGAAAATGGAATTCTGGCGTTAGTTTCGTTTTGTCAAAGTTAAAGGTATGGCCTGTTTCATGTTGGTGTTCGGCCACCGCTGAGCGATTGTACTGACTTGTCCTTAGACATCGCTTATGCTCGTTTAATTTAGTTTTCAAATAGTATTAGTAGAAGGATCGAATAATTAGACTCGAGACGTTCCTTGATTTAAATTGAATTCCCGTATAACGTGTCGGCATACACTATGACGTTTTCCTGCATTGCGATTGGACGTTCGGGCGGGTATGATCTATTAAGGCACGCTCTATAGAAAAATAGAGGGAGAGGGTAACAAGAGATTTATTCACCATGCTCATGAGGAAAGATGGAGCCTTTACACGATCGATTATAATAAAAAGAGTGGTGGGAGAAGGTAAATGTGCGTCAGAAGCCCCATCCTCACCTCTCTCTATGGTGGGAGTAATCTGCAATTATTAAAATTGTAGCATGACTGTGATGATGTTACTTAATTTAAATCGTAATTACAGTTAGATATCATATTGGTTTGTCGTAAAACACGGACGACATACACTGCCAAAATTGCCCGACGTTCCAAAGCACTTAAACAGTTCGATTGCCGGATTCACTGAATAGGTAATTAAATTAAATTTCTCAGAATTTCTATTAACATTAGATAACATTTGAGCATACCAAGCACTAGCTTTAAACGAAGGAATACCATGAGCATTTTTATTAGGATCGGGATATTTTCAATTTTAGAAAGATCTGTATTTGCCCTATCAATGGTTAATAAAAAAATGTCATTTTAAATTGAAACTGCTAATAAAAAAATAGATTGTAAGGAGTCTGTAGATGAAGTTAGTCGTGTTGATCCTAAAACTAGAACAGCTCCAGATTTGCAGTTGTATGATCTTTCTATTTTCTATGAACAATATTAAAGTGAAATTGTTGTAATTGAATATTCCAACGACACAGACGACCTGAAGGATTTTGTCAAGTATTAAACCACAGTAAGGAATGATGATCGGTGACGACTGTAAAATGTCTTCCTTCCACATGTGGAAGCAATTTCTACATACCAAATAATACTGCCAAACATTTTCTTTCTGATACAGAAAATTTTCGTTTAATAGGCCTCAAAGATCGGGAAATATAACAAATAGCATATTCCTTATCGTAAATCGTTTGAATTGACACCTGAGATACCAAAATCCGAAGCATCTGTCTGAATCGTAATAGAGAAGTCAAATCTAAGACGATAAAACCGATGCAGAGACTAATTCTATAATCGTGGCAATAGCTATTTCACACAATTCACCCCACACAAATTTCTTATTTTTTCTTAACAAGGCTGATAAAGGAGCAACAATACCATTGATTTATAAAACATCTATACCATGGCGACATACCAATTATTCTACGAGCTTCTTTAACTGTTTTCAGAGTTGGAATATCCAAAATTGCTTGTCTTTTCAGGATCTATCACAAAACCGTTTTCATTAACAACATAGCCCAAATATTTCAATTCCTTCTTGCAGAAGTGACATTTATCTTTACTAAGAGTGAAGCCAGATTCTATCAAACATTAATAAATCAAAGTCACCTGCAATTTGTCATAAATGTCAAACTTGAAAATGTTTACTATTTTGACAACGATCCTAGGTCATGGATTGAAATGTAAATAAAGACGATTTTAACAACTATGAGTGGTTTAATTCTCAAAGAAGATCAAGAGAAATACAAAACAAACCATAACAAACATACAGGGAGTATCGTCTAGTTTACTCTCTTGTTCTTCAACACTTAAATTTTTAAATATTTCACATACCGAGCATAAATCCTTTTTTGGTTTAAAAAATCCAAATTAAATTTTGTATTAAAGATGTGTGAATACGTGTGTTGTTTAACAAGAACTATACCACGTCTTATACGTTCTTCCTTAAACAACCTTAAACAACTCTCGTTTTGTGGAACCCTTACAATAATTAGGTTCCGTTCTGGGGAAACTAATTAATGGTTTATTATACTGTCAGTAACACTTTCATTAGCTTTATTAGTTTTGCTTAAATGAGTCTCTTTTTTTCTTTTTCCAAAAGTCCAAATTGATAAATTTTTTTAAAACAATTTGAAATGTTTAAAGTATTTTTAATATATAATTTACACACTTTAACTTTTAAACTACTGACATAAAGAAAATATGCGCATGTAAATGTTTTCTTTTTGTATTGCTTATCAGGCTAGCTCAGCATTTTTTCAATGTGTCGAGACAAATACTCTCTTTGAAGGGATTTATTAGCAAGCATGCAATATGCGTTAAACAACTCTTGCCTATGAATTTTACTAACCCTTCCAAAGTATTTAAACCAACATATTTTACTACAAGATTCCATTAAAGATTTAGATTTGTGTATCTCTCTAGTTTTGAAACGTATTCCTCTCTCGAATTAATTTTTGGTTTTTTAAGTTCCTTTTTCATGAGTTCGTATCTTTTATTCGTTTCCTACTTTTTGGCGTTCATTACTTTCTTGTATTCTCTCCATATTTTCACCTTTCTCATTTATTTCATCTTTATTTTCCATTTCGTTGCCGCTTGTTTCTGCGTCTGCTATTTTATTCATCTCTTCAGCATTAAGTAAGAAATCTGGACCTTGAATGCCATCGTCTGCAGTAAAGTTAATAGCGCAATTTTCAAAATTATATCGAATATTAGGATCGTCAATGAGAAAACTTTCCTTATATTGCAAAACGGTCATTGGTTATAGTTCCGACAGGTCTTGATTTTGAGCTTATTTTGAAAACGTATCACATCGGTTGACCACATCGTAAACTGGCAATGAATACGATGAAATAACGATTCGTGTTCTTCATGAAAGTTTTGGTTTTCGACGCACTGTGCTATTCTTTGATTTAGCGAACATGATGTAGATTCTTCGGTTTCAATAGCTATAACAATACACCGCATTAAAAATTTATTTCAATATAGCTAAAAACATATCTTTACACTGCTTTTATGTGGCAATATCGCAATGTTGACGAATTTTATAATCTTCAGTTTAACAGAATTGCTTTTAAATTTGACAAAAATATTACCTATGCCTTTTTGATATTGTTAAACAAATTAATGTTTACTAATGTTGGCGTATTTTACGAGCTCGTGAACTGTATCGACGATGAATCGATGTGTTAATTTAACATGACAAAGCATTGTAAGTACGAAAATTAAAACTGACCAGTGCTTGCGATTACCATGTTAACCAAAACGAGATTGACGAGCAACTAACTTCATATCAGTCTTCTAAATGGCGAGTGGGAATAACGAAGATAACCGAAAATAATGCCCATAAGGCCGCAAAACTCAAAATAACTAAATATTACTTAAACATTCCCCCCACCGTAAAGGGACTTTACCGAAAAGAAAATTATCCAAAAAATTTCCCCAACCCAAACAAACAACGAAAACGAAAATAATTGAAGACACGACACTATAAAGTTACAAAGTTTAGGCCGAACCTATTGGTTCGGCAGAGGACAGAGTTTTACCACTGGCCGTTTATAACTACCCGAATTTGTTCGAACTCTCACAACACGAACCTAACCTTACCGTCACTACCCGGATGTAGCTCAATTACACGTCCGAGCTTCCATTGTAACGGAGGCGATAGTTCGTTACTGATAAGCAGTAAAGTTCCTATATTTAGAGTATTGCCGTCAGTTAAAAAACGATTACGTTGCTGGAGTGTATTAAGATACTCCCAGCTCCAACGATTCCAAAATTGTTGTTGCAGAACTTGCACCCTCTGTCAGCGTGATAAACGAGACATTTTTAAAACGGATAGATCATCCTCAAAAAATGTACCTAAAGGGTCAATAGTAAGAAAATAACTTGGGGTTATCGCTTGCAGATCATTTGGATCTGCGCTACTAGCAAACAAGAGTATCGAGTTAAGCAATGCTTCAATCTGAGAGAGAACCGTAGAGAATTCTTCAAAAGTAAGTATGTTTTCACCTATAACTTTATATAAATGCGTTTTAACGGATTTAATCCCTGCTTCCCAAATCCCTCCCATGTGAGGTGAAGCGGGTGCGCTAAAATGCCAAATTAAATTTTTAGCTGCTACTGCTGATCGAAAATATTCAACAATTGCTTTATTAGCAGCAACAAAATTTGTTGCACAATCACTATACACGTGACTGCACGAGCCTCTACGAGATAAGATGCGACGAAAAACTGCCAAAAATGCTTCGGCCGACAAGTCTGAAGCACATTCCAAATAAACAGTTTTTGTAGAGAAGCAGACGAATAAGCACAAATAAGCTTTTAAAACCTTAGCTCCTCGAAGTTTATTAGAAGTAATGGAAAACGGGCCCCCAAAATCAACGCCTACTACTTTGAAGGCTTTGATCTGCGAAATTCTTAATTCAGGCAGGTCCGCCATGAATGGAGGGGTAATCCGAGTAGGGTTAATTCGAAAGCAAGTCAAATAATTTGACAAAAATGAGCGAATCGCCCGCTGTGGCGATAAAATCCAGAATTGTCTCCGCAACAAGGCTACAAGAGTACTATAACTTGGGTGCAGTATATTTTCTTATAGTGTTATATGATCAGACGAGTTAAATTCCCTTTTCTAAGTAACAAAATGGGATACTTTGAATTATAATCTAAAGATGAATTTCACAGACGACTTCCAACTCTAACGACATTTTCAGAGTCTAGGAAGGGGTTTAGTTTGCGAATAGGGCCAACACAAGGTTTTCCTTTTTTTAGCTGAGTAATTTCAACTCTAAATTCAATCTCCTGAACTAATTTAATTATTTTATATAAAGACTCTTGCAGTTTCTTAATCGTAAATAATCCCGAATGTGGACCCTTTTTACGACACCGATTAAGAAATCGCAAACAGTATCCGAAAGTTTTTTGTAATTTAGGCAAAGACGAATGTTTCTCAATGAGGGTCGAACATCGCTCTACCTCTACGGCTGCCGTTAGGCAAATATTCTCTTTAATTTCTTCTTTTGTTTCCCCCAAAAGAGGTTGAACAGGACAACTATCTGACAAATGCAAAAGAAAACTGGGACCAGACCACCGCAGCTCATGATTGAGCAACTGAAAAGGTAAACAACCTCTACTGGCCACATCACAGCAGTTCTCTTGCGATGAAATATAAAACTAAAGATTACTTGGCAATTGTTCTTGAATTAAGGCCACTCTATTGACAACGAATGTTTTCCATGTATATGCGAGAGGCCTTAACCAAGACAATACAACTTGAGAATCAGACCAAGCCATTATTTTAGCAAATTTTATTTTATTTTCCAAAACATTTCGAACAAATGTTAAGTCCGCCAATAAAACTGTGGCACAAAGCTCTAAACGATGGATTGACTGCTATTTCAAAGGAGCAACTCTCATACGACTAATGATCAAAAAGGTTTTAACATTATCATTTACGATAATTCGAAAATATATGGCTGCAGCGAACGCAATTTTGCTACTATCGCAGAACCCATGCAATTCACAAATAGTGTGACAATCAGATCTCCAAAATCTAGAAATTGAAAGTTTCTGTAACCACGATAATTCCGAATGGAATGTTTTCCAAATATTAACAATTTCCACAGGTAACTCCTGATCCCAATCTAAGCTCAAGATCAATAATTTCTTAATCAAATGCTTAGCAAATACGACAACTGGAGACACAAAACCTAATGGATCGGATATTCTTGCTAACTCGGATAACATGCCTCGTTTTGTGAAACTAGTTTTGCGCACACAACTCTTGTACGAAAAGCAAACTGTCTCAGGACTCCATTGCAAACCCGAAACTTTTATAAAGGATGGTTCATCCTTATCAAACGATATTGAATAGTGTAATGAAGATTCTAAACCATTTAACACTGCAGGATTATTACTGGCAAATTTCTTTAATTCAAAACCTCCTCTTCGCAACAACAATATCAATTCTGAGGCCCAGAGACGAGTGTCATTTATGATGTTACCTCCAGAAATTAGGTCATCAACATAAATGTCTGTTTGTAAAACCTTCGAAGCCTTGGCAAAGTCTTACGACTCATCTAGGGCTAATTGTTTAGTTGTACGTAAAGCCAAAAATGGGGACGAACTTACCCCAAATATTACTCTGTTCATTACATACTCTCGAACAAGTTCCTTTGTATTAAAGCTCCAAAGGATTCTTTGAAAATTCCGATGATCCTCATGCATGAGAATCTGATGATACATTTGTTTTATATCCAAAATAAGAGCGTATTTATGCTGTCGAAAGTTCAATATAACCTCCACGATATTTTTGTGTAATTTTGGACCTGGTTCCAAAGCATCATTCAACGATATACCGCTGGAAGACTTAAACGAAGCATTCATAACTACTCTCAATTGAGTGGAGGCAGAATGACGTTTCAACTCTCCATGATGGGGAATATAATAAACATTAGGCTGCCTCGGCTCACCTACCAAAGACATATAACCCGAGTCAATATTATCGTGCATCGCCTTCTTATATAACACACACATTTCAGAATTTTCAAAAGACATTTTTCTAATGCTAACAAACAACGAAGAGCTGTCGAATAGCTCTCTCCAAAAATAGGAGGACTACTGTCCTTAAAGGGTAGTGATACCACATATCTACCCTCCTCGTTCCGAAAATGAGTTTCCTTAAAATACTCTTCACAAGGTTCAACCTTGTTATGGGCAGGAATTTGTTCCAGCTCACATAATTTTTTAATATTTTCTTCTAATACGGATTCGACGAAATAGCACCTAGCAGTATTTCCATTATTAAAAGCCACTTTACCCATAACCACATACCCGAAAATGGTATTTATGGCTGATGGCCCAATACCATTGGGACTTGATATGATCTGACCTAATAATATTTGAGGAAACATATCAGCCCCAAGCAACAAATCAATTGATCTCTTTGAATCAAAATAAGGATCGGCAAGATTTAAATTTTGTAAATGATTCCAATTGTTACTTGAAATATTAATCACAGGCATGTCACTGAAAATTGTCAATAATATTTGAGCTGTGACAGCAATCGAAGGAGATTTACTATTACGTGATTGTAACGTAAGAGTTACTACTCCCCGACTACGCGTGGTAGTCTGACCAAGACTTTCAACATTCATTGAGGAGTGCCCAACTTTTGTACACAGTTCTCTGTAACCAAACTAATTTGGGATCCGCAGTCTAATAAAATACGAATGGGAACTTTCCCATTAGCTACTGTTAAAACATTTGCAATAGCAGTATCTAGAAGAACGGTAGCTTTCGATTCTGCCATACCAGAAAAAGCCGTAGAACTTGACGTTTCTGACGTATGTTCCGAAGCAGGCTCCGATTCAATATTCACTGCAGTCCTCGATGAATCACAAGCAGATACAATCGAAATATTTTCATCTCTATTGGAATTCTGGACTCAAGCATAGTGAATAAGAGTAGCATGCTTACCATCGCACAGGGCACATAGTTTTGTGACCTTGTAATCCCTAACTAAATGTGATTTTTGTAAACAAATTAAACAGCGATTGCGAGCTTTAACCCACTTAAAACGCTCATAAACGGTTTTATCCTTAAACAATTTACATGATAACAGATCGCGATCATTCGCACAAAATGCACAATTAGTAGCCAAATTTGCAACTAAAGAATGCATTGTTTTACCTTTACTATTATTTTAATACGATTGATCCTTTTTAATACTTTTAGTAAATTTCGATGGGGTCACTATGTTTAAGTTATCTAGAGCATAGTTCTGCTTTCCGATAAAATCTAACAATCAATTAATAGAAGGTACTTTATTTCGATCATCTGCAATGCTTAACTCAAATTGTTCACGTGTCACGTGATCTAACTTTTTTAAAAGTAAATTAACTATGACCAAATTAATTGCTCTTCCCGACTTGGTAATACAGCTTTTAATGCTGCCCAATTTTCAGAAAATGTATCTATTACCTTCTTGAAAGACGAGGTTGATCTATCGGTAAGGTTTTGTATTTTGAACAAATTGTTTAAATAATTGTTAGCAATGATTCGCGTATTTTGGTATGGTTTATTTAACAGATCGAGTGCAACAGAATAATTGGCACCTGTAATTTTTAGACTCTTAACAAGAGCGGCTGCTTCCCCACTTAAATTTCCAACCAAATAACCCAGCTTTTCAACGTCTGAAAGCTTTTTTGAATTACCAATTAAACTGGTAAATAACTCTATAAAGCTTGGATACGAAGATACATCCCCATTAAATTCGGCCAGTTTCAAAGCAGGCAATTTGATATGAGATCCTTGCAAATTCGCAACCACCGAACTATCTACATTTGCATTTAAAATTTTATCCAAAAGCCTATGCAAATTTCTACTTTTAGAACGAATGCTATACGAAATATCATCAAATTTATTCCCATAAGCGTGTATTTCCTATAACCGGGATTCGGATATGCCAACTGTACCGATTAATTGTGTTTGTAACCGCAAAAACCGATCAACGGTTTCTGAAAAATCTTCCGCACGAATTAAACAATTATCAATTTGCTCGCGATTATTCGAAATTTCGGCATTTTGCATTAAACCTAACAATTTTTCCCCACTCGCCATACAACCTTGCAGTTTTTGCAGGATTTCTTGTTGTTTCTCCATTTTGACCAATCACCAATACTGTTGAGTGATCTCCAAATCGTTGAATGCAACCAATTGCGTTGAATACTTCCAATGGTAATGCTATTTACCCAAATATGCAATACGGAACGCACTCCCGAAACCGAACCAAAATGACAGATGTAACGGTCAACTTGTTTATCAAATACGGGTTATCTTCTTTGTCAAAACACCACACGTATTTGTTCAAAGAATTAATTCGTGATTAATATAATTCAAAAGTCAAATTAATTCACTAATTTTAAGCAATTCAACAAACGAATAAACTACTTGCCAAACGAAAATATTCAAAAGTTAACCTCGAAACGAACATAGGTCAACTCACAAAAATGCGAATTTTTAAAACAAAAATTACGCCAGTACAAAATCCCCCAAAGGATCAAAAATGTTGGCGTGTTTTACAAGCTAGTGAACTGTATCGACGACGAATGTGTTAATTTAAAATGACAAAGCATTGTAAGTACGAAAATTAGAACTTACCAGTGCTTGCGATCGCCATGTTTACCAAAATGAGGTTGACGAGCAACTAACTTCTTATCAGTCTTCTAAATGGCGAGTGGAAATAACGAAGATAACCGAAAATAATGCCCATAAGGCCGCAAAACTCAAAATAACTAAATATTACTTAAACATTCCCCCACCGTAAAGGGACTTTACCGAAAAAAAAATTATCAAAAAATGTCCCCAACCCAAACAAACAACAAAAACGAAAATAATTGAAGACACGTCACTATAAAGTTACAAAGTTTAGGCCGAACCTATTGGTTCGGCAGAGGACAGAGTTTTACCACTGGCCGTTTATAACTACCCGAACTTGTTCGAACTCTCACAACACGAACCTATTAAATATTACTTAAACAACATAAGTTCAACCCCATAAAAAATAACCTCAAAAAAAGTATATGCTTAAAACCTTCGAACGTAACCATAAATTGGTTATGTATTTACTTACCGTTTCCACTGAGCTTCCGCATGTCGGTCACAGATACTTTGGGGTATACACAAGAAGAAAATAAAAAACCATGGATAACAAGTTTGCAGTCTGCTCATTATTATTATTATTATTATTATTATCATTATTATTATATTTCGTCGCCAATCACACTAAATGACGACCTCTGCTAGAGAAGTTACGGTTATTTTCTTTGAAAATCTGGAATTCTTTATATACTCGTATTTTATTCTAAAGTAAAGACTTCCAAACAATTGTTTAAGCTAAGCTTGTTTGGACCAAGAAAGTATTCAACTAATGCACTAGCATAATCAGTGTATTGAGATAATACACTCGCCAAGCGCAAACTATTGAAAGTATTGAACGTATCGAACGTATTGCAAGTAAAATGGTTTTAATTTGGAAAGAACGATCCAAAAAATATTTATTTTAAATATTCCGCAAGGGAATAACATTTTTGGTTTTTCAAAATTAAGTGGTGACTTCAAGGTGACTTTACTATTTCCAAATTAAAATTGAAGCTGTTGAATACATGCCAATTCAAAAAGGAAACAGGAAGGATTTATTACAGTTTTGCAAATTCAGAACCATATCGGAAACTTATAGAATATTTTATGAAAGGCTGTGTACGGAACAAGAAATGCATGAATATTGAGTACGAAAATTCTGGAGAGGAGTAACAAAAGAATAAAATATCAATTAATATTACGATAATTTAGGATAATTATTATGAGCTACCTATCTTTATATAGTATTTGAAGTCACCTTAAAAGTTAATAATTTCAATTTTACTATGGTATTCTCTGAACCCTAATTCAAAATCCTAAATCAAAAGTCTACAACCAAAAAACGTTAAATACGTAGCTATTTTCCTAATTTGAATTTTCCAATTAGCCTGAAGTATTAAACGAATTTTTAAATAACTGTTATTGCCGAGAAAAGGAAGAAGATCGATAAAACAAAGTTTCTGACAGAAAAATGTGTCTTGATTTCACAAATTAGCTCACATACCAAAAAAATATTTTTACTGTAGGTAGTGTTGTTTGGCACTAAACCGACAACCAAACCTTATTTGTTGTGCTTTAAAAATACAAGCGTTACCCAAAAGTTTCAAATATTCACCACTGATCAATCACGATCAGAAATGCATAATTAGACCAGTTTATTATAAAGGGCACACACAGTTAGTGGGAGCTCCTCAATCATCTTTATCGCTGCCAAGTACTAATGCATTCTGACTAGTCTCATATTTTTAGCTGCTCAAAACCACGGCCAAAAATCGACTCGAAAACTATATGGAACATCTAGCAAACACACAAGCTAAAAAATACACGATGCATGTAATAGCAAATAAGATAGTAAGTTCCGTCGCTTGATAATTAAGCAAGTACAAATTGACAACATTAAATTAGGTCAAAGATTTTTCTATTTTCGAAAAAGAACAATCACACTAAATGATTAGGAAATAAAAACGCCACAATGCGCTTTGCAAATGGAACATTCTGAAAGCAATGCGTATAATTTTTTCATTATAGCATCACGTTTTACTATATGAGTGACGGTACATTAAAGAATTTGCGAAATTAACATTGGCTATCTGAAAAAATTCAGGCTTTCCTTAAACCTTTAATTAAAGAACGACTTATCAGTTTCTAATAGCTAACAACACCAAATATCAATCATTAGCGTTTCTTGATTATATTTAAAAGTTGTCTAGGAACCAAAAGGATTAATGAAAAATGTTTATGTCACGTGTACAAATTATTTTAATTCCTTTGACACCAATAACATTGCTCGAAATCGATACTTGCTAATTTCTACTTGAAAATTGTTGAAGGTTAAGCGTATGAAACTTAATGTAAAAGGAAAACCTTCAATTGCAAATGCTTAGCCTTTGCATGTTCGGGAATGATAGGTACACACCACAATTTGCATAAAAGGGGATAATTATGTATGTAAAAATGTAAATTTCTTGACCCATTATATAATCTGAAAGAAGAATCTAAAGTTTAATGAAAATGCCCACCTGCTGTATTAACAATGTTCATGTTTAGCAACTTAACTTGCATCATATTGATGGATTTCACGAATACACACGTAAGACTATGCTTTAAATCTCAAGCACGTACATTTTCTAAAGTGCTCTGCACTAGAAGCAAGCAACTGACAGCAGACTAACTAACTTCCATCTGAGAAGTGATATGAGTTGCTTCTCCATTATTGTCATCAGTTTATGCTTTAATTAGCATATAATGTAATTTATTAACGGCATCTTATCTATATTAGTTCTCTGAATGATTATTACCATAGTATCATTATCAAACTTTTCGGGATAAAAAACATGTAATGTTTCTTGACCGTTAACAAAATGTTCCTTTTTACTAATTTACTTTTTTCCCCCGGGAAAAAATGAGTAGTTTTTGCCCGGATATGTGCAAATAAGTAAAAACACGAAGATATTTCATTTAAAGCCGAGGCCACACTTGTAACATTCGGCTGTAACACAACATCGTATCATAACTTCGTCGCGTAACCGCAACACCTGTGTGGACGTGAAGCGCAAAACTGTCCATTTCTGATTTCTGAATATTCAAAACAACCTATACAAACAACTTAGGTAAGCAATTTTTGAAACCACTCGCAGAATTAAATTGACAGATATTTGATTACTTTAAAGGTTTCTTTGGCAATGCAAGTCTCATTGTCCCTATAGATATAACAGCCTACTTGTTTGAAACTTCAAATTTGACATCGATTGATTTTTTGACTTTAATATATTGTAATATTTTCTTCAATATTAAATCATCGTTTTGCCTGTCACAGAAAAAATAGTGTATTATACACGAGTAAAAATGTAGGATTTTAACTCTTGATGTTTTATCTCCGTCCGCTTCGCGTCGGGAGACAAACACACCTCAAGCTAAAATCTAGTACTTTTTTCCCTTGTGTAATAATAGTTATTTATTATACAAGGGAAAAAGTACTGATTTTAGCTCGAGTGTGTGTTTGTCTCCGACGCGAAGCGGAGGAGACAAAACACCGAGAGCTAAAATCTTACATTTTACCCGCGTATAATACACTATTTTTTTCTGTGACTGGCAAAACAATGATTTAATATTTAAAAATATTACCAATTATATTAAAGTCAAAAATCAATCTATGTCAAATTTGAAGTTTCAAACAGGTAGGCTGATGTACTTATAGGGACAGTTAGATCTGCGTTGCTAAGGAAACCTTTAAAGTAATCAAATATCTGTCAATTTAATTTTGCGAGTGGTTACAAAATTGCGAACTTAAGTTGTTTATATCGATTGTTTTGAATATTCAAAATTCAAAATGGACAGTACTGATTCAGAAGTTTCTCTTACTCCACCGGAATTGGTAGAGGCAGCGAAAGTAGCATCAATAAAATTATTGCCAGCTAAATCACGAAAATTTACGAAACTGCGTATTCAAGATTCATGGAATGGAAGGCGAAAAGACATGTAGTTCTTACTCGGAGACGGTGTTATTGGTTTATTTTTCGGAACTAGCGCAACAACAAAAGCCATCAACAGTGTGGTCGAATTATTCAATGATAAAAGTATGTTACAAGTCAATAATAACGTAGACATTTCAAAATATTGCAAACTAATTACGTTTCTGAAACAAAATGGGAAAGGTTACATGCCCAAAAATCTGCAATATTTACGAGTACACATATTAGTGATTTTTAAATAATGCTCCTGATGAAGTTTATTTATTGGTCAAGGTTGTTGTTGTATTTGGGATTGCAGGAGCCTGTCGAATATGTGAAATTAGCCAGGTAACATTAGATGATATTGAAGACGTGGAACGTCATTAATTGTGAAACTTAAGCAAACAAAGAATGATGTAAATAGGAGATTTATAGTTACTGAAGAATATATTAAATTTTACAGAATGTACATGGCACTTCGTCCAGCAGCAGCAAAGGATCGCCGCCTGTTTTATGCATATCGCAATGGGAAATGCGTCAATCAAGTTGTGGGTAGAAATCAGTTTTATAAGGTACCTGAAATAGTAGCCAATTTTCTTCGACTTAAAATGCTAAGTCATATACAGGTCATGCATTTCGAAGATCGTCTGCTACACTTTTAGTTGAATCTGGGGGAGACTTGATGACACTAAAGAAACATGGTGGTTGGAAGTCATCAATGGTCGCTGAAGGGTATGTTGATGAATCGATAGTGCACAAGACAGAAATAGCTAAGAAACTGTTTAGTTTGTGTGGCAGTGCATCAGCTGAAACAGAATCCAATTTGCGAACAAGTACATCAACGGCAGTTGTGTCAGTGGCACAAAATATTATTTCAAATCAAGAAAATTCCACTGTAGCAGACATTCCTAATTGTTCAAAAAACATGTCTTTCAGGCAATGTACATTTAATAACTGTACTTTTAACATTAAGGAAACGTAACTTATACATAATAAAATATTCTAAAATTAAATATCTTCGTGTTCTTACTTATTTGCACTTACCAGGGAAAAAAGTACTCATTTTTTTCCCGGGGAAAAAAGTAATTTTATATAAAGTGACATTTTGTTACCTGTCAAGAAATATTAAATGTCACATTTTTTTCCCGTCGCAGAAAAATAGTTATTTATTATACAAGGGAAAAAAGTACTAGATTTTAGCTCGAGGTGTGTGTTTGTCTCCCGACGCGAAGCGGAGGGAGACAAAACACCGAGAGCTAAAATCTTACATTTTTACCCGCGTATAATACACTATTTTTTTCTGTGACTGGCAAAACAATGATTTAATATTTAAAAAAATATTACCAATTATATTAAAGTCAAAAAATCAATCTATGTCAAATTTGAAGTTTCAAACAGGTAGGCTGATGTACTTATAGGGACAGTTAGATCTGCGTTGCTAAGGAAACCTTTAAAGTAATCAAATATCTGTCAATTTAATTTTGCGAGTGGTTACAAAAATTGCGAACTTAAGTTGTTTATATCGATTGTTTTGAATATTCAAAATTCAAAATGGACAGTACTGATTCAGAAGTTTCTCTTACTCCACCGGAATTGGTAGAGGCAGCGAAAGTAGCATCAATAAAATTATTGCCAGCTAAATCACGAAAAATTTACGAAACTGCGTATTCAAGATTCATGGAATGGAAGGCGAAAAGACATGTAGTTCTTACTCGGAGACGGTGTTATTGGTTTATTTTTCGGAACTAGCGCAACAACAAAAGCCATCAACAGTGTGGTCGAATTATTCAATGATAAAAGTATGTTACAAGTCAATAATAACGTAGACATTTCAAAATATTGCAAACTAATTACGTTTCTGAAACAAAATGGGAAAGGTTACATGCCCAAAAATCTGCAATATTTACGAGTACACATATTAGTGATTTTTAAATAATGCTCCTGATGAAGTTTATTTATTGGTCAAGGTTGTTGTTGTATTTGGGATTGCAGGAGCCTGTCGAATATGTGAAATTAGCCAGGTAACATTAGATGATATTGAAGACGTGGGAACGTCATTAATTGTGAAACTTAAGCAAACAAAGAATGATGTAAATAGGAGATTTATAGTTACTGAAGAATATATTAAATTTTACAGAATGTACATGGCACTTCGTCCAGCAGCAGCAAAGGATCGCCGCCTGTTTTATGCATATCGCAATGGGAAATGCGTCAATCAAGTTGTGGGTAGAAATCAGTTTTATAAGGTACCTGAAATAGTAGCCAATTTTCTTCGACTTAAAAATGCTAAGTCATATACAGGTCATGCATTTCGAAGATCGTCTGCTACACTTTTAGTTGAATCTGGGGGAGACTTGATGACACTAAAGAAACATGGTGGTTGGAAGTCATCAATGGTCGCTGAAGGTATGTTGATGAATCGATAGTGCACAAGACAGAAATAGCTAAGAAACTGTTTAGTTTGTGTGGCAGTGCATCAGCTGAAACAGAATCCAATTTGCGAACAAGTACATCAACGGCAGTTGTGTCAGTGGCACAAAATATTATTTCAAATCAAGAAAATTCCACTGTAGCAGACATTCCTAATTGTTCAAAAAACATGTCTTTCAGGCAATGTACATTTAATAACTGTACTTTTAACATTAAGGAAACGTAACTTATACATAATAAAATATTCTAAAATTAAATATCTTCGTGTTCTTACTTATTTGCACTTACCAGGGAAAAAAGTACTCATTTTTTTCCCGGGGAAAAAAGTAATTTTATATAAAGTGACATTTTGTTACCTGTCAAGAAATATTAAATGTCACATTTTTTTCCCGTCGCAGAAAAAATAACTATTATTCCTAGTCCCTAAGGTGAAAAAATTGGGTTTTTAGTGAAATTTCCTTTTAATTAGTTACAACCTTTAAATAATTACAGCTATGTAATGACTTTCTAATCTCATATTGTGTACACATGGTTGAAGAGTGAGACAAAATAGGTAAAAGAAATTTGGGATATAAACGGAAATCTTCGTACAACCCAAAACACACGAGGTTTAAATCTTGTACATTACCTACTTCACTATTTGTAAATACTAGTTCATACTCAAGCCTTGCTTTGTTAAGACTTTAGAAAATTTTCAACTTTATTTTTGCTTCATAAATGTATGGGTTTTAAAATTATTCAACTCTGTGCTGTAAATTTTTTTAAATCATTTCTCATACCTTTACTGGATGTTCCCGCAGGAACAGGAAATGTCATTTTCCTTGTCCTTACTACTGTTCCGATCTTCAACTTTTTTCGATGCATCGCACTCCTACGAGGTTGTTTGAAGAATCTGGCGATCCTTACTTAGCGTTTTATTTTACCAAACTCCGACGTCCAATGGCGTTTTAGAGTGCTGATGTGAGTGCAGTGAAGTATAATGTGGAAGTTTAATATTAATTTCCTGAGTTGATGGTGAGATTGTTTGTACCGATTTGTATTAATATTTGATGTGTATGTTTCGCACATCATTTGCTAATACGCAACAGTTACACTAACTAATGATGGCACCAACTGTACCTTATATTCGCTAGAACAAATTTAAAGATTTACGAGTTTGGTCTTATCAGGTAGATCAATTTGATAGAGCTATAAAAGTTGGCGGTCTTTTTCGAGAAATGATGGACAAATTTCTAAAAATAAAGCAGCAGGCTTTGGGTTGGTCAGCAAGTTGTTCTTCACAGCCAGAGAGGGATAAATATATTAACGATTTTTTAAACAACGAAGGTATTCGGATAGAGTATGCTGAAATTCTAAACAACCCAGGTTTGCGATCACTAACTAAACTTATACTGAATTCGTTTTGGGGAAAACTAGACCAAAGAGAAAATCAACCTAAAACAAATATTGTCAGCAATCCAAACGAGTTCTTTGGAATGCTATCAAATCTAAGCATTACTATAAATCACGTATTGACGATTAACGAAAATACTGTTGTTTTAATTGGCAATATAGAGAAGAAGCCTGTGATGTACAGGCTACCGTAAATGTTGTAATAGCAGCTTTTGTAACCGTTCAAGCTAGGCTTAAACTGTACAGCTATCTTAATTAACTTGCCGACAGGGTTCTTTACTACGACACAGACTCTATAATTCATTTCTAGACCAGGAGAATATGATATTTCTACTGGAAAATTAATAGGCGATATGACAGATGAATTGGAGACGTACGGGCCTGGTAGTTACATCGACGAATTTGTGACTGGAGGTCAAAAAAATTATGCATATAAAGTTTACTCTACAGACACACAAAGAGAAGTCCTTGTTTGCAAAGTAAAAGGTATATGGCTTACCTACGCAACCGCACAACTTGTAAACTTTGAGAGCATCAAGAAGATGGTTTTAATCCCATCGCGGCCTTTATTTATAGTTTTAAAAAGTATCAGAAGAACAGAGGAGTACGAAGTAGTGACAAGAACTGAGAGCAAAATGTACAAACCAAATTCTGCAAAACGTAAATTTTTTGATAACCACACTTACCTGCCATTTGGATATAAAAAACTTAAAAACTCTTCATAATTTGTGAATATTTGTGGAAATTTGCATTTTTATAAACATTTTATGTAATTACGTATAATTGTAATTAGAAATTAATATTAATAGGTGTAATCGTATACAAGTATTATTTTTGGTTCGAATGTATTTAAATCTTCCAGTTTAATAATCTCCACTTATAGAAAATGCGTTCACATGTAGTTACTTTATGCCACACGTTCTTCACATGATAGTTTACTGACTGTATATTTCCTAAAGATTGTATTAATAAATGTACGTACAGTTATCTGTATCGTATAACTACTGGAACAACATTATTTTCTGCAAAGTGTACTTTTATTTTTAAAATGTTGTACAATAATGACTATACATATGTAATTTCTGTTAGATTAAATAATAAAATATACGAGTACCGATCTGCAAGTGTATGTGTTTAAAACAGGTTTACCGCACAGTTATCATCGAAACTACAAGCCGGTGTTGGTAAACCGGTGTCGATAGAACCGCTTTTGGTAATCCAGATTTTGGTAAAATCGGTTTTCATTAAAACCTGTTTTGGTAAAATCGGCATTGGTAAATCAATTCTGACAAAGCGGTTTTATTAACCGAAAGCCGGTTCTGGTAAAACCCGCTTCGGTAAAAACCGGTTAAGATCGTTTTTAGTGAAATCGGTTTTGTAAACGGTTTTTAATAATGTCAGTCCTGATAAACCGATTTTGGTAGGTATACAAACCACTTTTTGGTAAAATTGGTTATGTTGTAATCGATTTTTAAACAAAATTTTATCTTGACATATACGGTTTTGTTTTCTCAGATTTCCATAAATTGGATTTTTAAAAATTTTATTGGTTCATCATTTACGTTTGGAACATCTTCATCCAACTCGAAACATAATGAAAAGAGAACAGTATTTCTATTACAAGTATGTGCAAAAATAGGTCAACAAAGCGATAACGTGCTGGACGATGCGTTTCCAGATAGACGAGTTTTGACGAAACCGTGGAATACCATGGGTTTGGCAAAGAAATTGCTTTTGATGGACCGGTTTTAGGTAAAACCGGTGTTAGTAGAACCGGCTTCGCTAAAAACCGGTTTTGGAAAAATAGGTTTTTTTGTATGGTAATGCAGCGGTTTTAATCAAATCTGAAAACCGGTTCGAGTTAGGCTGTAACAAATACGATTTCGCCCTTCATTAATATGCACATTCGTTATAATTATTTAATTCACAAGGATCCTCAACAGTATTGGAAGTTTCTATTTGTACTTCATTGAAATAATATTTATTCGTCACATAGAACTCCATCTGTGTTCTTGGTTTTAAAATAACATTTCAGTTTCTTTGTTATCCTAGTTGATGCGAGTTTTTAGTTTATTGCGTCTGTCCGCGTAGTAAAACGAGGAATGCTTGTTTTCACTTTTGACAGCACGATGTAATTAAAACACACAAGTTTTTGAGGCGTAGCCGAGAGGTTGTTTCAAGATGTTGTCCGGCAAGCAGATGGCCTGATCCCAAAGGATTGCCTGGTCTTTTTCGAAATACAAATTATCACCCGGTCAGTCGGCCTCTAAGATGATACAAATGTAGTCGGTTCGCGATGTTATGGGTAAGATTGATTCCGCTTGGACGACTTCACTATCTTCTAACTGGCGTAATTTGTTTTTTGCAATGTTTCTTTCTTAATTAAAATTCTTTTAAGTTTTATCGCCTCATTGTTCATTGCGTAAAAGTTTATTGTAATAAAAAAATTCTTGAATACTAATGACACGTGCGTCTCTCAAGGTTTAAATATGTATGAAGTGATCAAAACCTATTCGGTACCTTCCTTGACCTAGATCACTATCCTTGTCTACAACTAAGAAACCGTATTTGTCTTGTCAACAAGCAGCATATCTTTCACGGAATTTATCATACTTTATGTCAGTATTGAGGTGATCGTCATATATGTGTTTTAAGTTTAAATCAACATGTTTAAATAAAACTAAAAGGTTAGCATTATCACGTAGTAAGTGCCTAGGTATACGAGTATAACTTTGACAAAGGTAAAAACTGTCTACTTGTTTATGACGCCCCATACTAAAGTATTCCCTAATTATACCTTGTTTATCGCAAGCTACACCAACAAAAACAAATATAGAAATATTTCGAGCATCAGATGGTGATATAATATTATCAGAACTGGAAAATGTATAATATTAGATCCCATTTATTGGTCGCAGTGGACTTTTAAGGTATTGATACTTTGGTTGATTTAGAATAAACATATACGTTTTCAAACTTTAAACCATTAGGATGTTCTATCAACCCAATCATAACGTTGGTTTTACCGCAATTTGATGGACCAACAACTAGACATCGAATAGATGAAGGCAGAAGAACGCTGTTTTTTTTTAGCTAAGGGTTGCACGTCAATGTCATTATTGTTTATGGTTAAAGATGTTGATTGTTTTACAACACGCATGTTTGCAAGTACTAAATTCGATTGTAAAGAAGTGGAATTATATATAAGAAACGGCGAGTATATAAAGAATCATTAATTCACAATTTATTTATTTACTACACAGCTGGAGAGGACAGTTGTCCGCTAATGATTACCTATAATAATTCTAAAACTACTAAGAACGGACTGTTAAAAACTGTAATTAACAATATACCGTTTGAAGCGCATATTCCGGGTTACAAATTTTGCGGTTAGCTCGGGGAGACAAGGGAATAAACAAGTTAGACAAGGCTTGTAAGGAGAACGATATTGCACACTCCAAAGAAAAAGATCTATCTAAACGCCATCAAGCAGATCCGAAGTTAGCTCAGTTAGCTACAGAAAGACTAAATTCTGGTGACTCGTCTTTAGGTGAAAAAGCAGCAGCATTTAGAGCAGCTACTGCAATGAAAGCTAAATTAAAACTTGGTAGGGGTGCCTGTGCATCGCTGAGAACAAAAAAAAATATCAATAAATTAAGAAAACTGATAAAGAAACGTAAAATAAGAAGCCCGCTAGGTATTAAAAGTATTATCAAACAAGCACGTACAGCTTTAAAAAGGGCTAAAGGATCTAATAATATGGATGCAATCAACATAGCAATTAAGGCCGCCAATACAGCAAAACAAAAGAAGCATATTAAATCAGCTCGTATTATATCAATTCCTAAAACAGGGGGTTTTCTACCACTAATACCAATTTTTGCAGGCCTAAGCGCCCTTGGTACTCTTACTGGAGGTGCAGCTGCTGTTGCAAAAGCAGTTTCAGATACTAAAATAGCTAAGGAACAACTAGCAGAAAAACAACGTCATAACAAGGCAATGGGGGACATTGCAGCCGGAAACGGCATGTACATCAAACCTTATAAAAAGGTTTGGTCTTTTTTTTAATCCCTGCAAAACCTCAAAGGAACGCAACTTGATTTTACCGAATTGAGCACTAAGCAATGTAGAATTAATAGAGTTTGTTAAGCAATTAGAAGTACATATTTCCGTGGAGTGTTCATGAGAAACAATCTTCCCAAGAAAGTCAATTTAAAATAATGTGGTATAATTAATTTAGATTGAATAGAAGGTTTAGGCACGCATTGGACCTCTTATAAAAAGTACTGTAGTAGCGCTATTTACTATGACAGCTACGGAAACCTGCGACCGCCAACAGAGTTGATAAGTTATTTGAATAGCGGGGGTAAATGTAAAATTCTTTATAACATTAACCAAGAACAATCGTATGGTACTGTGTTTTGCGGTCATTTATGCTTTCCAAGTAGTACATAGAACTGCGTATGAAGTTGTCATGTCGTACACGTTTACTCTAACAGGAAACACTTCAGTTTTAACAAGCAACTTATATCCGCCTATAAACTTGAATAATGATTCGGAGTACGTATTAGGAATATAAAATTTTGAGTCTTATAACACAATTCCAAACATTAAAAAAGGAATAAATAATAAATTTTATTATGGACCTAACGGAGAATTCATAGAAATACCTGAAGGTGCTTATGAGATTAAAGAAATTAATAAATATCTTCAAAAAGCTTTAGGCGATAAAAGATGGCGTGGTCGTATGGAACAATCAAGAAGCGCTTGAAAGACGCTAGGGTATATAGAAATTACAGCTGACAATAATACACTTAAATGTAGTATTAAATGTAGTGAAGATGTGGATTTTACCAAAAAAAATTCAATTGGTTCTCTTCACGTTTTCAATCCACGAAAATTGCTAGCATATGCCACGCATCAAACAGACTACGCTATCAACATTTGTAAAGTGAATGCAGTTTTAATCGATTGAAATATTGCAAGTGGATCCTATTTAAATAGTAAACCAGCGCATGTAATACATGAATTTTTTCCTCAAATACCTGCAGGTTTTAAAATTGTCGAGTGCCGACCTACGATTATATATCTACCAATCAGGTCACGTATAATAAATGAAATAATAGTTAAAGTGTTAGATCAGGATGTAAATTTAGTTAATTTCAGAGGAGAACTGCTAACCGTAAGGTTGCATTTAAAAAAAACTGCAATAGCCATGGGTATCAAGTATAATACACGCAACATGCCAAGAATTGCTATAAATACTAGAAATTTCAAAGCAATCGACACTCAATTGATTGTTTCAAGACCGTTACAACCTCTCGGCTACGCCTCAAAAACTTGTCTGTCTTAATTACATCGTACTGTTAAAAGTGGAAACAAGCATTCCACGTTTTACTATGTGGGCAGATATTATATCACCATCTGATGCTCGAAATAATTTTATATTTGTTTTTGATGATGTAGCTTGCGATAAACAAGGTATAATTAGGGAATACTTTAGTATGGGGCGTCATAAACAAGTAGACAGTTTTTACCTTTGTCAAAGTTATACTCCTATACCTACGCACTTACTACGTGATAATGCTAATCTTTATTTAAACATGATGATTTAAACTTAAAACACATATATGACGATCACCTCAATACTGACATGAAGTACGATAAATTTCGTGAAAGATATGCTGCTTGTTGACAAGACAAATACGGTTTCTTAGTTGTAGACAAGGATAGTGATCTAGGTCAAGGAAGGTACCGAATAGGTTTTGATCACTTCATACATATTTAAACCTTGAGAGACGCAAGTGTCATTAGTATTTAAGAATTTTTTTATTACAATAAACCTTTACGCAATGAACAATGAGGCGATAAAACTTAAAAGAATTTTAATTAAGAAAAGAAACATTGCAAAAAACAAATTACGCCAGTTAGAAGATAGTGAAGTCGTCCAAGCGGAATCAATCTTACCCATAACATCGCGAACCGACTACATTTGTATCATCTTAGAGGCCGACTGACCGGGTGATGATTTGTATTTCGAAAAAGACCAAGCAATCCTTTGGGATCAGGCCATCTGCTTGCCGGACAACATCTTGAAACAACCTCTCGGCTACGCCTCAAAAACTTGTGTGTCTTAATTACATCGTGCTGTCAAAAGTGGAAACAAGCATTCCTCGTTTTACTACGCGGACAGACGCAATAAACTAAAAACTCGCATCAACTAGGATAACAAAGAAACTGAAATGTTATTTTAAAACCAAGAACACAGATGGAGTTCTATGTGACAAATAAATATTATTTTAATGAAGTACAAATAGAAACTTCCAATACTGTTGAGGATCCTTGTGAATTAAATAATTATAACGAATGTGCATATTAATGAGGGGCGAAATCGTATTTGTTGCAGATTAACTCGAACCGGTTTTCAGATTTGATTAAAACCGCTGCATTACCATACAAAAAAACTTATTTCTCCAAAACCGGTTTTTAGCGAAGCCGGTTCTACTAAAACCGGTTTTACCTAAAACCGGTCCATCAAAAGCAATTTTTTTGCCAAACCGATGGTATTCCACGGTTTCGTCAAAACTCGTCTGTCTGGCAACGCTTCGTCCAGCAAGTTACCGCTTTGTTGACCTATTTTTGCACATACTTGCAATAGGAAATACTGTTCTTTTTTCATTATGTTTCGAGTTGGGTAAAGATGTTCCAAACGTATATGATGAATTAACAAAATTTTTAAAAATCCAATTTATAGAAATCTGAGACAACAAAACCGTATATGTTAAAATAAAATTTTGTTTAAAAATCGATTACAATATAACCAATTTTACCAAAAAGTGGTTTGTATACCTACCAAAATCGGTTTATCAGGACTTACATTATTAAAAACCGTTTACAAAACCGATTTCACTAAAAACGATCTTAACCGGTTTTTAGCGAAGCGGGTTTTACCAGAACCGGCTTTCGGTTAATAAAACCGCTTTGTCAGAATCGATTTACCAATGCCGATTTTACCAAAACAGGTTTTAGTCAAAACGGATTTTACCAAAATCTGGTGTTACCAAAAGCGGTTCTATCGATACCGGTTTACCAACACCGGCTTGCAGTTTCCATGATAACTGAGCGGTAAACCTGTTTTAAACACATACACTTGCAGATCGGTACTCGTATATTTTATTATTTAATTTAACAGAAATTACATATGTATAGTCATTATTGTACAACATTTTAAAAATAAAAGTACACTTTGCAGAAAATAATGTTTTTCCAATTCGAAGAAGGCGAATGATGCAAAAAGGGTGATACGGTGGAAGAACTAGCTTACATGACCGGGCGTTAGCTGTAGCACAGCTGATGGATTTGTACTCATTCTACAGCCCAACTGTATTTGTCGCAGCATGGGTTGGAATACTGTAATCAGAATCACTAAATTGGTTTATTTAATCACTAGTCTTCTAGCTCGCGGGATGTTCCCTGTTAATTTAAATTCCAAAATTTCAAATGTATCAGCTCTATTTATGTATATTTTCAAGATTCCAGAAGCTTCTGAATATGAATAGGCTGACAATTTTAAAAAATAGTAAGGTTTTTTTTTTTACTTTAAGTGCGAGTACCGCTTAAACCTTGAAAAGGATTACTACTTCAGATCTCTACTGAAAAATTGAATAGATTCTTTAAAGTATATGTACGCCCAGAAAGAATAGCTACTGAGATTCAAAGAAATTCCAATTTTATTGCTAAAACCACTTCATAAATCTTGGAACGAATAAATAATATTTCGCTTTCAGAATCGTAAAACCCATTACTTAAGCATATATAATCTAATATATATTGTAAAACACAAATTTAGCTATGCATCTCTGTCGACTCAAATATTTATACAGCGCTGAAATAAAGTTTGCTACTGTTGATCATGATGATGGATTGTGTAAGCTTAGAAGTTACTTCTTCTGATATTACATGTTACACCGAGATCTTATTAATCTAAAGCAACACACGCGTGAATTTTTTAAAAATTTTAAATTTTAATGAACCCGTTACTAGCACCTCTAGATCACGGACATTGAAATTAAAAATATGCAAAAGACAGTATGTTAGTATGCATACTCTTTCATCGTTCGGAACACAAATAACATATTGGTCCTTTGTCGAATATAACAATAGATCGGTTGCATAAACTTTGGCTTCCATTTAACTTGTAAAATTTCCAATTAAAGTAGAAGTTTATATACTAGAAAAGAATAGGAAAGTTTTTAAGTGGATAAATAGATTTACGTCAGCAATTTGCCATCGCAGAGTGGATGACTAGGGCGGCTGTCTTAACATAATTTGCCTGTAAATGCTATATTGATAAACTACTATTCTTCAGGCCCAAATTCTAACTTCACTCTCTACTTATTTGCCGTGCCAAAGGATATTGATTTTAGTAATTTGTGAATGTCACTCGGCGACCGATAATAATGGTTTTGAAACGCACTTCTAAATTCGAGCTTTTCTGAACTGATACGGTATGTGTTAACTTATCTTAAAGAGAATTCTTTTTATTCCTGTTTGCGGCACGAGGCCGTACAATGTTTGATGATATTTAAATAAGTCGATATTTCACTTTTAGTGCTGTTTATTTTAAAAATTTGATTTAGTTAGGATAAGTAATGACGTCACAGCAACGTCAGTATAGAGCCGTATAAAAATTACAGGCGGCTCCGTGGCGTAGTTGGTATGCGTGTGACTACTATGCTCAAAGTCCCGGGTTCGAATCCCGACCCGGTCCGCTTGAAAAATGTTATGCAAACATTTTTCGTTCGGATGAGAGGTAAAATGTAGGTTCCGTGTGTTAAGTTCCGCACATTAAAACTTTTACCTTGCTTGGAATAGCAAGGATTTGGCAAAATACAAAATTTCCAGTAAAAACTCGACCCCTGGCCAATGTAGTACCTTCGGGTTGAGCATTGGAAAATCAAATATAGTGTACAAAAAGTATGATGATGGTGTTATGTAACCCTTAGAGCTTCAGTAATCGATTGTACAACTAAAGTTATATTTAATCGGATAAAGAAGAATTACCAGATTTTTAAAAACTGATTACTGACATGAAATTGTCGGATTTTGGCACATCCATATTTATAATCACTTGTAAATATAATAACGTTTCCCATCAAGTACCTACTTGCAATTTCTAAAACGACTTCTCTCGTTATAAATGATATCGAATCTATGCCAACTAAAGTAGGTAAGCAATATCTTTCTCTTATTCTATCTTAAAGAAAAGTCATAGTCAGTTGTTTAATTTGGCTACGTTGTCAACTTTATTTAGAACTTTTGTTGACATTAAAAATTACGTTTATAGGTTAAGTTAGCTTTTAGTTAGCACCTTCGTATGCTGTTATTAACCTCTTGAACATTTTTTCGTCCGTACTTTGTTATCTTTGTTTGCAACACAAACTGTTCTTTTCATAATAAATTAATGTTACTTTTATTTTGATGATTAAAACTATGTCCGATTCACGCTTAGAAAGTAGAGGGAAGCTACTTGTAGATCTGATAGTCAACAAAACAGAGGGCTTGCATACGTATAAAGTACGTTATATTGATAAAGGGGTTTCGAACGTTCCAAGCTTCTTTTTATAAAAACAATAGGTTTTTTGGAGACTTTAGATTGATTGAATAGTATATGATTTTTGATAAATGAGATTTACAACATTAATTAATTAAAAAGTGTATTTTAATAATTTTCGAAAACCTGTACATAATATTTGTTTTCATTATATGGAATTGAATTAACTTCATTTTATGATTCAAAATAAACGCTAGTCAAGGTCAAAAGATAAAAATTTGTGGGAGTGTAATTTAATAAATTAATCAGAGAGGAGGTGTCAAGTAGAATACGCCATTGATAACAAAAAAGGCGTCAACATATCAAGTTTTGTTATTGGTGGACAAGGTCGAGACACGATAAAATCCTGTTAGTCCCTGGAGGGAGTTCATAGCAATATTTATATGACAGCCCAACGTCGGGGCTCGATATTAATATTGCTATGATCTCCCTCAATTATTCGCGCCCCATCATTTGGGCGACATATCAATATTGTTATGTATTAACTGGATTTATCGAAACAGGGAAACACAGCATATATATATATATATATATATATATATATATATATATATCTTAGGAACGCTCGAACCTTTTCTTAACAACCACAAATTGGGCGCCATAAGATTGCTGTGTTATCGTGAATTTAAAGTTTTAACATCGAGCCAGTGTCATCAAATAATTTTCAAAAATGCACAAACTTAAAAAAAATCCTTACCCTGTTACTTTCTGCTTCAAAAATCTTCAGCAGCTTCCCTGGCTAGCTCAGCTGTGCCTCTTCTCGGATACCTAAATTTACAACCTTTCTTCCTTCACACTCGCACAGCATTCAATAAAATTACCAAATAATACAACAATCATACAATCTTTTATTTACCGCTATTTACAGACAAATTATTCACATGTATAAAGAAACAGTTTGGTACACTAATTACAAAATCAAAATGTGATATGTTTTTAAAGTCCTTGATTTTCTACTTATTTGCAAACAAATTTAATGAGATATGAGTAGATGGGCACCACACATATTACCCTACATTGACTGTACACTGGAGTATGGTGAGCTCATAATAACCCAGTTTATTTAGTATATGCCTTTTACCTTGCATAAATTAATACAAAATTGATAGACCCGTTTACGTTTACAATCTAATTTATATTCAAAATAAAATTTTATACGCTTTAAATACACCCCTTTTCAATATTTAAACCCCAATAAATTGTCCAGTACATGTATCTTTTCAATAAGTTTATAAAACCATAAATAAACCCCAAAATTCACTCACACAAAACCAAAATTTTCACAAAAGTTTATCAGACAACAGAAATTTGAAATAAATTACTTGGAGAATGATTCAGGCGTCTATTCCTTCGACGACGATCGCCAGAACCCCTTGGCTTCGTGACCATGCGCTGTGATACTCAGCTATTCACAGACAATAACCCCATTTGCGAGCCAAGCGCCTCGTTTCAAAGGACCATTCCATAACAGCATACAATCCTGGTTGTTAGTGAAGCTTACCCCACATATATTATACTTCCATTTATTGATTTTGTAGCTTAGTATAGTAGTAGCCAGACCTTTATTAATTTAATATACACTACACGTATTTCGCGTTAATAAATAGAAGGCCACTACTAATAATTTACATGTGCTAGCACTATATTTACTGTATTATGAACATATCTAATACTCACATAACAAAAACTCTACTATAATGTTGGTCTACTGTAGTAAAATAGTATAAAAGCGACGAGAAGATAAAGAGAATCCCAGTAACTCAGCTCGAGTATTTATATCGTTCAAAATGCTACCCCCGGACACACTTCACGTGAAAAGCTTATTTTCAAATTTAGATTTTACAAATTTTGATACAACCGTGTTGAAAATTCCTGAAATTTACTCCGTCTACGTGCCGTACGTATCCGAAATCGCTCCCACCTGTCGCGTTTGCCTACGTTTTGAAAACTGTCGGTTTTTAACCAATGATAATATTCTCTGTCGCCATAAAACTCCGCCTGTACTATCTTTATCTCTGTCTGATGCATGTCTGCTGTCGCGTTCAAAACCGCACTTGAGTTATAGAAAATCGATATTGCTGACAGCTTAACTCCAGTCATCGTGTATTAGTACGTGCGTTTTAAATATCAACGCCTTTATCTCTGTCTCTATCTGTAGTATATAACCGATCGTGCAATTCCCTTGCTCTTTAAGAACTTTGTTAGCTTGTTATTCGAACCAAACTGACGGTTGAAAGTATTTTCTATGAACTCCTGTCTTAATATGCTCATAATTTCGACAAATGTAACCTTTTTTAAAAACGCAGGTGTTCGTTAATGATGGACTGTTTAGCACAACAATTCTTAGATTTTATATTTTGTCGTATTAGATAAAACTGACGTTCGTTTGTTACAACGAAATTTTGCCATGGAATTCTTGATTTTTTTCCCTAGTGGGTTTTCTTATGCTTTTACGTGTTGGAAAAATAAATTATAATTAATTATGCGTATTCTATTTGTTTTAATACTGTTTTTTTATGTACCTTTTAATCTTTCAATTATTAATTATAAAAATACGTTAATACTTGTCCGTTCTCCCTAAATGAATTGAATAAATTTTGCGCGTAAAAAATTTGTTCTTTTCTCTATACAGTGTGGTTGAAATTGTATTGTTTACCCCAAATTTAACTTTTTTAATCCACAACAATATATATATATATATATATATATATATATATATATATATATATATGTATATTTAAATAAAGCTATTAAGTTTTAGGA
Organism: Platerodrilus igneus; assembly: GCA_036346225.1. Taxonomy (NCBI): domain Eukaryota; kingdom Metazoa; phylum Arthropoda; class Insecta; order Coleoptera; family Lycidae; genus Platerodrilus; species Platerodrilus igneus. Next base: position 427,283 of record JARFIW010000412.1, read on the forward strand.
ATTATTGTTACATTGTATAATTGAAGGACATAATAAAAGGTTAATGAAAATTCACAAACCAGACATGAGAAAAGAAACAGTGACATTGTATTCCAGACGCAATATGATACCGCAGGTGCAGGTCACAGTAGACATTAAGACAGCAATTACTAGAATTAAGATTATTGAAATGTAAAACTTTGTATTGTATCAAGAAATAGCACACATGTAACCTGCATTTCCTACAAAGTGATGTAAGAGCAGGGGTAGCATAAATACCATTAGAAACCCAGGAAGGTCAGTCGGGCTCGAGCTTCACAACTTTAACATTGCTGGTAGTTCAAGCTACTCATTTTAGTTTAATTAATTTAATTAGTGAAAGTGACTTTGATTATCTTTAATTGTAAACGTTAATGAACATAACGTAACCATTTGTTAAAACCACTTGTATATCTGCATAAATTAGAATGCACTTGATAGGAGTGTAAATTTGGAAATAAAGTCTTTTTAAAAAAAAGCTCCCAAAGGAGTATAGTAATTCAGATGGGCACTGGCAACTCCAAAATCAAGGAACTGGTGGTCTTGAATATCTATTCTTTATCTGGAACAAAAACCAATTGGACGAAGTACAAAAATCAACCAAGTCCAATAACAAGAAGAAAAAGAGTATAATGAAACTAGCAAATAAACTCTTGTAAATACCAAAGTTCATTTTCCTAACCATTATCAACTGAATATTGATATTAGCCAGTAAGAAACAAAAAGAATTTTTACTATTTTATTATTATTACTATTTCTGAATGAATTTACTCAGGAAATTTATTTTAACAATGGAATTTTATATAGAAGCATTTATACGTACAATTATTACAATTATTACGATTTATTAATGAAACAATTTATTCAGCAAAGTCTGAGGCTTTAGTGTATAATTAGAACGCAATTTTTTGTACCATTTTATTACAGCGATTATACTGAAACGATTTATTCAAACCTCGATTCTCATCACATTTTTCTATAATTAAACACTTTCAGTGCAAACAAAATAACAAAGGTGTATAATTATAAAAGCGTTTTATGTACGTTAGCATTGCAACACTTAATGAATAATTATTCAGCGGAAGTCTGAAAACTGATGTAATTATAACCAAGGTTATATTATAATTACATACAAAATACGTAAGGGTAAGTGATTCTTTAAATAACTTAATACAAACTCGACTGAATTATTTATAGAAGCAATGAATGTTGACAATATGAAATTCTACCTCGACTCAATCCCGCTATATGACGAAACCCAAACACTATTAAGTATCTTCATTACCGCTTGCAAGATATTTTTAAAATCCTTATAAACCAGGCTACAGCGAACGCGACGTATTACAATTATGTACGTTATCCTTAAAGCTTGCGTTACAGCACTTTCTACTGTTTATTTGGCTAGGTAAATTAATGTTAACGGCAAAGATTTAATGTTACGTTATTTGTTAATTTTTAAAGAGGTGCACTTCACAAAAAAGAATATATAAATTATATATACTTCTAATCCTGTAAGTAAAATTACTGTAAAGCTTATGTTGAATGCTTTTCTTGTATATATTTGGAGATTGAAGATGTAAGTATCTAGATTCTAAGATTTTGTATTTGCTTACCAGTTTATATATATTTAAGTAATATGCAAATTGACGTTGTAACGAACGATTACGCAAATTATTGATTATTTTTGATTATTTTGTAAATATTCTTTTGAGTGTATGTCTTTCTACATTTGCGTTATATAAATTTCTTTGATACTGAGGTATCCAATGTGTTTGTTCTATTTCACCTACGCCACCCTACGACGTTTTTGAGCTAGCCCGAATTCTACCAATCTGTACCTGTATTGTTGCGGTATTCGGTGTGGACAGCTTCTTTACTGACTTTACTGTTTTCTTTCGTGTTTACACAGAATACCGTAACACGTTCATAATCACTTTTACTATCTTGTATGTATTGTTTTGGAATTTGGCGTGTTGGTAGCTGTAACTTTATGGTAAGGAGATATAATACGTCATCCTTTTTTTATAAGTTTTTGGTATTGGAAATGTATTCCACTCCGCTCCAGACCGTCGAAATACAATATGGTGACCAATGTTATTGGTATTGATTATAGAGATTAAGATTTACTCTTACTGTCTATGAAAATATTTTCTTATATGATTTTTATAAAGATGCCATACTCCTGCTAGAGAAAATAAATTTCCGTGGATCGTAGGTTCCCTGTAATTTGCGATAAATATGTAAGTAAACTTTTTTTTTTCTTTCTACCAGTTAAACTATTTTGATACCAAAGATTTAATAATTATAAATACTACAAGACTGATAGCAGTCCATTCTAGATTTTGTTTAAAATTTCTTTTGTTTGATGTACATGTGAGAAGCTACCATTTAAATTAATTGTCAGGGAATTTAACAAGATAATTATATTTTGTGAAGATTTTTGCACTATGTAAATCCTTTGGAATATTTTCGATAAATGTTGTTTCTAGACGAGTCGATTGTCCTTTTATAACACATTGATTTCTTAAGGGTTGTAAATAAATTTTCTATCTTGAGATTTCCTTTTTCTTTCTCTCTGCTACGCTTTGGCTAATACGGCATTCTTTAGATTCTTCTTGTTTTTGTTGCGCAACTCTGTGCGGGCTTATATTCTTTGCTTATTGTACTACTTTCTCTTTTTCCACATGAATTACCGTTGCAAAGAAAAAAAATAGTAATCTGAACGAAATACCACCTAGTCTTTATAAAAAAGTTCAGCTCTATAAACTGACGAATTTAACCAAGTTTCTGAACGAACTATAATATCGTAATCAGCTCCGATTGAGTAATTAAATAAAGTTTGTATTTTAGTATTTATTCCTCTGATATTCTGATAGTACACTCTAAACGTTTGGATTGTATCATAAGTATTAGACCTAAATTGCTATGTAGATAGTTCAGTGTTTTTGTATTAATCCATGCTTTTTTATAAGCAACACAGTTATGATCCCACGTGAAGTGAATACAGTATTTCTTGCGTTAACTCAGTTCGTACAACATAATTAGTTTGATGTGATACGCACATTTTAGACAAGCAATACCTGTTGCGTACACTTTTATGGTGATTGAAACCACTACACTTAGAGCAGAGATCATAACATCCAAAAACACATCGAAACCAACAAACAGACGTTGTTAAGCAATTACTTTGTTATATGAAGCCGTGTCGAATTCTAATACAGCATAAAAGATCTTGCTGTTTCTTTGTAGACCATATTTGAACAATTTTAAAAATTGAAGTTTCTTCCAAGGCATTATTCTAAGACAGCAGGTAAGGTACCTTCGTTCTAGCCCAAAACGTGCAATTTTCCCATGTTAAATTTCATAAGGAGCCTCTAAGGTCCATTCTGGTCATTTTTGTACCATACATTGAATTCCCCATAAGGAGGAATTGAGGGTCAATTCAGGTTACTTTTAACCAACACCCACGACGGAGGAGTCTATTACTTTTATTTTTTAAGAATAGGATAACACTAAACTATATCACATTTTAGTAGGTGTTTTTTACAGGTTCTGTGACCACATTTCCACCAGCATCCGCATTTCCACACACATCTGGACCAAATAGTTTTCTGCGACTAGCCATTGCATCTTCGAGATAAACCTATCTCGTTTGGTATCAATTTATATTAGATTTTTCTCAGCTACCTGAATCTCTAGGAATTTTTTACATAGCATCATCTCCCAGGGAGCTACCCTCATTTTAAAATTTTTTGCTGGTAGCGATTTCTGACCGTCCTTATAAATTTTTTAGACAGGCGATACATCAAATTAGTCTAGAATTTTACGCAAAATACGAATCTGCAAACAGATTAAAAATACGAACACGCTTTTAATGTCATACCATACTTTCTATCTTGTTTAGCTCATCTTTCGAGATAAATATATTTTGTTTGGTATCAATTAATATCAGTTTTTTCTCAGCTACCCGAATCTCTAGGAATTTTTTTAGATAGCACCACCCCCCAGGCAGCTACCCTCATTTTAAGATTTTTTACCGGCAGCGATTTCTGACCGTGCTTATTAATTTTTTAGTCATGCAATACATCAAATTAGTCTAGAATTTTATGCAGAATCCGAATCTCTAAATAGATTTAAAATCGGATCACCCCTTACCAATTTACACACACGCCCTCCAAATTATAACTTTTCTTCAGCTCATACCTAAAAGAAAATCTAAAAACCATTCTTAAAACTTTTTATTACAGACAATTTTTACTAATACAGTTTAAATTTTGTAAACCACATTTTTAAATACATATTCACAATTTTTATTCTTAACCTAGAACTCCTCACATCGGCTTATACATATTCATATTTATTTCTAAATAGAGCGCCTTTTTCAAAGACCAACCGGCCCCACGTGTTTCAAATTCCTCTGATTTTGTTCTCATGGTTTCGCTTAAGACCTCGTACATATTTTCCAGACTACTAGAAGACGTTATAACCATATTTTTTGTGTTAAAGGATTTCACACCGGTAGTCTCTTTTACCATTTTTGTGTAGACGCCATAGAGTTCGCAATATACTTTTATTGCTGTATGTTGTGTTCTTTTTAAGTAATCGAATAAACCGCTTTTTTTGCTTCCAAAGAAACTCGGACACTCCAACGTCGACACAGGCGTTCTTTATGCGATAGCTAGCCATACGGTTGTTAAACGCTGTGCTAGCCATTTCTACACCATCTTTGTCAGTAGCGGTAACTGTTGCATTTTTATGTCTGTTGCTTCTCAAGTGTGCTGCATAGGTAGTCTTTTCCATTTCAAAATCGCATACTTTACACATAATTCGTGGTTGTTTCGTACAAGACCCTTAACAGCTGTCGGAGCTGAATGTTTACGGCTTAATGACATACCGTGCTGTTTTTCCTTGTGTCGCAGTTAGTTGTCCATTCTCGTAAAAGCGATGCCGCAAGACACACAGTTTAAGTACTTTGCTGCTGACGGATGCATTAGCTGAACCGTGGACGATGTTACACCACAACATTTGTTTTGGTGCCGTTTGAGAACATTTTTCCAGGTATAGGAAGCACCGCAAGAGTTGCATTTAAAACGTTTACAGGTACCATTTTAGTACAAAACAAAATTCGCACTATAGGACTTTGGTTAAACTTGTAAGCGAACTAACTTACAACTAAAAAGTTTACTCTTGCGTACTTGCTTTATGTTCCCTATAGAATACAAACCGAAGGTTTTCGAAGACAGCCGAACGAATTTAAGGATTCAGCAAAAAACCAAATGACGTCATCTTTTGCCAATCCTTGCTACTCGTCCAGTACATTTAGCATCAACTCATGCGCCCGGTTCGCATAGTCCATGCTGCGAATGCAGTTAGTAGAAATACCGGAAACGTCTTCCATGTTATACGGATCAACAATCGCATCGCGTGCATATTAAAAATACAAAAGAGTGGTAGCTCACGCACACAAATTGGTTGCAAGTCTTGCGGTGGAAGATGCAGTGATACTATAAACAAAAACTTAATAAAACACTTTAAACCTTTACTAAGGGAATACCAAACTTGTGGTCTACAAAATACTTACTAATAAAGCAATTTACTTTTAAATAACTTCTACGTCATATTTTAGGGAATGGCAGGCTTGAATATTTTCTTTGGAAACAATAGAAGATTGTTGAAGACACTCGAAGAGAGCACAAGCGCGGTCACTAAACCAATTAGCATTAATACCGAGTATTCCGTACTTTCGTAATTGCTCATTTCCTAGAACCAAATCTTCCGCATAGCGGTCGGTAGCACGTAATTATTTCTAGAACCGGTAAGTACTTGATATCGCCCAAATAAAGAATTAGATGCTCGATATCTGTCAACTTCCGATTCCCTCGTAAAAATTAAAAAAAACTCGGTCAATCATCCATCTAACTTATACTTCGACCCCCTCCTGTTCTGATAATTTTCAAACATTTTTCAAACGACAATGGTCTCAGAATTTTTAAACTTTTGAGGGATCTATAAGTCGTGATCAATTACACGTTCGAGCTACCCGTAAACTAACATATTTTATAGTAACAGTGCGCTGTATAGTACATGCATACCCCTTCTGTGCGCTACTGCTATTCTTGTAATTGCTTTGAAAAAATCAGTCGCCTTTTTTACTGCTAGGATTGCTGCAAAGCATTATTCTATACTTTCTTTAAAGTATAGCACATCGCGCACTTTTTTTTGTCTGATAATTAAATTTTGTTTATGTAGGCTTTTACACTTTCGCATATTTAAACATCTAATACGATCGATTAACCACTTTTGATTATTCTAACGGTAACCACCATACATTCCACCGCACCGTTCTTTTTGAATCCAACGATTCGATGGGCTTCCACACACTAATACCTAACGTATCTTTCCTACTATTTGTTAAACAAAAACCACCAGCAGCGCCATGTCCGTATACGGACGTAAGCAGATGTTTGTGGATGTGTACGAGAATATGTATCCATATACATTAATCAGTCAAACCTATTTTATTTAGTCCACGAAAACTACTATTTTTCTAAACCACAATTAATAATCGTCTTTATAGGTTTAACATTTCTACCATTTCCACACACATCTGGACCAAATAGTTTTCTTCGGCTAGCCATTTCATCTTTCGAGATAAATCTATCTTGTTTGGTATCAATTAATATTAGATTTTTCTCAGCTACCTAAAATTCTAAAAATTTTTTAGAGAACATCAACCCCCAGGGAGCAACCCTCATTTTAAGAATTTTTACCGGTAGCGATTTCAGTCCGTTCTTATAAATTTTTTAGTCATTCGACACATCAAGCGAACATATAAAAGATTATTTTTATTTCTTTTAAGATAAATATATCTTGTTTGGTGTCAATTAATATTAGATTTTTATAGGGAGTCCAAATCTGTAAGTAGATTTTAAATAGGACCACCCATTACAAAGTTTTTTGCAGGATAATTTTAAGAAACCTAATAAAACTCATAGACCAAGTTTAGAAAATTTATTAACTGTAATAATTACAACTGGTACGCGTTGTTAGTCAACCAACATTTGGCAGATTACAAAGACAGCAAAATATTAGCTGTCCAGCGAACACCACGTACACTTTGTCCGCCAGGATAGGAAGGTGGAAGAATTTGGAAAGCGGAAGGGCAGGAAAGACCTTAAAATTATAAACTCTTAAAACTAGTATATGCAAAAATCTGAAATACATATATAAACAACTTCCTTATATCTTTATGCCCCCCATGCGTAGGTTGATATGCTTCCGGGGATAACGTAACGCTTGTCATCTTTACCTGACAAACTGACCTTGTTAATTAGCTGCGTATACAAATCGTGTTTTTGCCCGGATTGATACCATTAAGCGCTAAAGACAACCAAATATACATAGATTTCTCTCAATACCGTAAAAATCAATTTAGGTTTTTTGTAAATTAAAGAGAGGAAACGTGTTTTAGGTCAATAAGACATATTGTCGTTAATCTAACAATATACGTTTTACCGTCCAGCGACACCGCGTGAAGGTAAACACATGTCGCCGGGAGCGAAGAGATTATTAAGGAGTGGGATGGTGGGTATGTCTTATAACTAACTTACATGCTGCTATATACATACACAATAAAATATATACATATATAAGTAACTATCCTATATCTTTATGCTCTCATGCGTAGGTTGCTGTACTATTAGGGGTGACGTATCTTTTGTCATCCTCGCCCGACAAACTAATTTTATTAATTAATTGAGTATAAAATTGGTATTTATGACTTCGAATACACACCATGCTATGCATAAGGGCACCAGAATTATTATGTACAATGTCCTTAAAACTATTTACCTTAATATTCTTAACTACACTTCGTGAGACTCCTTTAATCTTTTTAATCGTGTCTTTCTCGCTTACAATACAGTAAGACTTAGCCCTACTACCAACAAATTATAATACTAGATCCCCATTAAATTCATCTTTGAATTTCCCACAACTTTTTTGTTAACAAGCGGTATATTATATTTATTATCCGCGGGGTAGTCACTCTCTTAAGATAAATATATCTTGTTTGGTATCAACTAATATTAGATTTTTCTAGGGAGCGCAAATCTATAAATAGATTTTAAATAGAACCACCCGTTACAAAGTTACGCCTTTTAAAAACCCAAACCTCTAATTTTTGTCCATCTATATTTAACTCCATCTTTAAAACCATTTTTTCGCTATTCAAGACATATGCTTTAACCAACCATTTCCTGAGAAATCTAAAACCGCTGTGTCTAGCGATACCACGTAAAGCTAACACGTATACTCTGTCTACCAGGATAAAAGCAGGAAGAATTTGGAAAAAGGGAAGGTGGGAGAGGAACTTAAAAATTATAGAATCTTAAAACTAATATATACAATAGATTTACAAAATCTATACAAATATAAACAATTATCTTAAGACTTATATCTTTATGCCCCCATGCGTAGGTTGATATGCTTTCAGGGATGATGCAACCCTTGTCATCTTCGTTCGATAAACTAATTTTATTAATAAGCTGCGTGTACAAATCCGGATACATACACCGGCAAGTACTCGATACCACCCAAAAAGAATTAGATGCTTGGTGACTGTCAACTTCCGCTTCCCACGTGTACGCCTAGACACATTCCTACCCCATGCGCACCCCTACCCATGCACACCCCTGCCCATGCCACCCTCTCTGTGTGGCTGCTATTTTGTGGTGACGCCATAGCCTTTTATAAATCAAGAGCAATGTAATACTATTCTAAAATTTTTATTCAGATTTCTGCTTGTCGGTATTGGAGGGAATCCTTATTCTCCCACTCACTGTTGCGTAGCTGCATGTCTGCCACTTTTGGGAATACATGATCGTTATAGGTTGTAAGACCCTCGGTTTTAAAAGATCCGAAAGGTTCTTTACTAGGCAAATATACAATGTTTAGCGAAACCCTTTGCATGTGGTGTACGCCAAGGTTACGGAACCCGCATTCCTTAGTTTGTCTATGTTATCTACCATTTCGATAAATACGTTTTTAGAATAACCTCTTAAAAAGTATACGGATTTAGTACGATCCTTTTCCGCAAGGACGCCTACATAACTAAAAGAGTCTTTCGTACTAACCACAAATGCATACAGCTTGCAGAACCTGGATGTATCTAAGTCAGTCCATCCACACATAAAATAATCTACTAGTTTCGTCCTCATTTTTGCCAATAAGATTTTCTTTGTCTCTAACACATCTTTGTATTGTTCGCGTATTGTCGCAGTGTTTTCCATGTAGTCCAACTTTCGCCTTTTTGCATCAATTTCCTCTAATTCCCGCTGTTTTTTCTTTCACTTACAGCGTATGGCGTGCATAACGGGGCAATTTCCTTTAGCGTAAACAAACTATTTGTTTTGGAATTGTAGAATATGGTGTTGCAGATTGTGTAAAATATGGACTACCTGCTTTAATGTAGCACTTGTGTAAGATTTTTATTTTATCTTGGCGGTCTTCCTCCTCTACTATCTCCAAATAATTTACAGGCAAATAGTTAAAACTAAAAGCCGAAAGCACATACTTTATCAATTCTCCCTTTCCTTTGGCTTTTCGGATAACTTAATTTGCGGGAACTGTTCCTGATACTAGAAATTAGGCTAGACACTATTGTTTGGCCAAAATCTTGTTGGGCTTCTTCGCCAGGTTGTTTTCCACAGTAAATAATGCCATCAATAGCGTAACCAGAAACGCTTTCATAGAGCCATAAGAATTTTATACCGTATTTAGCGGGTTTACTGGGCATACATTGAATGAAACCGCAACGCCCACAAAATCCCAATAACTGTTCATGAACTGTTACGTTCACATCAGGTACTAAAACTGTTTTACATTGTTTTATGAATAATTCCCAAATGTATCTTATTACTGCCAGTTTATCAGTATTCGTACGAACGGAAGCGTTTTCTTATCATCATATCTAAGAAAACATCTTATACTTTCAAAACGGTTGGCTGTCATTGTAGCCCGATACATAGGATTTGAACGTTTATTCAAAAATAATTCTCTTACAGGTGCATTCCATTATTTTTCAACATCTGTTAATAGCAGTAGTCCTAAAAACGCATTCAACTCATCAATGTATATACTTTTCCAACACGCACAGTTATTACTAGATTGTTTTCTTGCTCCCCTATTAGTGCAAACAACAATCTCCTGCAGAATTTCTACAGTAACAAAAGAACTCCAAGCATCAATGGTAGTTATTATTTGGTTACGTTGCTTTGGTTCAGGAGTAAATCAAGTGATGTTGTGGCATAACACTTTTGTTTCAGCTGGAGCATCACTTTTCCAGTGGAATCCATTCTTTCCTACCATAAACTTTTGGTTTGAATTGTTTAGTTCATTATCTGAATTGACAGATGCATCTTCACTAGCAGATGAGCTATCTCCATCAAAATTTTCAACATCCTTATCACTTTTTGGAGGAACAAATTTATCAGTAGCCTCGTCTAAATCGCAGTTAGAACTCGCTACGTTCTCATCAGCCTCTCTGCCCATTTTAGGACAGTTTCCTCAAAATTAGAATCACCATATTTCACAGATCTCTTACAATTTCCAGACATTGTATATTGATGTACCACTAAAGAGTTTTATTTCTTAGACTTCTAGAAATGTTATAGAAATCGCCAACCCGAAGAACTAAAACAAGTTATCAGCGTTGCTAGGTAATAGTGTCTGAACTTCCTAACAGGACAGCATGAAATCATATAATAGGAATTGGTTACAGTTGTGTAGTAATCTTAGTCATCAAATAATTCTAAAACTAAAGAGTGCGCAATACACTCACCATAATGTTATTATAGAATGATAATTTATCTACATAATGCAATCTAAGCGTTATTATAGTGATTTCTATAATAAACCTCGGAAACTCACTTTATGTATAAGTGGGGTATTCAAACTAATTGTTTATTTATTTGATAGTGGTAAATATTAATTTCTAGGAATTATAAATAAAATCTTTCTGAAGATGTGCCAGAGGCATTCCTGAATGGAAAACATTGTACACAAGCTCTTTAGTTTAAAACACTACAATGAAGTTTGTATTGAGTCTCACAGACCCTCCTTATGCATTCCAGGGTAAAAATGTCAATTAACATATCATACATAATTAGTCGCGCCTCTTTAGTGTTTCATTTCAAATCCCTAATACATTTACCTTACTTATCTAGAAAATACGAATTATAATTTAAGTAGCAACACTTCGACTCGTATGAAATTGCTAAGCTTTATTCACGTTATAATGAATACGTAGGATCTTTAGTTTTTTACTGACCATTAGTCGCCATTTAAAGGTACTTAATTTATAGTCATCCCTAATATATTTTTATTGTAAAGTTTGTTTTTTAACGACCATGTATACAGGGGGATCTGCGATAGGAAATAAAGAATGGCTATTAAACACAGGCAGTAAATTGATACGTAATCTAGTGTAAAATGGAAGCAAATAAGTTGCTTTATTTAAGTTTAATAATTTATTGACTACAATAGCTTTATAGTTTGTATATATACCATGCCAACCAGGTATATTGTGTTAAAAGCTGACTGAAATTCGTTTTTAGAAAAAATTATAGTATGCGAATTATCGTGACACAAAGACCTAGTTTCGTAGTTTAGTTCTGCACGTGATCCCCAAAGCTTGACAAGCAGATTGAATGAGTGCCTGCACGGACAGCAACACCCACGGGAAAGCCCAAAGCATAAAATGTCATAAAAAAATATGGCTTCCAGCAGAGCGAGGTTGACTATTCCTGCAGTCCATAATTTGCAATAAATTCTTTCTATAAAATTGATTTTTGATTCATTTATTTGCAAAGTGCTTCTAAATCTCTAGCTGGACATTCTGGAGTGTAATAATTTTTAGCATTAGAATCAGAAAGCATTTCAAGCAGGTCAATGATTCATTTTTAAGTTAATTTCTACATTATATATTATCAATAACTTAAAATTAATGACCTCCGTATAGTAGAATTTTTGCTTACACGTTTCAAAAATATTCCACCAAATGATTAATTAAATTCAATTACCTATATAAATGTTTACTAAATATATTAAAAAATTTATTTGTATATTGATATTAGATGAAACAGTAACATTGCATTATCCAATTACACTATTTCGTGAATGTCACAAATGGAGATTTAGTTACAAAATCAAATGCTATCCCATAGAAGTCTACTTAATCTATATATAATTGTTATTCATCTGGATATTCACAACGTTATCTATATAAATGTTTAATCGATATATTTAAATGTTTATGTCTAATGTTATCCCTAACCGGGCAATAGCGTTTCATGTCGTTTAATATTAAGATTGTTATTACAATTTATTACAAATTATATATATATATATATATATATATATATATATATATATATATATATATATATATATATATATATATATATTAAGATATAAATTTTCTTGACCATATATAATAGTAATGAATGTTCCTGGAAATGGACCATTTTCCAGGAACATTCATTACTATATATATATATATATATATTGCTGTGAAACCTCTTGAATCACCTGGTCCGTTGATTTTCTTCTGTTAATCGCCTCGGCTGCTCCTCTAGATAGCTTTCATCCTCATACATAAAAAACACATTCCTACCACAAACATCAACGTTAACTCTATTTACATCAATATTCAGAATACATTAAATTTTCAAATTAAATTTCAGCATAAAATTCAGTTTTAAAAGAATTTCAAAATTAATTTTATTATCACTTTAACGTGCATCCAGAATTAAAGTCCTTGTTGGATGCCTACTAATTAATATAACAATATAAGCAGACCGGAGTCTGAGTATAAAGGAGCATCTACCACCCCTTTACGTTAATTAACCCGGTTTGTCTAATTGAGCTCAAAGACATACCCAAATTTTCATCATATTCCCAAACATCAAAACCAAAATACCCTTTTACTTAAACAAGCAAATTTCATCTTAAAATTAAACTTTTATGGTTAGAACAATTTCACTAATGTCCATTTAAAGTAAATCAATTATAAAGTCATTCAATACACACAAAATGTCAAACAAAATAGTATAATTTACCTGAAGGTTACTGTCCTCGTAGCTTCAAAGTATCGTTTCTTTAGTTAATCACACCATTCAACAGGATTATATTTACGGCTTCTGATTCTCTACGCTTTTAAAATTTGCTCCATCACCATCCATTCAAAGTCGTTTCTGGGCCTTTCCGGAACTCATCTGTGTTTATCTGACCCTTGTTTCATGGATCCAGACACGTATTTGAACCATTTAATTATTAACACCCCCGAAAAATAGCAAAGACAGTCATGCTTCTGTCACCAATATACGCCAAAACTGCCTACTTTTGTGTATACATTCGTCGTTGTAAATTTTGCTAATTGGTACAGTGAAACTAAATTTTATTACCTTGTATCTAAGTGCACTGAAGTACATTCATGTTAGCACGTAAATAACAAGCTATTTTGAATCACTAAATATACTAGCAAACTTTAAATTATTTAATCAAACTAAAATGCACGGTTTAACATCTTCAATCAAGTCGCGTATGTACGAGCTTTTAACGCATCGAATCGTCAAAAGTCTAAGAGAGTTTGTTCACATTCATCTCGGTATATATAGCAAAAAGCCTGTCTGTCGGTCGAGTCTCTAAAACGGCCAGCTTCTAGAATTTCTCATGCTCTGTTCCCAGTCTGTCGCCCGCACGTCGATTTTACGAATTTTCACTCGCCCCATTTAAATCTCAGAAAATTTCTACACGGTACGCAAGCATGTCCGAGAAAAACTAATTGATTTTGTACAGAAATTGTTGTTCTACTTCTGATATTTGCATCCTATTTTTAACCAATTGTGACCCCATGACGTTGCTTAAATCCCGCCTTTTAAAATATGTGTCTTTGCTTGACGCATTTTCTCTTTCCTTCTCTACCGTGTTCTTATTGGTGCAACTTGATATTCTTCATTATCGATTATTTCAGTCCACGCGGACTGTTATCTGGGTTTAATAAACCCGTATCGCACATTCTCGTGAATACTAAGCCCCGGTTTCTCCAAGATTCTTTGAAACATTAATTATCTGCAAACTTTACGCCGAATGAGCTTTTTAAATAAACCCAGGTGTTTAAACATACTATTAATTCTCAGAGCCTTACTCCGTGGTATTTTAATCTTGGGTTTTTACAAGTTTCTATAGGTATTATGTTATTAACGGTTTAATTAACTCCAATTAAATTGATTTCTATCCTTTCATTTTTAGCGAATACAACTTAAATATTAATTATTATATGTACACTTTGTTTTACCACCGGTTACTTAAAATAGGGTTAATTAATATAAACTTTGCACGTAATTTCCCTTTGTTTAGAATAATTACATTACACGCAGAGCTTTTCAATACTGCTTCTTTTGATATAAAGCGTCTTATAAATAATTTAAATTTCTTATTTTACTGAAACAACCGCATTTATTTATGCTTCAAGGTTTTAATAAAGCGTATTATTTAATGAAATTCCTTATACACGGTGATTAAAATTATTTGATGTGATTATTTAATTTTCTACCCTGGTCTAAATATGAGTATTTTCCCTATTTGAATACAAATAATCCCACTTATTTGACTTCAAATATAAAACATTTAGACAAAAAATTACAAAAAAATTGCCTATCTCTCTCTACCCTTATCTATCTAACTTACCTACTTTGTTTCCAATCAAAAAAAAATATTTACACCTATCCTATATCCCTATCCTATTCCTAACTCTCACTTAATTTTATAAACTGAAATTATCCCTAACTTCATCCTACTTATCCATCTAATCCTATATACATCCTATCTACCTATCCTATTCCTAACTTTTAACTAATCTTCACTATACTTCACTTCCCCTACCTAATCCTATATACCTATCGTACTCTGACTCTATTCCTAACTCTCCACTAATCTTATATGAAATATCTATACTTAACCTATCTTATTTTCTTCCTACATTTACTCTTTATTCTCATCCTAAACCTATTTCTAATTATCTCCCATATTTATCCTATACTTAGCTTTATTTTCCTAAACACTTACTTCTACTCTTCTATCTACACCTATTCTATCCCTATCCTATTTAAATCTAACTCTTCTTGACCCTCCAAGTCTTTCTTCTTACCATCCTAATACTTTTCATCCCTATTTCTCCCCTTCTATATCTATACTTATCATCCCTATTATCTCACATACAATAAACTTATCATCCCTATTATCCTGACTCTTAAATATTGCTTCTTCTTTAATCCCTACACTTGTCTGTTTCTCATTTACTATTTTTTTCTTTCTGCCGACAAACCAAACGATACTACTTTACAATTATCGATTTTTCCTCTATGGAAAATCCTATGTACCTTCTAGAATTTTTGTGTAATGGAATCCGCCAGAATGAATTCCTTAAATCTACTTTATTAAAACAAACTTGCCAATTAACCTCGTCAAAATAATTCTGCCTTCACCTGCTCCTGATATGCTGCTTCTACCCCACTACTTCTGCATGTTTTTGTATTAAAGCTTGAACCTCTACTATCCTCTCCTCTGGACATCTTATTGTGTTGATCTGTTTAACTTCATCATCCTCTACCTCTACTACATTAATACTAAACCCCGTGTCATCCTCTGTGACTTCATAACTGCCCTTCCATGGCACTACCCTATCCTTAATCCTTACTACCTTCCTTTCCATATCTATCAAAACCCCTAACTTCATCATACAGTCAACACCTAAAATGCTCTGAAACTTCAGTCCAGGTACAATTACAAACTCCTGTTCACAGCTTAAATCTCCTATATCTATCCTAAGCACCACAACACTATTTACTACAGCAAACTTCTTTTTATTTGGAGCTACTAAATGGCTACGTTTTATAGGCATAATTCTATCACAAACCTTATCCCTAATTTTGCTGACGAATTCCTCCGATATTAAACTCGCCTCTGCCCCTGTATCAAGTAATACTTCTACATTATTTTCAAAAATTTCTAAATTAATAATTGGCAAACATAATTTTTCTACAGTTTCTGGCTCTACTTCCTCCTCAATTTTGAAAAATTCACGTGGATGTTCGTATACATTTACACAGAAATCTAGTGGTCTGTCACGTTCTAAAAATCCTGTCTCATCCTGTTTTCCGTGCTTGGTCCTGGTTGTCCTTCTACAACCTGTGCGTACGTCCTTCTCGTGTTAATATCCGTGTCCCTGTCTCTATTCGGCGTGCTGGTCACAGTCCTGTTTACTTCCGGTAAACTGTTCTGTCGCGTGTAACTAGGTCTTGGCGTCGGTCCCCTAGTCGCACTATTGCTCCGGTATTCCTGTCCTCGTCGTTCCCAATTCGGTCGAAAATTTCTGTTGTAGTCAGGCCGTCTCGGATAATTCGGTGTCCTGTTGTCAAACCTAACTGTGTTAACGTTTCGTTCTCGTATCTCTCTTGTCCGTCCTACATACATCGTCATATCTCTGCAAATACTCTAAAATGTCTCCCGTTCTGTGATGTTTTGTAAGGCCACGTGTTGTCTAATTTCCTGTTCAAAATGTCGTGATAGGTACTTGATAATCTGTCTGTCCGTCAATGGTGGATTCAGTTGTTTGGCCACACTGTACTTGCGGATGGCATATTGCTCCCTAGAACCTGCAAACTCTCCCTTAAATTTTCCTGTAATCAAGTCGTCCCTAATCTGATCCTGTTTGTGATCACTCCAGTAATGTTGTAAAAATTTGTCTTCAAAGTCCCGATACGTGTCTATGTCCTGTCCTACTAAATTGTACCATGCTTCCGCGTTGTCCTTTAATAAAGCCTTTATCGTATTTAGTTTAGTCTGTTCGTCAAATAAATTTCCCACTAGATTTCTTACACTATTAATAAAAATTTGTGGATTTACCCTGTTATCGCCATAAAACTTCATGTGTTGGTCCAATGATACGCCACCTGTATAAAATCTGGGACCTTCCCCCGTTAAATTTGACATGTTGTATTTGATACTACTAACTTCGCGCTCTACCCTGCCTAACTGATCCCTACATGAGTCCGTCACTTCAGTCATTTTTACATTAATCTCTTCTTCACAGAACATGCGTACTTCGGACCTTAAATGTCCCATTTCCTGTCGAAGACCTGTAATATCACGCTCATTTTTTTCAACCCTATTTTCTACTTCCCCCAGTTTCACGGTAAGACTATCTTTAAATTCTGTAAATTCTTTAGTATTTTGTTCAATTTTCCCGCTTATCTGCTCTAATTTTTGATTGGACCTCCTAGCTCTATTCGATTCTTCCCTAGCTCTATTGGCTTCTTCGTTCATCCTCTCTAGCATTCTCATTATCATCTCGTTTCCTTGATCCCCTGATTCCGTCCTCGACTGATCTCTACTGCCTCCAGCTTCTTCCATTTTCGAATTTTTCCCACACAATGCACTATCGTCACTTCCAATTTCCACTCCTTGACTCCTTAACCACTCTTTTCTCTGCATACGTTCTACTCACTCACACACACTCAAAATACTCTTAAATTTATACACACACAGAAACTCTCTCTCTCAGATCGCCAGTTTCCTGGAATAAAATCACAAAAATTTTATTTGGAACTCGAGCCCCACGTTGGGCGCCAAATTATGCTGTGAAACCTCTTGAATCACCTGGTCCGTTGATTTTCTTCTGTTAATCGCCTCGGCTGCTCCTCTAGATAGCTTTCATCCTCATACATAAAAAAAACACATTCCTAGCACAAACATCAACGTTAACTCTATTTACATCAATATTCAGAATACATTAAATTTTCAAATTAAATTTCAGCATAAAATTCAGTTTTAAAAAGAATTTCAAAATTAATTTTATTATCACTTTAACGTGCATCCAGAATTAAAGTCCTTGTTGGATGCCTACTAATTAATATAACAATATAAGCAGACCGGAGTCTGAGTATAAAGGGAGCATCTACCACCCCTTTACGTTAATTAACCAGGTTTGTCTAATTGAGCTCAAAGACATACCCAAATTTTCATCATATTCCCAAACATCAAAACCAAAATACCCCTTTTTACTTAAACAAGCAAATTTCATCTTAAAATTAAACTTTTATGGTTAGAACAATTTCACTAATGTCCATTTAAAGTAAATCAATTATAAAGTCATTCAATAGACACAAAATGTCAAACAAAATAGTATAATTTACCTGAAGGTTACTGTCCTCGTAGCTTCAAAGTATCGTTTCTTTAGTTAATCACACCATTCAACAGGATTATATTTACGGCTTCTGATTCTCTACGCTTTTAAAATTTGCTCCATCACCATCCATTCAAAGTCGTTTCTGGGCCTTTCCGGAACTCATCTGTGTTTATCTGACCCTTGTTTCATGGATCCAGACACGTATTTGAACCATTTAATTATTAACACCCCCGAAAAATAGCAAAGACAGTCATGCTTCTGTCACCAATATACGCCAAAACTGCCTACTTTTGTGTATACATTCGTCGTTGTAAATTTTGCTAATTGGTACAGTGAAACTAAATTTTATTACCTTGTATCTAAGTGCACTGAAGTACATTCATGTTAGCACGTAAATAACAAGCTATTTTGAATCACTAAATATACTAGCAAACTTTAAATTATTTAATCAAACTAAAATGCACGGTTTAACATCTTCAATCAAGTCGCGTATGTACGAGCTTTTAACGCATCGAATCGTCAAAAGTCTAAGAGAGTTTGTTTACATTCATCTCGGTATATATAGCAAAAAGCCTGTCTGTCGGTCGAGTCTCTAAAACGGCCAGTTTCTAGAATTTCTCATGCTCTGTTCCCAGTCTGTCGCCCGCACATCGATTTTTACGAATTTTCACTCGCCCCATTTAAATCTCAGAAAATTTCTACACGGTACGCAAGCATGTCCGAGAAAAACTAATTGATTTTGTACAGAAATTGTTGTTCTACTTCTGATATTTGCATCCTATTTTAACCAATTGTGACCCCATGACGTTGCTTAAATCCCGCCTTTTAAAATATGTGTCTTTGCTTGACGCATTTTCTTTCCTTCTCTACCGTGTTCTTATTGGTGCAACTTGATATTCTTCATTATCGATTATTTCAGTCCACGCGGACTGTTATATGGGTTTAATAAACCCGTATCGCACATTCTCGTGAATACTAAGCCCCGGTTTCTCCAAGATTCTTTGAAACATTAATTATCTGCAAACTTTACGCCGAATGAGCTTTTTAAATAAACCCAGGTGTTTAAACATACTATTAATTCTCAGAGCCTTAATCCCTGGAATTTTAATCTTGGGTTATTTAAAATTTGATATAGGTATTATGTTATTAACGGTTTAATTAACTCCAATTAAATTGATTTCTATCCTTTCATTTTAGCGAATACAACTTAAATATTAATTATTATATGTACACTTTGTTTTACCACCGGTTACTTAAAATAGGGTTAATTAATATAAACTTTGCACGTAATTTCCCTTTGTTTAGGAATAATTACATTACACGCAGAGCTTTTCAATACTGCTTCTTTTCATATAAAGCGTCTTATAAATAATTTAAATTTCTTATTTTCACTGAAACAACCGCATTTATTTATGCTTCAAGGTTTTAATAAAGCGTATTATTTAATGAAATTCCTTATACACGGTGATTAAAATTATTTGATGTGATTATTTAATTTTCTACCCTGGTCTAAATATGAGTAATATATATATATATATATATATATATATATATATATATACAGGGTGTCCACGTCCTCCGTGAAAGTTCTATAACTTTTATGTTGTTTAAGATATCAACTTCCCGTTTTTTTAAACGATAGCCACGGCTAGGCCGCACAATCTAAAAATATTTTCACCTATATACAGGGTGTGCCAATATGGTTTCCAACCCAAAGTTATGTTTTTTTAAATGAAACACCCTAGATTTGATATCATATTCTAAAAGCTCTTTTAATGCTCATCAAAATTATATAGAGGTACTATAGGTCTATAATGGACGGTTCGCGTTTTATGAGTCATTTTATGTCAAAATCATGTCAACTTTGAAAAATTGCAGAAGTTTTCATATTGAACTTGGGGAGTTGATTCTTTCACGACATAATTTTTCATATCCTGTTGTATTATTATCGATAGCGCGATGTGCTGTTTTTTCCTTTTATTGTACAAGGTGAAGCAAAACGCAAAATGAACAAAAAGTCAATTTTTTTAAATGGCACCCGCCATATTGGATTTTGCCATTGAATAGCGTTTTTGTGGAGCTTTCTATTGACATATAATGTTTTATAGGTTACATGAGAAAAAATTCTGAAAAATTGAGAAAACATGTTTTTTATGCAGTTTTGGGACTAGAGAAAACTAAGTAGGCTACTAGCATCAAATCTGACATATCTTGTCAATATTAATTATCTTAAAAATTTTCCGTTTAATTTGTTGATGTCACAATGAATTTCACACGTCAAGAATTAATTAATATGTTATACTGTATTGGAGAAGCTGATCTATCCCTTTATTGGCAATAAAATTGATTACCTTTTGCATTAGTATGCGACGCCACAATAATAGTATATGTGTTAAACAAGAAGACGCAGCGCGCGTCACGAATAAGTGGAATCAGATAACAAGATAATAAAGCTTTACTAATTTGAACGCTAATGAGAATTTGCAAGAATTAAGTAAGTTAGGCGTTTATTAGTTAGAATGAAATTGCGCTAATTCTACAACATTCTGAAAACATAAAATCGCGTATATAAGAAAGCGTTAATTAAAAACGGGGATTCGTTCATTAGATTCATTCAGTCGATTCATTTGATTCTTGAATGCAATCGCGAAATGTTAGTTTAAGTTGCGAGCTGTTGCTTTGCGAAGATAATATTTGAAATATGCAGTAAGTATACCTTAATTTAATAATTATTACGTTGGTACAATAAATATGAAGTGATGTTTTAAATGCAAAGGACATTAAAAAATGGAATTTATTAATTACAATCAAGAGGCTTCCCTCTTCAATATAATACTATTTTAAAGATTTTATTAAAAGGAAGATTTAACCAAAAATGTACTAGCATCAAATCTGACATATCTTGGTTACCAATAGTACCTCCTCATGCATTAAGGGACCATTGATGTCGATGATCAACAGTTTTTAAACAATGTGGATTTTCGGATGCATAGTAATGCATATTATGCCTATTGACTGATTCGTTGCTTTTGAACGATGCCTCGTCAGTGAACAAAATGTTCGAAATGTAATTATTTTCGGCAAACACACCGCTCATTCTACTTGAAAATTGTATGCGATTCTCAAAATCATCTCCATATAGTTCTTGATGAAGTTCGATGTGATAAGGGTGGAATGGATGTTTTAATACTATATTGTTTACGCTGATTTTTGAAATATCAGTTACTAGAGCGATTTCTCTGGTGCTCAGATTCCGATTTTCTTCTATTATCAGCAAAACTTCTAATTCGGATTCGTCATCAATTCGTTTTGCTATTATTTCACACTTAGAATATGCAACGTTTCCAGTAGCTTCAAATCTGTCTCGCAGCTTTTCAAAGGTTACAGTTCGTGGCGTTCTCAAGTTTGAATATTTTTGATGATAGATTCAACTTGCCAATAAAGGGTTTCGATCAGCTTCTCCAATACAGTATATCACATTAATTAATTCTTGACGTGTGAAATTCATTGTGACATCAACAAATTAAACGGAAAATTTTAAGATAATTAATATTGACAAGATATGTCAAATTTGATGCCAGTAGCCTACTTAGTTTTCTCTAGTCCCAAAACTGCATAAAAAACATGTTTTCTTAATTTTTCAGAATTTTTTCTCATGTAACCTATAAAACATTATATATCAATAGAAAGTTCCACAAAAACGCTATTCAACGGCAAAATCCAATATGGCGGGTGTCATTTAAAAAAATTGACTTTTTGTTCATTTTGCGTTTTGCTTCACCTTGTACAATAAAAGGAAAAAACAAGCACATCGCGCTATTGATAATAATTCAACAGGATATGAAAAATTATGTTGCGAAAGAATCAACTCTCCAAGTTCAATAAGAAAACTTTTGCAATTTTTCAAAGTTGACATGATTTTGACATAAAATGACTCATAAAAAGCAAACCGTCCATTGTAGACCTATAGTACCCCTCTATAATTTTGATGAGCATTAAAAGAGCTTTTAGAATATGGTATCAAATCTAGGGTATTTTATTTAAAAAAACATAATTTTGGGTTGGAAACCATATTGGCACACCCTGTATATAGGTGAAAATATTTTTAAATTGTGCAGCTTAGCCGTGGCTATCGTTTAAAAAAAACGGAAGTTGATATCTTGAATAACATAAAAGTTATGGAACTTTCACGGAGGACGTGGACACCCTGTGTTATAAAATAGTTATTAAGATGAATGAAAATTTGATTGAATTACCATTTCAAATCGAACTAGTATTGAAAACCACTAAAGAACGTTAGCAGACTTGAACCTGCAACCTCTGATTTTCGGATCAGCGTTTAACCATGAGCTATCTAGCCTAATTGTTTAGATGATGTTATATAATACTACTGAAGCTTGGCTCTTGTTAACGATTTTCAATTACGTCTTGCATTTAAGGAAATTGTTAACAAGAGCCAAGCTTCAGTAGTATTAAGTATAACATCATCTAAACAATTAGGCTAGAAAGCTCAATTGGTTAGAGCGCTGATCCGGAAAATCAGAGGTTGCAGGTTCAAGTCCTGCTGTAGCCGTTCTTTTAGTGGTTTTCAATTACTAGTTCGATTTGAAATGGTAATTCAACTTTAAATACAAAGTTGGGTTTTCATTTCATCTTAATAACTATTAATATATATTAAGCATTCATTTGCATTCCAAATGTGGATTATTCTTCTCTATATATATATATATATATATATATATATATATATATATATATATATATCTAGACTTTACGGCCTACAAGTTTAATAACTATGCAGATATTTGTGGGTTATAGGTCTCTAATAAAAGTATACTCTTTTTATACCATCTGAATTTTCGAGTTTATTTTTACTCTTGATCACAGATTTCTAGAAAATACACGTTTTGTACAAACACATACCTTAAACCAAATGTATACTTACAATATTTGAGATTAAAATTAATTGGCATGTGTATAATAAAACATTTTAAAATTTCTGAACTGAACACTGACTGGCAAATACATATATAAAATTAATATAAAATTAAACGTCTTTACAGACCATGTATGCTAAAATAAGGTTGAACTACATCTATATTAAAATATTTTTCATTGTATGTGATTATGGACGGTATATGCTAATGATGATAACAGGTCTGCAGGTGTATGTATTAATATCGAAGTATTGACTATGCATGTGTGTGTAACCGAATGTGTATGTGTAGTTGTGTCTGAGGGTGCGAGTGTGTGTGTATAGAGGTATGAGTGTGCATATGTATGTGCAATGTACTGTGTTATGTGCACTCATTAGGACCTAAGGATATAGAGGGTACAGTATAAAATGCAGTACATGGGGATCTTGGAAACTGTAGGAGATACGATCTTGGTTAAATAGGACAAAAGTTGCGTAATCATAAGGGTATCTCAGATCAGTTTTCAAATTTCAAAAATTTTTCATAGGTTACTAGATAGAGGCAAAAAACACAAAATTGACGATTTCTTTATTTGCTCGTAGTTAGTCTACTAATTGAAATAGAATGTTCAAATTTGGTACATCACGGTAATTCCCTATTGCGCTTCACATTTTTAACTTAGATTTTGTCTAGGGCATCTAGATTTTGCGTGACGATGTTCAACTTTTTATTTTTAAATAGCCACCATATTGGATTTTTACATTTTTGAAATGCTGACAAAAAACCCTTTCCAAAGAGGTATAACATGGCTATGTTTGATTGAATCAAAATACTAAAAATCACATAATTTTGTTTTGGTCGTAGTAGGCTTTAATTTCCATTATGACAAAGAGAAACAATTGCTCTAAAAATTTTAAACTCAATTTTCAATAGTAATAAAAACATTAGAAAACGTAGAAAATTGAAAATAAATCTGTATTAATCAGAACTTACATAATTATGCATTAACAAAGAATAAATACAAACTAGCATCTATTCAATACAAAATATTATTTAAGCTGTTTTTAGTTGTCATTCATGTTCAGACAATTGCAAATTAACAATCAAGGAAAAAAAAAATAACAATAGTCAGCCACATGAATTCATTATTTATTTTAAATGTTCATATAACCCCCCATTTTGTTGAACACACAACCAACACCTTTTATAAACATCTTTACAAGATCGTCTTATGATTGGAGTTATTTTATTTACGGCCTCTTGGACTGCTTGTTGTAATTGGCCTACATTATCATACGTTTTTGAGTACACACGACTTTTTAAATGGCCCCATATAAAGAAATCTAGAGGAGTTAAATCCGGTGATCTCGCCGGCCACTTAATTGGTCCCCGATTTCCAATCCAGTTTTCATTATACTCAGAATTAAAAAAAATTCTAATAATCAGAGCATTGTGGGGTGGAACGTCATCATTTTGAAAAATCATATTTTGCAAAGTAGCGAGTGGAAGCTCCATTAGTCTATCTGCCACATTTCCCTGCAATAAATCTAAGTATCTCGCAGAGTTTAAATTTGCATAATAAAAAAACGGATCTATAATGTACCTTCCAATAATACCAATCCAGACGTAGAATCCCCATTTAACTTGATGTCTAACTTGGCGGTTCAAATGTGGATTTTCATCTGACCAAAAATTGCATTTTTGCAGTTGAACATAACACAATTCGTAAATCGACTTTCGTCAGACCACAAAATTGTATATGCAAAATTTGAATTTTCGTTGCACTTTCTGATGTACCAAGCACAAAATTCCATTCTTCGAATTTGATCTTCAGTACGCAATCCCTGACATGGTCGTTCATGATATGGATGGTATTTGAAACGTTTTAAAATAGCTCTTGCCGTAGAATGAGCAACACCTGTTATATTCTGAATTTGTCTAAGAGAAGTACGAGGATTTTCGACAACTGTTTGTAAATCGCCGTTTTCATTATCTTTTTTAATTTGCCTATTTCTCTTAGACAAGCCAAAACTACCATAATTTATTAAATTATTTTGTAATCTCCGAAACATACATCTGTTTGGTTGATGTTTTTCTGGGTATTTATTTAAATACAATTCAGCGGCTTTAACATCATTCCTTCCAGAAAGAATAAAACATTCTAACATTTGATATTTATCACGGTTAGTAAAGCGATCCATTTCAAGCGCAAATGCTTTGCTTAAATTTCTATGTAAATTAATTAACTGTTTTTTTAAACTGCACTACTTGAAACATAAAATAAAGGACAAACTTTGACGTTTCTCAGATGTTGAGCAATTGTTTCTCTTTGTCATAATGGCAATTAAAGCCTACTACGACCAAAACATAATTATGTGATTTTTAGTATTTTGATTCAATCAAACATAGCCATGTTATACCTCTTTGGAAAGGGTTTTAGTCAGCATTTCAAAATGTAAAAATCCAATATGGCGGCTATTTAAAATAAAAGTTGAACATCGTCACGCAAAATCTAGATGCCCTAGACAAAATCTAAGTTGAAAATGTGAAGCGCAATAGGGAATTACCGTGATGTACCAAATTTGAACATTCTATTTCAATTAGTAGACTAACTACGAGCAAATAAAGAAATCGTCAATTTTGTGTTTTTTGCCTCTATCTAGTAACCTATGAAAAAATTTTGAAATTTGAAAACCGATCTGAGATACCCTCATGATTTTGCAACTTTTGTCCCATTTAACCAAGATCGTATCTCTTACAGTTTCCAAGATCCCCATGTACTGCATTTTATACTGTACACACTGTATATATATATATATATATATATATATATATATATATATAAAAATCAAATTTACGGACGTGAAATTAATAAAGTAATGTTGATGGAAAATCGTTATGGGATAAAGGCGTCCGAATAAAATAAATTATTGAATAATCATTTATTGAACATCAACGTTTCGGATAATATGAATCCTTAATCATGAGCTAAAAATTGCAATTAACAAAAACAGGAAAATAACATTATATACGGATTCATATTATCCGAAACGTTGATGTTCAATAAATGATTATTCAATAATTTATTTTATTCGGACGCCTTTATCCCATAACGATTTTCCATCAACATTACTTTATATATATATATATATATATATATATATATATATATATATATAGTTAAAAGTGACGACCAGCAGTGTATACAATTAATAATTACAGGTTATTTGGTCTTCTAGTAATAAAACTCTATTTGTTTTTTACCGAGCTTTCGTTTATTTAAAATCTTCTTTAGGCTGCTGTAAAGTAACTGTGAGTGTCATTAACAAAGAATTTTAAAGTATTACTTACAAAAACTGGAGTTAAAATACTATTTTGGCTTTGAGAATTATCATTAAAACTTAAAATAAATAAATTAAATAAAACGTTTGATAAGTACAAGAAACAACTATTCACGTCTATCATACACGTTACAAATTAAAATAAATTTGACTTGAAAACACATTACAAATTAAAATAAATTTGACTTTTAAAATATAAATTATTGAGAACAAAACATAATTAGTACGATAACATTATTAATTAATTAATTACTTAATTTTATTATATAATTTAATTTATTTAATTTAATTATATAATTATTTAATTAATTATTTAATAATGTTATCGTACTAATTATGTTTTGGTTCTCAATGGAATTTATATTTTAAAAGTCAAATTTTATTTTAATTTGTAACGTGTTTTCAAGTCAAATTTTATTTTAATTTGTAACGTGTATTGTGATAGACGTGAATAGTTGTTTCTTGTACTTTTATCATATGTTTTATTTAATTTATTTATTTTAAGTTTTAATGATAATTCTCAAAGCCAAGATAGTATTTTAACTCCAGTTTTTGTAAGTAATATTTTAGAATTCTTATGTTAATGACACTCACAGTTACTTTACAGCACCCTGAAGAAGATTTTAAATAAATCGAAAGCTCGGTAAAAAACAAATAGAGTTTTATTACTAGAAGACCAAATAACCTGTAATTATTAATTGTATATATATATATATATATATATATATATATTGAGGTGGATTTAGAGGGTAAATAGGTGTAGACAATAAAATTTTAGCAACCGTGTATATAGAAATAGGAGCAAATTATTTACGCGCCAAATTAGTTAATTTATATAGTGCAAACGGACGGGTATTAAGGTATTTGTATATTTAAATTGGAATCTTAAAATTACATAAAGGAAGAAAAGTTTTAGAGTACATAAACAACTCAAGGATACGCAAAAGAAATTATAATAATTTAATCAAACGCATGAAAGCAAATAGGGAGCTTGCGTGCATTAGAAAATCAATAATTTTAAACGCAAATGTTTTCATTTTAAAAGCCAACGTTTATTATACCAATACTAAGAAGGGACAAAACTAAGAATTGTTATTTTATAAACGGTCGGTTGTTTCAAGAAACACCTGCTTGTTACATGTCAGTTCAGGGAATTTTAAATGTACGTTAGCACAAAATTCCATAGAAATTGTTTGCAACGGTCGATGTGTATAAGCTGCTACATAATAAGTATCTTAAGGACGGAGTGGAATAAACGATCAATAATGTAAGACAGATAGAGAAGCAGATAAAGCAAGCGTTGGGTACATGTCACGTACGTAAAGGCGAAGGCCAAATACAATATCGATTTTCTGTGGTTCTAAAGGAGACAACAGATATGCGTGGAACGGAGATATATAGCTGAGAGGTGGCGCATCTGAACGGGGGGAAAATTCTTTCATTGGTCGATGGCAAGCAGTTTTTAAGAAATGCGCGTACGCTACGGTGGGAAATAAAATTCTATGTAAACAGCACGATGGACGGGAAAATTTTCTCAGAAATTATAGTCGGTTACGTTTAAAATTTTAAGAAGCCGCTTCGAAAATAAGCTTTTCACGCGAAACTGGTTCCACTGGGGGGGTTTGAAAATGATATAAATAAACGAACGAAGATATTAAAGCTCTCTTTCTTTCCATTTAGATCTGAATACGGGTTTAGATCTACAACATAGTAGTAAATGCTTTTACCGTGATCAATTATTGTGTGTTCAGTAAAGTTGCATTAAACATCCTGTTTAACAATGATGAAAGCTGTAGTAGCGTACCGCGTGTTATAATAGTGATATTGCACAAATTGGTGCTTGTTTGGATAAAAGGTGCCGTTACTACAAAGAAGCGATTAAACAAAGGGATGATATTTTGGGTAAGCGAAGCCTAAACTTGTATGCTTGAAGTATATTTGAGATGGAATGTTACGTTTGAGACAAAGCTAATAGTGGTGGTAGCGGAGATTTGAATGGTGGGGATCTGTGAAGCCAGGCATCATTGTAATAGATGGACACAACGACGAGGGTTTCTGGAAATCATCTTCACTGGTGACGTAGAATGAAGGTAACGAAATTTAAATTCCTGTTTTTGTATTAACATTTCCGTTGATATTTTTTGTGTTTATGTGTTTTGACTTATTTGTGGCGTATTTATTACCATAAAACTGGTTTAAAGAGGTATATGTGCTAGACAATTATTTCTGATTATTAAAAAAGGGTTTATTGATGACATAAAGATTTATTCATTCTATAAATTGTTGTTGTAAGGAGCAAACGGGTCTTTTACATTTGTTTTTAATAAAATGCTAAGTTTAAAAAGCATCTACACAAACTGGGTTATAATGAGCTCAAAATAGACCAAAATAAAGTCAAACTAGGGTAGCATGTTGGGCCCATCTACTCATATCATATAGAATTTGTTAAAATATACTAAAACTAAGAACTTCAAGTGAGGTATATTAATAGGTATTACGGTAAAAACGTGACAATTCTATTTGATGGATATGAAACAGACATCACTAAAGCCGGTCTGTAAACAATTCATCACTTGATTATGCTTTCGAAGAAGACATGCAGCTGAAAGTGGTGAAAGAAAAGTTTCTTTCAAATACCAATAATAAAGTTAGATTTATAACTAAATTAAAACAATATTTAACAAAAAATAGTATTTTTTCAAAACAAGCAGATGCCGATCGACTAATTGTGACCACAGCAATTGATTCATCTTTTTCCAACGTTATTATAGTGAATGAAGACATTGATGTTCTTGTCCTATTAATAGCTTTAACAACAGATACAAGGGAAATATATTTTTTGAAACCTTTTAGAGGAAAAACACCACAAAAAGTATATTTATTGGCCAGTTTGGATGAATTACCAAACTGCAAAGAACATGTGCTTTTTCTGCACGCTTTAACAGGTTGTGATACGACGTCGGCATTTTTCAATAAAGGAAAAAGCAAATTTACAAGAATGTTTGAATCACGAAAATCTTTACAAGAGGCTGCTGAAGTTTACAAACAAAAAAATAAAAGTGTATAAAACATTGTTAAAGCTGGAGTAATATGTATTCTCGCTTTATATGGCGCTCCAAAATCTATATCTAATTTAAATCAGTACAGATATCAATGTTTTAAAGCAGCCATTGCAAAGGACAGTCGTGTACAATTAACGAATTTGCCGTGCACAATAGATGCAGCTACAGAACATCTGAAAAAAGTATATCTGCAAGTTCAGTTATGGATTGGAAATGGACAAACCTGCACCAATTGCGCGCCCATAACTTTTGAAGGAGACGAGTTGGAAGATGTAGAAGATATTTGAAAATCTTTGTATATTATGAATAAAATTATATTTCATTATTGCTAAACTTATGGTGAATAATTATTTACAGTTACGAACAACAGAATACAAGAAAGCACATCCAAAAAATCATTCATCGTTCAATTTCAATTGTTTCGCTTTTTTCCATAGTTCCTGTAAAAAGCGGCAATTTTTAACCTATAGAAGTTTTAGTATATTTAATTTTGTGAAATTTTAAGCCATAAATCCGAGTTGGTTGAAGTAGTTCCGAGATAACGCTCGTTTTTCGTCTAATTTGACTCCACTAAGTGCGGAGAAATACGGTTCAAACAATACACTTTGTTTTTTACAAACTATGGTGGTCATTTCAATATTAGTAAGAAATTTAACAGCAAATTAAAGGCAGGTGCATTTTTATATCATTGGTTATATACCATATATATATATATATATATATATATATATATATATATATAATTGATATTGAATTGTATCATGTCCTGCATATTTATTTTTATAAAAACTGATTACGGTTACTGAGGACCGAAGTATAAAATTTAAAATTAAAAACTTGAATTATATGCGACGTTTCGTGAAATTTATTCACATTATATTTTATAGCTGTGATAATGTGAATAAATTTCACGAAACGTCGCATATAATTCAAGTTTTTAATTTTTAAATTTTATACTTCGGTCCTCAGTAACCGTAATCAGTTTTTATAAATATATATATATATATATATATATATATATATATATAACGAATAACCTTTACAATATTTTTATAGATTAGTTTTCTTCGGGGTTATTGCTGTCATCCAGACAGCTTTATAATTATTAACGCATTACGTATAATACTAGAGACATTGAAAACAAAACGGCTAGCATTTCATGTCATCAAAAATTGCATCCGTGTATTTTTCTTCATACATCAATGTTCACCATTATAACTTAGGATCTGCATCGTATACAAAATACACAAACTGTAAAGCTAATGCATCCATAAATTATAAATCTTTTTAATTCAACATAAAAGTTGCTGAACTTTTACGCATGAATTACCACTTTATTGCTTCAACCGCCTGTGTTTTTAGTAGTCATTTTATATTTCCCTATGACCGATCTTGTAATATATATGGTCTTTAGAAGACAAAGTTCTTAATAAGAATATACTAGGTTTGGCCATAAACTTTTAAATAAGGGTCAATGACACAAAACTAGGAATAACGAAGCTTAGCATTATCATGGACATGCTAAGCGTAGCAATTTTTATTTAGATTAGTAGTTCCCCGAAAGCACGGGAAGTGTATTCTTAAATGTAAAAAGTAGCTTTTCGTAACATTACGCTAGACGTAAAAATTAACTTTTCTAAAATGCAAATTTAGCAATATTCTTCATAAGATACTAGGTTTAACCTAAACATGGAGCGCATAGAAGGTAAAAATCGTTTTAAATTTTCACCACGAAATTGACGTAGGTCATTGGATAAAAGGACAATAGAGGAAATAAAAAAAAAGAGGTCCACTTCCAATGTTCCAATTTTTAAATAAATATTCACCCTCATTTTTTTATACGGAGTAATTGAAATTGTAATATCTTATGTGGTGTTCCTATTATTGTGGAAATCAAGCACACTTTGTTATTTTAAATAATATTGTTGCTATGTTTTAAAGGTCAACTTTCAAGTTTGTCGTTACCTTCGCTGCTTTGCATACAGACCCGCTTTCAAATAGCTTGCTTGTGTTTACCACCTGTATACAGAATCAGTCGTTATCGACAGGTGAAAGAAAAATTGTACAGAATATTGTGAGCTAAGAGCAATATCCGTATCGCAATACTCTCTGTAGAATCCAGAACAATGATTAGTAAATTTTTTTTTTATTTAAAATAATTTATTATTTTCATATTTTAGCTTGATTATAGAGATAATTGTAAACAATTTAAACCTTATATAAATATAGCGAGTTTTCACGATCTAACTTAGTGTCAAGCTACCGAGGTTTGTCATGATTTATGATTTTCCCGAAGCATCGTCTATCCTTTACTAACGCAAATTTAAATTTCGCAGAATCCTTCTTTCATATTGTAATACATAGAGCAATTAAATTGGCTTATCTAACTTTTATGTGTTATTTTATGGCATTTTAATGAGCGCGCGATTCTTTGTATGGGAGCGTTTGTTTCTTTCCGGGAAATAATTGACTTTAACAACATTTCTTAATAATGTGACCCATTCTTTGTTAATAAAGAAAATTCTGGAACTTTTTAACAAGAATGAATATAAAAATCTACACAGGGAAAATTATTACACAATTAATAAAGGCTTCTTTCTAGTTTGCAAATGCAACAAAATTAGCATTGATTTGTACTTTAATAGGCTATGGATGCATATTTTGAAAATGATAACTTACCTAAGTTATTTCTAGTATTTTTAAACGCGCTTTAAGGTATCTTTGACAAAGAATACATATTTTTAAAATCTACACACTAAGGTCAATTACATATTAATTAAGGGATTCTTTTATGTTTTGTAATAACGCGAGTGCAATTAAAATGAATAGCTTGTGTATTTACACTTTAACATGAACCTCGTTTTTACTAAAACCAGAAGGATTGTTTCACAAGGTATTTTTCAAGGGTAATTTTTTATACAGGGTAGAGAAATTAAATATTAGGGCATCTTAACTTTTCCCGGTTTCTAGCTTTTTGGGTGGGTTTTGCATAGAATTTGGGTGTTCAATGACCTCTGGTGATATCTTTATCATATCTATATATTAGTGAAAGATTAAAACGACAAGCTGTTTAGTTGTCCCAATAACGTGGTTTGATAACAGATATATGTTTACCACAGGAAGTCATTTTATATGATGTTTGTTTTTGCAATAGCAAGGTTGTAAGAGCACTCCTCATGTAATTCCTTTGTTCTAACTATATTGTTCTATTACAGGTGTATCGTATTTTTTTGATAATAGCGTTTATACAACGAATGCGATATATTTCTCTGAGGGTTTCCAAGTTCTTTATTAGAGTACATCTTACTTTTAATGAGCCTGGAACTTTGTAGTTTCCGATTTTGTTTTGGTCTTTGTTGTACTAATTTTTGTTTCGATTGGGTGTAGTATAAAGTATAGCTTCTGAAGACCCACAACCAACTCTGATTGGCCTACCTAGGAATACACCCCTAACTACTTCGGAAAACTGCCTTTACCGTAGCTACTTTTTTTAGGAAAGGGATTTTGTAGTTAGTTACATAGCCACCCCGATGTGGAACTATGACAAAAATTATTTTACTTGCGCTCGCAACGCGATGCTAGATTTTGTTTCACTGCCATCGTCAACGTGTTTTGAAAAATTTCATTGTTATCATAGGTTTGGGGATTGAAGTATTGCACTTATACCTAACGTTCTAATTTGTTCCGCTTGTTTATTCTAAGTTCAAACACGGCAATTTTTTATCTACAGTTTAGTTATAAGTAGGGCAACGCCGTAAATTCTGGACTTAAAATTTTGTACTACTGAAAAATTTTATTAGTCGTAAGATTAAATAAGTTTTGTTTTATTTAAAGGGAATCCTAAGAATTTTTAATTTTTTGAGAACCTTTAGTAGTTTGAAAATTGTTAAAAAACATATAAAAGTTGAAGGATACGTTTCAAATTACATATTTACATAAGGAAGAACTTGAACTTCGGATACGCAGAGTCGAGAGTTGTAAGCTAGTCGCTGATATACGAAAGATGTTTGGTCGCCTGTTAGCGAAAGAGCCAGATAAACCAAGTTGCTTGATAGATGTTTTGGATTATAATATTGAATTCTCGGTTGATTGTGAGGAAGTTCATGCCACTATTGAATCTATTAGAAATGTGTTGTCAGAAGCGGTTGTATCATTCTAAACTACAACTAATATATATCAGCGTGTGTAAATACGAGATGTGGAATATATAAACCAAACTCGTGGAATTATGATGAAACGTGTAGGAAAGGTTACCTAACTTCTTGCATTGAATTTATAGAAACGTAACATAAACTAATTAGTAATTTATATCAAATACGGTATAGAGATAAGTCAACCAGAAATTTTAATGCATCGGAATTCGTGATTAAAAATAGCAGTGATGAAACACGTACATAAACTCGCTGTCAGATATAATTAACAAAGGTGTCGTAGTTGAAAGTTAGATTGATATATGGTAGCGTACAAGATTTATATTTGCTAACTTTCCAAGTTTTGTAAAAAGTGCCCAGTCGAACCATTTAGCAAGTCCCTAACAAACATCTAAGCGAATTAAGATTTCTGGAGCGTGTGCGAAGTGCTTTGTAAATTGTATTTAGCAGTACAAACGATTTTCTTCACATCATGTTAGTTTATTAGATCGATAGAATAAAAACCCTTTATACTAAAGGCTAACAGCTGAAAATCTTGTGTAATGGGTTAGCGACCAAAGAAAGTACATATTGGCTTTTCTAAAGAAATGACAACAATGTCTTATTTTAATATTTCATACAATTTAATTTTACCAACAAGCACGAAACCTTTCAAGCCGAAACGAGCTGATGTGCGCCTGGTTTATAGTCGGGACTCGGGACCAGTTAAGCTGGCACATGACTCATAAAATTTAAGTATGTGTATAAATTCACGGTGATGTATTTCTATCATCTATATTAGTTCAGTTGCTTACACAAAACCGCGTTGTCACTTGAATTTAGCTGTGGTTGCTATGATTGATGACCGATTAATAAATTCTAACGATATTCGATACTCATAATTTTGTTTAATTCCTACGAACTATAAGAAATGAATGGATATGCAGTTGACCATAGCGTTACAATAAAAGTAGGTACGTAATACTGTCTTTTATAAAAATTGAAATCATAATGTATAAGGAAAATTGGAGGGTTTTAATGAAAATGGACAAGTGGCGTAACTACACTCCAGTCTGCCTTGTCAATACGGGTGATCCAAGTGCAAGGAGGCCCAAACGATAAGAAGCTCAATTTATTCAACTTCAAGGTTTCCAAATTTCGCGGGTAAGAATTGGTCGAAAAAAGGTTGCAGATAATTAAAGAGCCAAATTAACGAACGGTTTTCTGGATGTTATTATTACTATGAACTGACGAAGCAATTTACAAGGAATATGAAGCTACATGTGGTTCTATTGTCTTATTTAAACAGTTCGACGAAGGAAAATCCATTTTTGAAGGTGAACATACTGAACAGAACATCAAAAGTTTTGTTACATCAGAGTCGCTACCAAACCTCGTAGAATTCAATTATGAAACGGCACCTAAGATCTTTGGAGGTGAAATTAAGAGCCATTTACTCATCTTTGTATCTAAAAGTGATGACAAAACCAGTGCTATTGTATCTGCTGCTCGTTCAGTCGCCAAACGTTACAAATCTAAAATTTTGTTTGTTACAATCGATTTAGAGGAGGAAGACCTCCAGCGAATTTTAGAATTCTTTGGAATTAAAAAAGAAGAGGTTCCCACTGCACGTATTATTAAACTTGAGAAAGAAATATCAAAATTCAAACCTGAATCGTCCGAACTTGATGCTGAAAGCATAACTACATTTGTAGATAAGTTCTTAAAAGGTGAGCTTAAACAACATTTATTAAGTCAAGAACTTCCTGAAGATTGGAATAAACAACCCGTGCGTGTTCTTGTTGCAAGCAATTTCGATGAAGTTGTATTAGATAAATCCAAGGACGTCCTTGTAGAATTTTATGCTCCATGGTGTGGTCATTGTAAACAGTTGGTCCCTATTTATGAAAAAGTTGCAGAACATTTTGAAAGTAATGTTGATGTTGTTATTGCTAAAATTGATTCCACAGCAAATGAACTCGAACATACTCGTATTACAAGCTTCCCTACAATTAAACTATACAAGAAAGAACACAACAAAGTTATTGATTACAATGGTCCTAGGACTTTTGAAGGGTTATCTAAGTTTGTAGAGTCAGGTGGTGTTGAGGATGGTGGAGCAGAAGAGCCAGTTGAAGAAGAGACTGAAAATGATGATACTGCACGGCGAGATGAATTGTAATTGTAGTACTGACATATTTTTGTTCGTTTTCTTTTAATGATTATTTTTAAATTTAGTTTAGGTTTAAAAAAAAATTCTATTATTTGTCCTAAATATTTACAGTTCACCAATCATATTTGAAGTTGTTATAACTAATAATTTTGAGCTTACAAATATTGTCCAAAAGTTGATTCTATAAGTAAATTATATCAATGAACATCACCTGCACCCTATCTTCTCTTTGTACCTGTTCTCTTTTACTTTCTAAAGGTTAATAAATCGGTGAAAGAGATTCTATACTTTAATAACAAAAGTGTCTATTATTCTTAGATAATCCACAGCGTAAAGTGGTAAAGCGTTTATTATATTACCTATAGGGTTAGATTGATTTAAGGGGTTTTAAACAACAAGTAAGTGGCTATTTTTTGTACAGATACAGATTCACAGGTAGCTTACTAAGCTCCGCGTTCTAAAGGTATGAACAGTAGAGAGATTCATTTGCCGGTTGCTAGACTAGACCAGCTGGTTGCATTAGCTGCACTACACAACCTAAAGAAATTAAGAAAGGATTCCAGTGCGTTTTGCTCGAAATCGCTGTGTTGGTGTTATAGTCGGTCTTTCATATTGAAACATAAATATTTATATAACTATTTTTTATTAAACTACTATTGAATAAATCATAGTTTAATTTCCGTAAAGTAGTACATACAAATTAATCTTTAGATTTTAATTTAAATTTAATGATTTTTTTAATTAAAGCATTGTATGTATGTGTTTTGTAATTTCAAAAAGCTGTTAAATTATAATTACTTATTTAATTATTGTTCCGTTCTAGTAAATAATTTATTGCAGAATTGTTTATGACATTGAGTTTGTTGGTTATTCTAAATTCGTCGCGGTAGGCTAAAATTTTGTTAGACCAAATTTCCCCAATGCGTTTATCTATGCACGATAACCTGTGTGAATAGTAAACGTTCTGTTTGTGCGCGGACGCAACAATTATCGATTGGAATATCCAGAGAAGGTCGTCGCTCAACAAGTGTCGTAGAAATCGTAGTCGCATATCGTCGCTTATACAAGTCGCTTGGAATGGTATCGTATAAACCGCAGGCGCAGAAAGCAGTATAGTGTAGTCTTGTGAATTGTTCACACCGCTTTGTATCTGAACCGCTTTGTGCATGTGCCGCGTCGAGTTTGGCACGGACTGCATGTCGCTAGTTGGATGACCCGCTTTGATGAACCGCCCTTGTTACTTGTGCTGCCAGCTGTTAATTGGTTTCAACGTTCTTTCATCTTTATGCCTCATCCTTCAGGTGAGTGCTAATAATAAACGATGCTTTGTTTGTTTGTGTTGGTAAAGAACATTAATTATTTTGCTTGTTAAAACACCCTTAAATTATACAGTGCATTTTAAATCTCGCCTTTGAGCTTTTCGAAATTACGTCACATTTTACAATTATGTTTTCACTAATTTCATTAAAAATTACAGGAAATAAGACTATCACATGCAATGAGCTTCACATGCGGTGCTACATGAAACCAAAAATAAAACTATTGGAAGAATCAAAGAGCACGATTATAAAATAAGTTCCTTTTTACTTCTAAAGGGTCCGAAACACAAGATTTAGAACAGCGTCTGGTAGAAATTGGGTTTTCGTCCGTAGCATCTACTAGTTCCGCTTTTGACGAAGAGCAGTCACCAATAATTTTAAAACATATCACCTGAACGCAAGTACATCCCATAGTGACAATCCCGATAATAACTACAAATACTGAGGTAAATGGGAGTAGTGCTTTTTACTTAGTGAACCATCTTTGGATCTGATGAAAGAATATCCTACCGATATCGTGCATTTTTTAAAAATTAATGTTTTACATCATGACAATTTAAGAAAAGAAATAATTAATTACGGATTGTGCAGACCAATTGGTACATTTCCTAAAGATAATAAAAATGGTTTTTCTGTTCACTATTATAACTTAGTAAGTGCAAGTGAAAATAAAAACAATGCCCCAAACTTCCCACAGAATTCAAATGGCTGGTTGTGCTATTTTAAATTAAAGAATTGTGCTTATTTCCAAACATGTTGGCTGTTTGTTTCAGTAAGGTCAAATTGGACGACTGGAATTAATGATTGGCAGGGTTTGTCAAAAAAATTAAAGAGCATTTTCATGCGCAATCCCAATTAACTTTCTGTTTTATATATGATATGCGGAAAAAATTACGCCATGATAAAAGAAATATTCTACTATTAAAACAAGAAACTAAGTTTTGGAAAAATGTTTTAGACAGACTTTTCAACAATACCTTAACACTACCCCAGCGCATGTTGTCATTTCGAGGAGACAGAGAAAGTCAAAAGACAGTTACAAGGGTAATTTCTTAAGTTTAGTTCATTTAATCGGTTACTATGATCGTATATTACCAAAAGTGCTGAAACGACTCAAAGGATTAATTAAATGTCTTTCTCAAAAATTCAATGCGACATTATTAATACTTTAAGCACGCAATTAAAAAATACTTTTTTATATAAAATTGGATCCGCCCCTTTTTTCTCAATCAAAATGGACACCACATAAGATATAACTAAAACTGATCAAATAAGTAAAATTATAAGACACATCGATTTTAAAAAATATAGCAAGGGCGTAGTAACCAAAATCGATATTTGTGAAACGTTTGTTGGATTTACAAAAGTTGAGGCCAAATCCGCAGAACTATTATGTAATACTATATTGAGCAATTTATCCAACATGCAAAAAGATATAAGTAAATGTAGAGGACAAGGCTACGATTAAACTAACGTTATGAACGGTATTTATTCTGGTGAGCAATAAACAATATCAAACCTAGAATCTGTAGCTTCATATATGCACTGTAGCACCCATAACTTATATCTAGCTATAAATGATATCTCTAAAGATATAAAAAAAACTCTTTTTTTCAACTTTTATAATTTTTTATTTTATTTATTTATTCCAACGTTTTAGTAGTCTGCTACCTGAAATTTAAACAGACCTGGCTTCCCCTCAGAAAGTAACCGTGAGTAAGGTGTGTGTGTGTGTGTGTGTGTGTGTGTGTGTGTGTGTTGTGTGTGAGCGCTTGAGGGCATGTGTTATGTGTGTTGTGTATGTAGTGTTGATATCCGTTTTACGTCCCCCTTCTAGGACCAGGATCATCAGCAACTGGATATCCCAGTCGTCAATGAATATCGCCATATGAGTCCGGACCATCGACGGCCGGAAATCCAGATGTTGCAAAGGCAATGTAAGTGTGTGAATAGGCATTTGTGTTTGTACAGGTGTGTGTGTGTGTGTGTTGTGTGTACGCAGGCTTGAGGACGTGTGTTTGTGTGTATATGTGTGTGTGTGGGGGGGTGAGGGTTGTGTGTATCTGTGTTGTATGATGATGATATCAATGTTATGTTCTCCCTCTAGGAACAGGACCATCGGCAGCCTAGATATCCCAATCGTCAAGGAAAAACGCTTAACGAATATTGCTTTATCAGTCCGGACCATCGGCAGCTGGAAATACAGATGTTAAAAAGGCAATGTAAGTGTGTGAATAGATGTTTGTGTTTGTGCAGTGGGGTGGGTAGTCTTACGGACTACTGACGTGTGGTTTGGGACTTAACTGTAGTGGGAACAAGGGTTATCAAAACAATATATATATATATATATATATATATATATATATATATTATATATACCCTTTGGGGGTCCAGCAAAAAGTTACTCATCCTTTACCATTAGTGTATAACGGGGTTTCAAGTTGGCCTGGCACAGTTCCCAGTTGTATAGTCACAAGACGTCGGCACCAAGCTAATGCGGTGTGGGATGAATCTTGTTCAACATTTGCGATCTTGTTGTCTCACCATTGGGGTGGTTAATCCTACAGGGGGTTTTGCACTGCAATAAAAACCGATTAGGGAACTAAAGTTTTTGAACAGCAGTCTCACCGTCAACAACTTTCCAGCCCGTTTACTTCGAAGATGTAGTGGACAAAATTTCAAGCCCACGCGCCGTGTGTTTAAAACAAGTTGGAAACTATGAGGTGTTTTCTGAACGATAAGGTGTTTACACGGGCTTTTGAAAGAATAAATTGTTATTTCTGACTTTATAAACCAGGTTTAATAACAGCTGGATTGTATTCTGCAAGAGTGTGGATAGGAAAAGTTGAACTTAACCTTGTGATTGAATCAAATTAAAAATAATGAGCTTGTTGTTTTCCATACGAGACAAAGGACTTATTAAAAATTGAGGATCGAACTAATGGTGTAAATAAGTGGTCTGGACGGATTTTTCAATTTTTTTATCTAATTTGTTTCAACCAGCAATTTTTCCCTTTAAAAAAATTGTTACAAGATAAAACTTCCATTAACGCTTCGTGGTAGAAAAAAAAGGCCCATAAGGTTAATACCAATAATTCCTGACTATACATTAACCGAAAATTGTTCTTGAAAATGGGTTTCGATCATGACATGGAGGTTTTTGTACGCCCACACATGATTACTGTTGAAATTTTAAATAGCATTCCTAGAAAAATTTGTATCGTCTGTGAACATAATTTGTAACTCAAACTGCGTATTTAGTGCAGCATTCCGAAGATACTACTGACAGGAGTTCACACGCTATGGACAATACCTGGAAAGTAATGCTTGTATTGTCAGAATTTGTTACGGATATAACAACTACAATCAGAATTCGCCAAATAATTTTATGACAAATATACAGAACACCAGCGATCTTCCAGGCACTCCCCTCAGAATATTCGTCGATTCTCTGCAGCACTGCTGCCTCAATTTCAGTGAACCTCCCAAGTGCCTTTATGGAAACTACTAGTTTAACTAAGACGCCGAGAAACATTTCAAAAGATAAGACTATCCCGCAAGATAGGATTATTTATTATCTTTCGCATGACTACAGGATACATGCGATGCGACCATTAACCTTATATTATATTATAAATCAATCACGCGAGTCCACGTTAATGAATTCCCAGAAAGCTTGCATCATTACGGTGTACTACGTTTCATACGGAGCTAGAAAGCTCTAGAAATGGAAATAATTTTTATATATAAGCAGAAGTAATCGATACTAGATTCATTCATAAATTCCCGTAAACTAAGCAATATGTAAAGAGATTCATTTGGTAATTCGATTTTATTCAGTAAATCTATTCGTGTCGATTAACGTGATCGACAATGTAATAATTTATCCATAATTTGGCGTCAACTAAGTAAAAGCAATGTTGATTATAAAGCCAAAAATAACATGTACAGTTTACATATGAATATGGAAGTTGTTAAATGTAATTATTTTAATATATAATGAAGAAGGACAATTCTTCGAAACAACGCTACTTTAAATTAATTAATGGAAGGAGGATTTAAGTGAATGTGAATGATTTTGTAAGCTGAGATTTGAACGTCTATTTAAAAATAGAAGCAAAAGATATTTAATACTGTTAATTACGAATTGGACAAGCGCTTTTTGGATTTTTGCAAGTATTAAGTTTGTTTTATTTGTACCTTATTACAATTTAATTGTGCGTATTACGTATTACGTAATAGTATTACGTATTACGTATTACAATTCAATTGGTGATAGTTCTTACCATTTAAAAAGTCGATAAAACAGTTTACGAACTACGTCGATAAAACAGTTTACGAAGTCGGTAATACAGTTTAAGAGTTCATAAATACATCACGCAAGCGCAATGAATACGAAAGCAATTCAACGCCCTGGCGGCTGGAAGCGCGAACCTTATTACAGATTCCGCGTTGCCAACTACCATGACGTCACCAATGCATAAATTGCGTAATAATCGGAAAATTTATAAAAAGTTAAATAAACAGGTAACACATAAATTACTCACATGGATATGTCCCTGCGTTGAAGTTGGCTTCTATTCCAAGTCCATCAGGGCCTCCATCCCGGAGGGATTAAAGATGATGACTCGTCATCTCGGGTCATGGAGTCCGGTTTGTCTCGAGGTGGCTGCAAATTTATCTACCTATGTAGGGATCGGATTAGGAACAAGGTATGAGGCAACAAACAAAGACAATTAGGCAAAGGAAATCTACATAGACAAGATAACGATACGTTACCAAAAAACGACCACTTCACTCGAAGATCAAAGGCAAAAAGCCTCGTTTTAAGAGCGTCACGAAAAACTTGTCCCCACTCTTTTGTCTTTTTCCCCATCGGCGCGAACTTATTCGTCCAACCCTCTAGCGTCGCGCACTCTGCGCAAACTCACTGGGACGTATCGGAAGTACGCGCCTAATCTTTTAAAATTCGCGCGCACCGCGTCTTTTGAAATTATGGCGCGAAACTTCCGTACATCAACTTAACCTAATACATATGTTACAGGGCCACTTTGGCACGTAACAATCGCGACAAAGCCACAAAAGAAAAACTTAAAAAAAGAAAAAGTCTGTTAGCACAGTAACAGCTTAAAATCTAAATCCTAACTACCCTACATAAACCCTAACTTAAAACCTACAAAATGTTTATATAAGGCGCCACCTGGTTTTTTGACCGATAACACGTCTACCGAAGTACCAAGAAACGGAATAGGTAGCCCCATAGTCTTTGACTACACTAATTATCGACAGCACAAATTTGTCGGGGAGCATGAAACACTACTTAAACTAAAACGGATGCGACAAGTTGCCTAAACTATCTAAACCTATCTAACCAAAGCTAACATAAAAGTTTTTACGTGCAAACACACATGAGCGTTGCATCAAAACTGTTCTTCTTTAGGCAAAAAGTGCCCAAATTTAAAAAAATTTTCATGAAGTGCGTCACTCTGCACTCTAGCAAATTTTGTTACTGGTACTTTGGTTTTCTAACGATGCACATTTAAAACTTGTCCATGACACAGTTGTGAATCAACAAATTTACCAAAAGTACCACCTACTAAATCCTTATATGCTAACCTAACAATTTACATTTCTATATCAGGCTAGCTTTTTCACTCAAATTTCAAGAAAAATAATTCCCACGTCTGGTCATAGATACCACACGTTAGGGAGATAAAAAGATAAGGCAAGATCTCAAATTGTTGTTAAAGATAGTAGATAAGATAATGATATTAAGCTCAAGTTGTTATCCTCAAAGGTAATAGACAAGATAACGATATTAAGCTTTAGTTATATTTGAGATACTAGATAAGATAACGCGATATTAATCTAAAGTGATTATTCGAGATAGTAGGTAAAGTAACGCGA
Source organism: Platerodrilus igneus (assembly GCA_036346225.1). Taxonomy (NCBI): domain Eukaryota; kingdom Metazoa; phylum Arthropoda; class Insecta; order Coleoptera; family Lycidae; genus Platerodrilus; species Platerodrilus igneus. Next base: position 470,396 of record JARFIW010000412.1, read on the forward strand.
CATTAACCAAAAGTTATTACTAAAGATAACCGGTAAGATAACGCGAAATAACTCGAAGTTATTACTAACGGTAGTCGGTAAGATAACGAGAAATTAAACCAAAATTATTACTAACGGTAGTCGGTAAGATAACGATACTAAACTAAAGTTATTATTAAAGGTAATCGGTAAGATAACATATTAAAACTAAGGGTATTATCGAAGATAATAAAGAAGACAAAGGTATTGGCCTAGTTATTACCCAAGATAATGAATAAAGTACAGTTAGAGTGGCTCCAGTAGAGCCGTTTAAATGGGGATTGACTCGTGCCCTCTAAAAAGAGAAACCTGTGAAGCAGGTCCGTTTGCAATAAACGGCACGAGAGACCGGCAAAGACATTTGGGTGCATTCCTGCACCCGGCGATAATTGATATCGGTGAAACAATCACCCGATACCCACACGGTATATAAGATATACTCATTCACTCACACATTCACACACTCATCCACACCTTCACTGCCATTGCCCATGCACTAACAGCGGCACCGCATGACCCCACGAAAGATTCGCAGAGACGTGGTCCAGGTGTCTGTGAAAACCTCCCGCGCAACCACACGATGACTAACAGAAATGAAAAGGCAGTAGAAACAGGAACGGTAAAAAGAAGGAGGTTGGTTTTTTGGAGTGCATAAGAGACACTTCCAGGTAGAAGAAAGTAGAGGAAGGGCTCGCATTGAGCAAAAGAGACAGAAAAAAGGTGGATAGCAAAGCGCTACTCAACCAGCCAATGTGACTAGTAGCTCGGAGTGAGGGAACATCACTCTTATGTGGCAGACGGGTGTTCCGGGACAAGAACAGGTCCACCGAAAGAAGAATAAGGCATAGCGGAGATAGCGGGATAAGAAAAAGTAGAGTTTTTGGACAAGCATCCGAGAGAAGGTAGAGAGGTGTCCCTGTTAAACACAGCGCAGTCTGAAGGACCACCTGCGATATTAATCCGACAAGATAAGGTATAACCTATGTTAACATTCACTAGGCTCCTAAGAGAATCAGTACGATCATTTTCCTAACGAGTGCATCCACTACGATAAGAAAATCAGACAAAAGTTGACACAACAACTTAAAAGTATCATTACAGATACAAACACACAAAAACAAACTGTTTTAAGGTAGTATTTCAAAACGGTAGCACCCTAAACACACAAAAATGCCTAATTACAGATACACTTTTCCAATATGCTAAAACAACCGAGAATTTAATAAGGTAACAATAAAAAGCAATAGCACCTCATCACAAAGTTCAATAAAAAACAAAGAAAAAAATGTTTATAAGTTATGTTGATTTAATAGAAAAAGAAAGAAATAATGATGTAGTATAATGTGGGCGACTGCAATAATTCAGAGGAAAAACACATGGAATAGATAATCCTAATTTTTTGCAACTGCGAATATGAACTATTTCTTACAATGGCATAGGTCATGACTCCTATGCTGGCCCAAGGAAAAATCATCCACTCAACATCAGCTAAAACCAATCATAAAAATTCAATGAGTTATTACAACCAAAGTTACGACAATTACCACACAAAATTAAATGACGTAAAAAATACTAAAACCGAATAATATGCAGTAGGAAAAGTTCGAGGATTAATTAAATGAAACGACAGAGTTATATTGGGGGGTGTAGAGGATGAAGTGATATATATCTAACGGTATGGTCAAGGAAAAATCAACCAAAAGAAAAAGATAGCTAAATTAAGATAAGTAAAGTTAAACGTGTAAGAGATTATATACTGTATGAGAGAGGGAATAAGTAATTAAAGTTAACTAATTGATGGTGAGAACAAAAAATATTAGGTAAATAGTGAGGGGAATGGAACGTGAAAAACTTACCTAGCATTTGGGTCGGCAGAGAATGGCTTAAGGTCTTTAATATGCCACCTGCCTTGGCGTTTTCCTTCAGCATCCTGAAGTTCGTAGATAAGGGGACTAATGACACGAGTGACCTAACAAAGAATGAATTTAGGGGCTAATTTTGAAGAAAATTTCTTAGATGCATCCGATAAGACATAATTCTTTTTCCAAACTTGTTCGCCCAAGGCGAAGGAAATATTTCGTTTACGCAAGTTATAATGGTCCTTGCTCTTTTCGTAAGTTTTTAACAAATTTTTCCTAACGTCGTTAAAGATAGAAGGTAATGATTGTTGGTCTTTGTCCCATCGTACTTTATCGTCAAATTCAATTACGTTAGTATCGTCAGGCACTAAACCATAGTAACTCCCATCGATTGGGGTATATCTTCCAAAAACAAGAAATGACAGAGTGAATTGGGTTGCTTCGTGTTTAGATGTACGCAAAGCTTGAGCAATTTCAAAGATATGTTCATCCCATGTAGTATGGTCTGAATCAATATAGGACGAAATAGCGGTAATTAAAACTCTATTTACTCTTTCGGTAGGGTTTACTTGGGGGTGATATTTTGCGTTAAACCAAATTTTTTGTACTTTGTAACTTTTAACGACATTCTGAAAATCTTTAGAGATAAATTGTGCCCCATTGTCACAAAGGATAATCTGGGGAACACCAAAGATAAGAAAGACATTTTGTTCTAAGAATTTAATTATAGCAGCGGAAGTAGCTTTACGTAAGGGTTGCACCATAACAAATTTAGAAAACCAATCGGTGACAACTAAAAGATATTGGTTACCTCTTTTCGATCGGGGGAGAGGTCCTAATAAGTCAAGCGATATTAACTGGAAGGGATAAGATACACGTTTAAAGTTACCCACTAAACCAGGGGGAGCATCTTGTGAACTCTTATGGGAACCACAAATTTTACAGTTCTTAATATAGCGACAAACAGATTGCTTTAGTGTGGGCCAGTAATATAATTCAGATATTTTAGCGAGAGTTTTTGTAACACCAAGGTGTGCAGCAATGGGATCATCGTGACATAATTTGAGCACCTCACTGCGGTTTGCAGTGGGCACGACCAGTTTCCATACAGGAATATTCGATATTTTATGTGGAGACGAAGGTACAAATTTATATAGTCTATTATTAGTTACACGAAAGGTAGGGAATTTATCGGGGTTATCGGAAACTTTTTTAATCATATTGAGGTACCAGGTATCCAGAATTAAATTTGGAAAGTTAAGAGAAACGACATCACAAGATAAGGCATCAGGTACGATATTTAATTTGCCAGGCCTATGCCTAACGTCAAAAGTGAATTGAGATATACGCAAGTTCCATCTTTCCAAACGACCTGCGGGCTGTTTCAAGTTATTAAGCCAAGTGAGGGCTGCACAATCGGTGATTACGGTAAAGTGTGTACCTTCGACATATCCTCTAAATTTCTCGATGCCAAAGATAACGCCCAATAATTCTCGTTCGGTAGCTGAGTATTTTTGTTCGGCAGAAGTTAAGGCACGACTTGCATATGCGATAGGATGTTCTAAACCATTGCTTACCTGGAACAACATTGCACATAAACCAGTAAGCGAGGCATCGGTTTGTATATAAAACTTTTCATCAAAATTGGGTGAAATTAAGATAGGTGCTGAAGTGATTAATGTTTTAATTTGTTCGAAAGCCTGTTGGGATTCTGAATTCCACTCGATAGTTTGGGATTTCTTTTTATTTTTAATTAAAGCGGTAATGGGTGCAGATATAGTTGAAAGATTGGGTAAAAAGATGCGATAGTAGCTAATCATTCCAATTAAAATTTTGATTTCGGTAACGGTTTTAGGTGTTTTAAATTTAGTAATAGCGTCGACTTTAGCAGGATCTGCTCGTAGGCCAGTTCCATCGATAATAAAACCAAGAAATGTAGGGGATGAACAACAAAATTGAGACTTTTCCCAGTTTATCTTAAAACCTGCTGCGTTTAAACGTTCTGCAACCTCATTTAATATAGCGATATGTTCATCGAAAGAACTTGAGATAACTAGGATATCATCCAAAAATACAAAGGCTCGTTCCTGATGTAAGATAGGACCTAACGTTTGATCCATGGTACGTTGTAGGGTTTGTGGAGCGTTACAGAGACCAAATGGCAAAAAATTATATTCGAAAAAACCTCGGCCTGGAACACAAAAAGCAGTTTTTTGACGAGAAGATAGGTCGAGAGGTATCTGATAAAAAGCTTGTCTAAGGTCGATAGATGAGATAAATTTTGCGTTTCGAAGCCGGCTTAAAATAGAGTCAGTTCTAGGTAGAGGATAAGCATCTGAGACAGTCACGGAATTCAACTTTCTGCCATCGAAACAGACACGCCATTCGTCATTCTTTTTCCGAACTAGTAATACGGGAGACGTCCAGGGTGAATTTGAGGGAGAGATAACACCAAATTCTAACATTTTATCTATTTCAGCATGTAAATGCTTTTGTAATGCAGGCGATAACGGATATTGACGTTGCTTAAAAGGAAGGGCATCACCTGTAGAGATAACGTGTGTTGCAGTTGTAACGCAACCAAGTTCGGAGGTATTAAGTTTACGAAATTTGTCAATTGTAGCGTTAAGAGTTACATTTTGGGAATCAGTAAAAAAAATTTTGTTAGATATTCCTGTAGATGCACAGGAATTCGTTTTAAGAGAGGTTTGCCATGAAAAATCCTGGAAATAAAGTGACAGATTAAAAAGTTTACAGAAATTCACACCTAATAAAAAAGGATAAGCTAATGCAGGCACAATCAAAAATAAAACGTCACGTTCAAGAGATTCTACTCGAATTTTTAACTTAAGGGAACCCGTTACATGTATTTGATTATCGTCAGCTAAATTTATGGAAGTTTTTTCGGGAATAATTTGAATATTAATATTTTGTTTAGATAATTGATGTAAACTTTCGTTATTTATAAGGGAACATGAGGAACCTGTGTCCAATAAAGCAATTACATTTAAGGAACCAATTGAGATAGATAAGTGTGGACGGTTATCGAAGGGTTTTTAACAAGTTGTGAAACGGCAGTTTTTTATGATAAAAGGAATTGACGGTTTGTAACCACTTAAACCACTCGGCTGGAGTAGTATAGCATAATTCTTCTAATGAAGGTAAGGCATCTTGAACATTAACAGTAGCGGTATTATTGTTAGATAAATTTACTAACGGTACAGCGTTACAAGTAGTTTTATGATTTAAATTTATTGACGTCTGGGTCCGCTGAATGATTGGTATTGAGGACGATTTTGATTCCTTGAGATATTCACGCCCTGATTTGGAATATCTCGACGGGAGTTTCCCGATACATTAGGATTACAGTTCGTGCAGTTAGATTTGTAGATATTTGAGCGGCCACAACCATAACAAAAAATATTTCTGGGGTATGTGCAGACATTATAGTTATGTCCACTTCTCTTACAGTTCCAACAGGTAAGTGAGTTATTAGTTACGGTAGGAGGAACGTTAAGGGTAGATACTTTATGGGAAGCTCGAGCTTGGCAAGCTAAATCGGGTTCTAAAAGGCCAACCTATTTCTCTGGGGGCGGACGGTATTTGTCAATTCTTAACTTCACTTCCTGGAGGGAACGACATAGGTCTTTAAAGTGGGCTAACGAAGAGATGTGTTGTAATGCCAGACGTTCAGAGAAATACGGGTTTAAATTTCTAAGTTACTGGTCGATAATTTCGGATTCTGAGGGTTTTTTGTCGAGTCTGCTATATAAAGCTTCTAATGAGGTAATGAAAGAGACAACATTTTCGTCAGGTCCTTGGGTTCGATTACGTATCTCGTTCCAAAGGTCGGTAATATAACCATGAGGTAGGAAGTCTCGTTTTAGGCACGCAACTAACTCCTCCCAGGTAGAAATTTGGTCTCGTATGTTTCTGTACCATATCAACGCTGAGTCTGAAAACAAGTCACCTGCTGAGATAAATAAGTCCTGATCTGTACACCCGCGAGAGATTTTGAAATCATTAATACGGTCAAGAAAAGACGATAAAGAGACCTGCGAATCAAACCCTTGAGAAGTGAGACCCCATTTGTATACAGGTATAGATTTCCCTAATGGTTTAGGTTGAGCAAATACGAGATTTGAAAAGAGTAACGATATATCTACGTCTGCATTTGGATTGAGTTTGTCAAGAACAATTCCTTCAAGTAATAATATTTCGGACAACAAATTTTGTTTAGCTTGGTTTGCTTGCTCATCGTCATATGAGGATAATAATTCGATACGCTGTTTGACATGCATTATTCTGGAACCTAAACGCCCTAACTCAGTATAACTGGGACGAGGATCTATTCTATTTATTATACCAGATATATCGTCCAAAGTCTAATTTCCGATACATTGTGAGGCCAATCCGAAACAATCTTCTTTAAGATAGGGCCGCCTTTCATTTCCTGGGCTAAAATGGCCCTGAGTTATGATCTCCGATCATTTTGATTTGATGCTGAAACAATATTCCTACACTCAATCTCGTAAATTAACTCGAGAGATTTTAAATGTGAAATATTCATTTTGAATAGAATATTCGAGACACGATATATGAAATATAGAATAGTTAGGTAATTGAGGAGGTAATAAACGGTATAACTACTTCAAGTCAGTACGATAAAGATATTTAAGGATGGAAACATGCTATGAACGCCACTCGCAAAGAATAACATTCAAATTCTATCACGTTAAGTGACCAAACACTAAAGAAACACTTTTAAAACTATATGCAAACAAGGTTAGCACTTAATAAAGGGATATATCATTGATAAACTACAAAAAGGCCCTCCAAAAAAGAAAATACACGCAGGTAATTTATTATTTAACCAAAGCAACACGAAGCCATAGTTTGACGTTTCATAGAAAGATATTAAAAAGGCAATTTATTTCGTTAGTGCTTTTAACCACAAGGTTTTCTTGTAAAGGTAATTGAGATATTATTAATTGAATAGGTAAAACACTAATGCAGTTTTTAAAATGTAACATAGAAGACAGTGCATTCAAGTTTCAAAAAACGGTCTTCTAAAGTTAACAAAACAACAAAAGTTATATTTTAATAGATAATTTTGTAATAAACTGTGTTTAAAGGTATCTAATTAAGGTAAATATTTATTTATTTTATGTACTTACATGCATAAAATTAGTGAAAAAGCTGTTATAAAGGAGTTTGTACCCTAACCTCACACATTAGGGCGCCATTCTTATTACAATTTAATTGTACGTATTACGTAATAGTATTACGTATTACGTATTACAATTCAATTGGTGATAGTTCTTACCATTTAAAAAGTCGATAAAACAGTTTACGAACTTACTTCGATAAAACAGTTTACGAAGTCGGTAATGCAGTTTAAGAGTTCATAAATACATTACGCAAGCGCAATGAATACGAAAGCAATGCAACGCCCTGGCGGCCGGAAGCGCGAACCTTATTACAGATTCCGCGTTGCCAACTACCATGACGTCACCAATGCATAAATTGCGTAATAATCGGAAAATTTATAAAAAGTTAAATAAACAGGTAACACATAAATTACTCACATGGATATGTCCCTGCGTTGAAGTTGGCTTCTATTCCAAGTCCATCAGGGCCTCTATCCCGGAGGGATTAAAGATGATGACTCGTCATCTCGGGTCATGGAGTCCGGTTTGCCTCGAGGTGGCTGCAAATTTATCTACCTATGTAGGGATCGGATTAGGAACAAGGTATGAGGCAACAAACAAAGACAATTAGGCAAAGGAAATCTACATAGATAAGATAACGATACGTTACCAAAAAACGACCACTTCACTCGAAGATCAAAGGCAAAAAGCCTCGTTTTAAGAGCGTCACGGAAAACTTGTCCCCACTCTTTTGTCTTTTTCCCCATCGGCGCGAACTTATTCGTCCAACCCTCTAGCGTCGCGCACTCTGCGCAAACTCACTGGGACGTATCGGAAGTACGCGCCTAATCTTTTAAAATTCCCGCGCACCGCGTCTTTTGAAATTATGGCACGAAACTTCCGTACATCAACTTAAACTAATACATATGTTACAGGGCCACTTTGGCACGTAACAACCTGATATTTGAGTATTTGTCATTTAATTTAAAGTTGAATAAGTCCTAATCATATAATTTCTTTGTTAGGATATTAGCCAGAAAAGAGTTCGAAACACTGACTTTTTAATAGACTCTCTGTCAAGTATTTTTTTGACCAAAACAAACCTTACAAGCAGGGTAATAAAAAAAGTCAGGTAACCGATCCACAAGCGTTTAAATTTGAGTTCTGTAAAATTAAACTTACATTAGGTGAGGGGCATTTTTGATAATTAAGTACTTGTTAGGAATAAGATTGTTTGAAAGAAACTATGCTCTAAATGTTCCATATTCTTTTATGAGAAAAAATATTTTGGGCCGTATAGATGCTTTATGATATTACTGCGTTTGATTTCATCTTGTAAACTCCATAAATTCCGTTGAGTTAGTCATTAAAAGCAAAGCTAGAGAGGAAGGTAAGTCAGCAATTTCAGATCTTACAATTTGCTGCATCTGTATGACAGCACTAATTTAGCGACGCCCAAAACGGGCTGTTATCACAGCACACTTTTAGTGGCGATCCAACGTGGAGCATTGTTACAGCACTCTTTAGTGACGCTCCAACGCTGGGCAAAAATGTAGAGAAGCTTAAAGGGCGTTAAATGTTCCATTAGTATAGTACACTGATAAATTTTGCTAATTTATAATCAAAAAAGAGATTCGATTTATCCAAGTCGTCTTTACTTTTCAGATCAGAAATTTAAAAATTTTCCATTTCACTATTATTGTTCCGGAATTCCATTTGCAGGATAGGGTCAACATCAAATCGCTCTGAAGCTATTGAGCAACAATTTATTACATTAATAGGAACTAGAGAAGCTTTTTAGGTTTAATAAACTGACACTAATCTGAAGATTACTTTTTAATTATTTTATTTGTAAGGCTGCTTTCCCTTTTATTGTACACAAGTGAGTTGTGCGAGATTGATTAAACGTTAGACGTGATTAAAACGACAAAACTGCATGTCCCAAAAATGCTTTTGACATTTACCGATTTATTATCAGTATATGCATAAATTTTTATTACTTTATTGCATTTGACACTTACATAGTAGAGTTTTAAATTATTAGCCCGTAAATTACTTGTGAAGTTAATTAGTTACGAAATATAAGCACTCAACCGCTTAAACTTATATAAAGATATAACTTTAATTAAACCAAAAGCTGTATCAGGAACTATTGCAGTATAGTTAATTAGAAGGATGCCGTTTTTCTGCAGTAAATATATTGCTGTGTGCTTTTTTCTTGAATGATTTCTGAATTATTTTAAGTTAATGTGTTTCGCGCAGTTACCGTGGTGCTATAAACTTGTTAAGGTGCGTGTAAGCGCAAAGTTTTTTGACATCCATCAAGTTTTTCGCAGAAAAACACGTACTCTTTTTCAGCTTTTAAAATTTACCATTAAGTAATCAATATTTAAAGCAGTCTTCCAAACTGTACAGCTTTGGGTTTTGCATACTTTAACTTTTCACAAATTTATTTCTAAAATGTATTGGTTTTTCTAATTCGTGTAGTCATAATTAACTAGTGATGCTAAGACTTTAATATGTTACAGAAAAAAATGTGGAGAACCGTTCCAAACTGACAATCTGCGGGTGGGTTTTATATCTTTCATTTAGCATAAGAAATACAACAAATTGTAGAAACAAATCTCAAACAGTACGGGTTTCTAATCGCTCCCGAGATTGTATACCACGATAAATGGATTTACCATTTCAAAATTTAAAGTTGCTAAGATTCTTGTATAGAGCGGAGCCTTCTTATTATCTTTGAGTTTGACAATCTGTTGGAAATAGGTTGATATACGTTTAAATAAATACGGAAAACGTTACTCTTTTGACACGTGGTGAGCTATTACAGAATCAGAAATTTTATAAACTGAACAGGTTTATCAGTAGTTCGGAGTCCCTATTTATACCTAAAAACTTATTTAGTACTTTGGAGTTAATGCAAATTTTGCGGGTTTTTTTGCGTTGAGAACATTGGTCAACAGAATTGTTAATATAGTCCATTTGCTTTAACTTTAGGATGACGTCAAATGTAGTAGTGGAGTGTTGGCAACTATTTGCACATGAATACCTCAAATAGCGCTTGAAAAATACTGTCATTTAACGCAATAAAGGTTGGCATTTCAGTACGGTATTGCCACTAATTCCTCTTGTTAATGGGAACATTCGTATGTCTTTCATTAAATGCATTAGAATTTAAACTAACATTGGCAATGCCACATTTTATCCAGTTGTGACGTCATCCTAAAGTTATAGCGAATGAACTTTATGAATCATCTCGCTGATTATAAAAACAATTTGACATTCAGTAATATAACAGTGACAATATTTTATGATTTCCCCAGTTTATATTATATTACACATAGTTTGCATTATAGATGGCAGAAAACAGAAACAAAAACATTGGACCATGGTTACATAGACTGACAATAATCTGTACATATAGAAAAGAATTGAAGCCTCTCGTTATATCTGATTTATACTAATTTTAAAGATAAACCTAGTATTTTTAAATAGAGGATACAACATTGTATAAATAAAGATAACAGTGTAAAGCGTATTCCGTGTGAAAAAAAGATTGCTGTCTATTATATAAGTACAAAACCAATGCTACAACGCAAAAGAACCTGGTCATTTAAAACAATGTAAAAAAGAAGACATTTTCGGCCATAAGAAATACATAGTGAATTATCTCTATATGTGTGTGGATTAGAGATAGACATACATTAACCTTATCGCCGTTCCATGTTTGTGCTTGTCATTCAACCACGTGACCTCTAATGTTATTAATTCTATCCCTAGACCTGTTTTAAGGTTAATGCCAAATTTTTTTATACATAATTGCATACACAGGCAAATCCTTTTATATTTAGATTAAGTAATGCAGAATCAGAATTGTACTTTATGACCCGAATGCCAACAACTGTTACATCTCCTGCTTTACGACCCGGCCTTAGACTTGAATATCGCCAATTGTGGAATTGGCATAATCTTTGACAAAATTATAATCAACATCTACAACTTCATAAGGAAACGGATGTTTACGAGCTTCTCTGGTAGCAGCAGTGTAATCACTTGGCAAGTGAATGGATCTGTTTTTCAGCCGCCTCCCTATTGCACAGTGGACCGAGTCACACTCCATTTGAGTGTGACCCGGTTCCCGAAATTTTTGCACCACGCTTGTATTATGTCGTATACTAAAGTTAAGCAACGCATTGCTTAAGATATTATTTCGGTTTTGGTACGTGCAACCGTCAGAAAATATTACTATTTAGACAAACAATGTCGCTCTAAGTAATCGATGGTAAACGTTGCAAAAGTGCTTGCTGTTAAATCGGCAGCCGTTTCAACAAACCAGTAACAAGTAGTGTGATGGGTTGTTAAATTATACATCGTAAAATTGTGACACGTTAATTTTGTTTTGAAATATAAAGCACTTGCTGTCAAATACGGACATTCCAAATCTATTGTCAGTAGAATAAATTCACTAGCTGCTGTTTTATTCTTATTATTTTCTTTTTCTTGTCTTGCTCGGTCTTTGCGATTTATATGAGTTTGATAGTCGTTGTCATTTATATTCCCAGCTGAATGGCCAACACAAACATCACACATGTCCTTTTTCAAAACATATATCGCGATATTTTTGTCACAGACTGCTTTTTCAAATGTGAAACGGCAGACCACCGGCTCTTCATTTTCAGTACAGTATTTTTTGTAGGAATTATATAAATTTGTGATGGAATGGAAAAATGGTTCTAAAAACAACTTTGTTGTATCCTTTCTGTTGTAATGCAAAAACAGTTTTGGGATATTATCTGGCAAAGTGTGCAACGTCAGTAGTTTTCGAGCTATTCGTCGTCTAGGGGTTTGAAGTCTCGATTGGTTTTGTATCTTTTTACCTAGAACCGTACCGAAATTTGACTGCATACTTGCACCTTCTCAGTAGAAGAAGCGTTAAGCGGTAAAAAATAATGTAAACTTCCTGAACGCTTTGATTCATTTTCGGAAGTTTTTCTATCTACATTGCTGCAATTAACCAGACCAGCTACATAAGCTTTCCTTTGATCCCAATTTAGGGTATTTCAAAAATTATCAAAAATTTTCTGGCGCGCCTCTTTTGTTGTTTTACTACAATTCCTATTTATACTTTTCTGGCAAAAGTTTGAAGTGCAAGGTTGTCCGAGTTGTCTAGAAGTTCGGTCTGTGTATGTCATGCTGTATTTTACTATCTCTTGGTTTTCTGTAACCCAAATAAACCTTTCCCTCTATTCCAAGCTTTTTATTCTTGTTTTTCTTCCATGCATTTGAGATTCACAGCTTTCTGCGTTTTCTGCCCTCAGTCACAGCTCCAAATAAACAACTGTACCTTCTTCTTTATTTTCCTTTTCTTCTAGTACCTGATGGGCAAAAGTAGATGTATCGTTGTCGGATTCCTCAGAGGCAGATACCAAAGGACGGTAAGAACTAGATGAAGTACCAGATTCGCTTACAGAATCGTAATCATTATTAGTTCTGTTTAGGGCTAACGTATGTTCTTTCCCAGCATCTTGTCTTAAAACTGTATTAGGAACTGTTCTATTTTTTGCCTTGAAACAGTTTTCTACGTCAAATGTAATTGAAGACAGTACCAACGTTGTGCTTTTAAGCGTAGAATTGCAGGAAATGGTAAGATCTGTTAACAAACGAAAATTTTTTTTAATAAGTGCGATTGTGTTTCGGAAATTGCACAATCTAAAGTAATATAACTTCCCTGCCTAATCATCCTACGGGACTGCTTCATTAAAGCAGGTAGTACATATTTTACACAATCTGCAACACCTCATCCTACAATTACAAAAGAAATAGTTATTTCAAAATTGGGGTTGATAAATACGCCTAACAGTCGTCCAGAGTTTGTACGACAACGCGTAAATATTGGCAGTAAACTCCATCCGTTTACGCTAAAAGAAATTACCCCATTATGCACACCATACGTTGTAACTGGAAGTGGGAATTAGACGAAATGGGTGCAAAAAGGAGAAAGTTGGACTACATGGAAAACACTGCGACAATACGCGAACAATACAAAGATGTGTTAGACAAAGAACATCTTATTAGAGAAAATGAGGAAGAAATTTAAAGATTATTTTATGCGCCTATGGACTGACTTAGATACATGCGGGTTCTACAAGCTGTATGCATTTGTGGTTAGCTAGAAAGACTCTTTTAGTTATGTAGGCGTCCTTGCGGAAAAGGTTGGTACTAGATCCGTATACTTTTTAAAAGGTTATTCTAACAACGTACTTATCAAAATAGCTGATAACAAAGACGAAGTAAGGAATGCCGGTTTCGTAACCTTAGCGTATACCGCACGCAAAGGAGTTCTGCTAAACATTGTATATTTGCCTAGTAAAGAACCTTTCGGATCATTTAAAACCGAGGGTCTTACAACCTATAACGACCATATATTCCCAAAAGTGATGGACATGCAACTACGCAACAGTGAGTGGCAGAATAAGGATTTCCTCCGATACCGACAAGAAGAAGTCGACCAAGCTAACAAGATACGTTTGCAGGATATAGAGGGACAGCCGCGATTAAAAGATTGTCACAAGCTGTAAGAATTAGACGAAAGAGGGGATCTTGTTGTCGGTTGAATCAAAGATTTTATATATAGAGACAAACTTCGGTACATTTTACAATTAGAAAACCTAGACGGTCTCTATGTATCAAGCTATTGGTTAGAAAAGGAGATAGAAGACTTGGGTGTCGATTTAAATTTTAAGCTGCGAATAAAATTAGAAAAAATGCAAACCACTCCAAACAAACATAAAGAAAGGGCTGTCATCTATTTATAACTTTGTATTAAAATTAAGTTTAAATGGCTCCATGCTTGGTATTAAATATTTTTAAATTTTGTTATGTATAATGTCAGAATAAAAATTTTTGAATAGTATCACATTGCTTTCTATTTATAAAACGCTATGACGTTACTACAAAATAGCGGTCACACAGAGAGAGGTGTGCATGGGCAGGGGTGCGCATGGGCAGGCGTGCGCATGAGCAGGGATGTACCTAGGCGTACACGAAAGAAGAGGAGGTTAACAGTCACCAGGCATCTAATTCTTTATTTGGTTGGTATGGAGTACTTGCCGGCGTATGTATCCGGAGTAAAAACACGATTTGTACGCGCAGCTTATTAATAAAATCAGTTTATCGAGCAAAGATGACAAGCGTTATGTCATCCTCGATGTCTATTAACCTATGCATGGAGGCATAAAGATATAGGTCTAAGACAGTTGTTTATATTTGTATAGATTTTGTAAATCTGTTGTATATATTAGTTTTAAGGTTCTATAACTTTAAGTTCTTCTCCCACCTTCCCTTCTTCCAAATCCTTCTTGCTTCTATCCTGGTGGACAGAGTGTACGTGTTACCTCCACGTGGTGTTCGCTAGATAACCAATATCTTGTTGTCTTTGTAATCTGCAAAATGTTGGTTGACTAACAACGCGTACCAGTTGTAATTATTACACACCAGCTTTATACACAGTTGATTAATAAAATTAGTCTTTCGGGCGAGATGATAAGCGATGCGTCATCCCCGGAAGCATATCAACCTACGCACGGGGGCATAAAGATATAGGATGTTACTTATATATGTATATATTTTATTGTGGTTGTATATAATAGCATGTAAGTTAGTTATAAGACATACCCACCATTCCCATCCTTAATAATCCCCTCGCCCCCGGCAACATGTGTTTACCTCCACGCGGTGTCGCTAGACGGTAAAACATATTGATAGATTAACGACTATATGTCTTATTGACCGAAAACACATTTCCTCTCTTTTTAAACAACACATTAAACTCTTTTTTGTTACAGGTTACTTTTAGCTGCTTGGATTCGCCTAGACGAAAAAAATGAAATAATGTTATACTTTGCAATGTAAAAATTGTATTCTATTTTTTTATTAAACTGTAAATCGGATAAAATAAATTATTAAACTTTTGTGTGCTTAATTTTTTTGTGTTAATACCTCTAAGTGTTTGTTAAAAGGATTCTAGATGTTATAAAAGAGATGATTAGAAATCTCTGCTGGTAAAAAAAATCTTGAAATTGGAGTAGCTCCCTGGGGGGTGATGCTGTCTAAAAAATTCCCAGAAATTCAGGTAGCTGAAAAAAAATCTAATATTAATTGTTACAAAACAAGATATATTTATCGCGAAAGAAACAAAAATAATCTTTTAATGTTTGCCAGAGGGTATGCGTGTAAAACGGAAGTGGTGGTCCTATTTTAAATATTACAGATTCGGATTCTGCGTAAAATTCTAGACTAATTTGATGAGTCGTATGACTAAAAAAAATTTATAAGTACGGTCAGAAATCGCTGCTGGTAAAAAAATCTTAATAAAATTGGGGTACCGCTTTAGGGAGTGATGCTATCTAAAAAATTTCTAGAAATTCAGGTAGCTGAGAAAAATCTAATATTAATTGACATCGAACAATATATATATTTATCTTAAAAAAACAAAAATAATCTTTTATATGATCGTTAGAGGGTATGTGTGTAAAACGGTAAGGGGTGGTCGGATTTTATATCTGTTTGCAGATTTGGATTCTAGACTAATTTGATGTGTCGAATGACTAAAGAAAATTTATAAGGACGGGCAGAAATTGCCGCTGGTAACAAAATTTTAAAATTGGGGTACCGCTTTAGAGAGTGATGTTATCTAAAAAATTCCTAGAAATTCAGGTAGCTGAGAAAAATATAATACTTATTGACATTAAACAAGATATATTTAACTTAAAAGAAACAAAAATATACTTTTATATGATCACTAGAGGGTATGTGTGGAAAACAGTAAAGGGTGGTCGAATTTTAAATCTGCTTAGAGATTCGGATTCTGCGTAAAATTTAGACAAATTTGATGTGTCGCACGACTAAAAAAAATTTATCAGGATGATCAGAAATTGCTGCTAGTAAAAAAATCTTAAAATTGGGGTGCCGTTTTAGGGAGTGATGCTATCTAAAAGATTCTTAGAAATTTAGGTAGCTGGGAAAAGTCTAATGTTAATTGACACCAAACAAGATATATTTATCTTTAAAGAAACAAAAATAATCTTTTATATGATCGCTAGAGGGTATGTGTGTAAAACAGTAAGAGGTGGTCGTATTTTTAATCTGTTTACAGATTCGGATTTTGTGTAAAATTCTAGACTAATATGATGTGTTGCGTGGCTAAAAAATTTATAACAACGGTCAGAAATCGCTGCTGCTACAAAATCTTGAAATAGCTTCCTGTGGGATGATGCTATATTAAAAATTCTTAGAAATTCAAGTAGCTGAGAAAAATCTAATATTAATTGACACCAAACAAGATAGATTTATCTCAAAAGATAAAATGGCTAGTCGAGGAAAATTATTTGATCCAGAATGTGTGAGGAAATGTGGATGCTGGAGGAAATGTGGTCATGATTCGCATGTCATCCATCTACTGATATACGCATAACAAGTTCTTTTATCTATCTCAATCCTGATATAATGGAACTTGCAGTATTTGCGAAAGTCTTCTCTTCCTCTTCAAATTTCAAAACATGTTTTCCTGACACATATTGTTTAAGGGTTTGCGCACTTTTATAAATATATTAACAGTTTTTTTTCTGCACACGGAAATCCTTATTTAATAAATACATTTGTACTCCACTACATAATCTGCTCTGAAAATTTATGAAAAATGCGTCGTTTAATAATAAGCATATCGTACCATTTGAAAAAGTATTTTAAAATAGAATTAAATGTAAAAACGCAAACCAACCGATTAAAGAAAGTAAACAGTTTAATTATTGTTATCACTGAAATTTCAATTAACAGAATATATTGTATAAAATAATTAAATTTACTTATTTGATAAACAAATATTTAAGAACTAGGTACTACATCAAAACTTACCATTGTGTTTTTTATGTTTGATAATTCTTCTAAAAGTGTTGATTTTCTCTTATAAATGAGTTCGTTTTGCCTGCTAATGAATTTATAATTTTTAGGAAAAATTTTGCTAAATTATGGCATGGTGAATATATGGAGCTTACGATAGGTCTTAAAGGAATGAATGTCTCTTTTATGAATTTTTGGTAAAAGTGGGGTGGTTTACTGTAATGTGGGACTAGTTTGCTAGTTTCTTTGTCTTTGAACTCATTTTTAAATTTATATAGAGTGTTGTATATTTTATATTCAATTGATTTTGTTGGGTCCATTTCTAAACTGGTGTAATTTCCAGTGTGCAGCAGTTCGTTGACTTTTGTGTTGTAATCGTTTTTATCCATTACTACTATTGAAGGCACTCATTCTTCTATACTTCAAAGTTTTCGCCTAATGTACTCAAACCAAATATATCAAACATCAGTAAATCTAATTCACCTTCAATTCATGTCATAAATGTCAAACTTAAAATTTGTATTATTTTGACAACAATCCTAGGTCATGGATCGAAACGTAAATAAAGATGATTTTAACAACTATGAGAAGAAGAAGATTAAGGAAAAAAACTCATAAAACTTTCTCCATATACGCGGAACGTTCTTCGATGAATTTCTACTTCACTGTTCTTATCTGTTTGCAGGAAACAAACAACACTTCGTAATTCACACCTGGCGGGAAAATCAATATTTACGTAGTTGAAACGTAGCTCAGAATGCCGTCAAGGACTAGGTTGTAAGAGATCGAGTGAAGAAAAGGACGCGTAAGGCGCCTACTGCGTACAACGGTCATCTGCTGCTTGCCTAACGGTTACTGTTTGCGATCAGAGGCTGAAGAAAACGACCCTCCTTCCTACTTTATTACTTTAAGGTCAAGACTCTACTTACGGGAAGAGTTCATAATTGTTTAAACAAAATAAAGTTTTGGGTTAGAGTTAAATGATCTATGCAAAAAATTCCTAGTATGTCAAAGCTATAAATTTAATTTTGTATGCAGTGATTAAAGGTGAACCAGATTAAAGAAATGTTTTCACATGATGTTAGTGAATTAGAAACAAATCTTGATATTTAAGAAGTTGCCACTTCTACTCTCCTCATATAAGACTATTCCGCATACATATGTCTATAACGAACACTCCAGGGAATAAGCTGTTTGTAATGCAAGTTAAGCTACGCTATTCGTATTTTATATGGCATACACAAATTCGATTGAACAGTGCAAATGACTAAAAATTAATCTATGCTTAGAATAAAGTTTGCTTTCTTAGGAATTGTTAGAATAAGTAAGTTTAAAGTTATCTCTTAGAAGACTGTCTTTGTTTTGAAACTGACACTGTTGTCGCTCAAATTTAATTATTTTGAGTAACAGAGTTGATATCTGTTGTGTTTCGTGAAAGTTTAAACTTCGGTTCTCTGTGATGTAATTAGGTGTTGATAAATTACTAAAACCTAAAATAATGCAAAACATACGTATACTATTGACGGTTATGTTGTACAAATTTAAAGTGTAGGAGTACAGCGGTACTAAATTTATGAATTTTTTCTATTTCAACTAACTATTTACCCTGAATTTTATAATTTAAGGAAAACCCGAGTATAATGTAAAAAAAATGGTGTTTTTTTCAAGTGTTTAATGATTTTCATATACACAATTCACAAGTTTATATAAAAACATTTCATTATTCTTCGCCGTTAAAATTTTCGTATTTTACACTTCGTCGTTAAGTAATATAAATACATTGAAATTGCATAGAAAAAGGTGTTTCCACCTGTCGCAGTTAAATCGACACCAGAGTAGCAAACTGTAAATTGCTGATTACTAAAAAATGATACATAAAAGTCTAGTTACCTTGTTTATGTCTAGCATGTGTAAAGTGACAATCACAAACTGTTCAATAGCACATAAACTATGAATTATTTATTTAAAGAATGCTCTTGAAAAGGAAATAGTATATACAACACGGTGTCGAAAGCATACTAAATGCCTCGCTCAGTTTTACGTAGGGTTGCTACCTTCTCAGAATGTAGAAAAATGATACAATTTTTTTGACAAACATATATATATATATATATATATATATATATATATTCTACTGGCTAACCCCCCCTTTACTTTTATTTTATATTTATTTAAAGATAAATTTATTTATACTCTCAACTTTTGTCGTCGCCCCTATTTTATTAATTAAAGGAATGACTTCTATATAATGTGCTTTGGCAACGTTTGGTTGGTTCTTTAATTAAAATGTTTACTATTATTATGCCTCGACTATATGAACTCTTTTATCTCAGGGCGTCCACCTACTTACCGTGGGTTCAGTCGTAAGTAGATGTGCAATGCCCAACCAAACTGCACACTCTTTTGTTTTACTACCTTTTATATGAATTTATTACTGTATATGCCAAAATTTTACTGATCAACGTAGCTTTGTGCCAAATTAATTAATGTATACAATTTCTGACTTTTGACGTTTTATGATATTGCACGGTACTCACCTGAATTATACTTCGCTGATGCCCTTTTTTAATGCTGCTGGCTCACGATCTTAGTCGCCGTATGCGTCTTTACATGGACTCACAATCACTATTGAAACTTTCGTATCGCCTCCAGGTGTATTAGTACAATTTTGATGACCCCAAATCTGAAATGAATAACCCGAATTTTAGAATTTTGACAAACCGTTGTAATTACTTCCCCTGCGCTAATCCTTCCGTGTTCCTGTTTTTGCGTTGAATCTTCCCCTGCAATTGCTGCTCTCCTAATTTCCCTCTTCGTGCTCCAATTAATCCGTCCGCCTTTTCGTCTTCAATCCAAATCTAACCGCCGTCCTGTTCCAAATCACTAAATGCCCTGCTATAAATCCGATGTCCTGCTACCTATAAATCCCTATCCAAATCGATCTTCGTTCCTTTTTATATATCCACTCGATGTCCTACTGCCTGTAAATCTTTATCCAAATCAATCCCAAATCTATTTAAATATTCGTTGCTTCGCCGTCGCTTGTATAACCACTCTATGTCCTTCTGCCTTTTAAACCTCTATCCAAATCCAACTTCGTCCCTTTGTATAACCACTCGAATGTCCTACTACCTTTCCCAATCTCGTTCCAAATCTAATTAAATATTCGTCGCTTTCCCGTCGCACTATTATCAATCTTTACACTTCTTTTATCGTCGCTGTTGCTTATTTAACCACCGATGCTTCTTGTACCTCCACTTTAATAAATCAGACTATTTAAATTCAAACACATTTATTTTTTCAAAATATTTAACAACTTTAACGCAGGTTTGCAAAAACACGTCTTTATACTAAATTTAATCGAAAAAGAATCAAGTTTATAAAAATACGTCTTTACATGAATTTAAATTGAAAAAGAATCCTCTTGTTTACTCTCCTAGGCAATAAGCACAACAAAACTAGCTTACTTAATTACATTTTACATACATAAAAATATCCAATAACAATTTGTCCTTTTTTGGGTGTCACAAACACCTTCACTATTGTCTTTATACACATTCCTAAATTCTATCATTGGTCCTAAATACTTCACAATTCTCCAATTATATTTGATACTGCTATTAACTTATAATTTTGAATTTACAAATTCGTCCAAAAGTTGATTCTATTTAAATAAAAAGCCAAAATAATTCACACATGACCTGGATGCTTGGTTGATAGTAGACATCCGTAGACGCATCCGGTTTTCAGACGGCAAATGTACTTGCAATGGCCTCTTAAATTTCAACTTAGTATAAAACCTTAAGTACTGTGCATTTTATCAACGTCATCAAGTCATTTAGTTTACCTTTTGGCACATACTTTTCAAACTAACATGGTAAATACTTTAGCATATGTAAAGTACGGCAAAATATAGTTTTTGAATTACTGGATCTGATATATGAATCATTTTATTTGGCATACACCCCTTTTAACACAAGTCTACCCTTAGAAGCCTTGTACCTCCCCCTGACATTACAATATATATAGATATATTTAATATAAAGATAAAATTAATTTATTGGGATATTTTTGGTCATAAATAAAACAACTGTCAAATAATCTTTCGTTTTTAACTTGACGTTTCGATCATTATTCAGATCTTAATCATAAGCTAAAAGTTAGGTAATTAGAAACTAAATAATACATATATCAAAACTTACATAAAACTTGATTATTCTTAAATTTAAGGCTAGTATAAACTAATTTTGAATTACATAAGCAAAACTTGAGTGACAGAATTAAAATTGTTTTTTTGTATGCAATTTTGATGTTACAAAAACCAAGTTAAGTTAAATAATTATTGGATATAAATACGATAAAAATGAAAAGAATGTATAAATATTGTTCATTAAATAACAGCACTACAATTAATGTTTATATAAATCGGAGTAAACTACACTTAAGTTATTTAGGTCCTGTTTGTTGTTGATGCACTTTTTTTCTTTTTGTATATGAAATGATTCGAGTAATAAGCGTTTCTAGTAATTTTGTTCCATTTCTAAAATTTTGGTGTCTTTGAGTGAAGGTGTGTGTTTGGTAGAATGTATATGTGTTGAGAAGGCACAATTGTTTTTTCCCAATTTTGCATCACTGCGGTGTTGAGTTAATCTGTACTTTAACCACTGACCAGTTTGACCAATGTAGGAGTGGTTGCAAATACATTGAATCTTATGTACAACGTTACTGCACATTTCGGTGTTTGTTTTATCTTTAAGGGGCGAAAAAAGGTTTTTAATCGACTTCACATAGTAGTATGCAATGCCTATAATTGGTTTTTAAAATTTTAGTAAGTTGTGGAGTTAGTTTTCAATGTATGGAAGCTTGTTGTAGATCAGTTGTTGTGTTGTTTTTGTTCTGGTAAAATGTTGGTATTCAACAATCTGTTGACAATTTGAATGGGCAAACCATTACTGATAAAGACTTGTTTTAATTCTTTAATGTTGTTATGTAGAAAAATTGGATTGCTTATTTTTGTAATTCGATTTTTTAGTGCTAAGATGGTATTGACTTTATGTTTATTGCTGTGATTGGAGTTGTAGTTAATATATTTATCAGAATTTGTAGGTTTTTATAGTAATTAAAATCAAATTGTTGTTCTCTGATCGAATAATCAATGTGTCAAGAAATGAAATTTTTCTGTCTTCTTTTTTTAAATTGAATTTTAGATGTTCATTAAAGCTATTGAAGTGTTCAAGAGTGGTTTCAACTTGATTGTGTGGTACAGAACAAACTATGTCGTCTACATACTTCGCTAAAAATGTAACTTGAAATGGAAGGTTAGGAATGATTTTGTCTAGAAGTAAATCCATGGTAATCTGGGCTAAGATTGGTGAGAGAGGTGAACGCATAGGAGTGCCGTAAAGTTGCAAATAAATAGTTTTTTCATATGTAAAATATGTGTTGTTGAATATTTGATTTATAGTACTAATGAACATTTTTTCTGAAAATTTGCAGTGAGGTTTAATTTTGTCCCATTGTTCTGACATAATTTGTATTGTTAATTCTTTAGGTATGTTGGTAAACAAAGATTCAACATCAAGGGATATAAGAATGTGGTCTTCTGGTAATCGAAAGTTGTCATACGTATTTACAAAAGTAAAGCTATCTTTGATATTGTAACCTTCAAGAGGAAATGAATTTTTCAGAATTTTACCAGAACAAAAAACAACACAACAACTGATCTACAACAAGCTTCCATACATTGAAAAACTAACTCCACAACTTACTAAAATTTAAAAAAAACCAAATATAGGCATTGCATACTACTATGTGAAGTCGATTAAAAACCTTTTTTCGCCCCTTAAAGATAAAACAAACACCGAAATGTGCAGTAACGTTGTATATAAGATTCAATGTATTTGCAACCACTCCTACATTGGTCAAACTGGTCAGTGGTTAAAGTACAGATTAACTCAACACCGCAGTGATGCAAAATTGGGAAAAAACAATTGTGCCTTCTCAACACATATACATTCTACCAAACACACACCTTCACTCAAAGACACCAAAATTTTAGAAATAGAACAAAATTACTAGAAACGCTTATTACTCGAATCATTTCATATACAAAAGAAAAAAGTGCATCAACAACAAACAGGACCTAAATAACTTAAGTGTTGTTTACTCCGATTTATATAAACATTAATTGTAGTGCTGTTATTTAATGAACAATATTTATACATTCTTTTCATTTTATCGTATTTATATCCAATAATTATTTAACTTAACTTGGTTTTTGTAACATCAAAATTGCATACAAAAAAACAATTTTAATTCTGTCACTCAAGTTTTGCTTATGTCATTCAAAATTCGTTTATACTAGCCTTAAATTTAAGAATAATCAAGTTTTATGTAAGTTTTGATATATGTATTATTTAGTTTCTAATTACCTAACTTTTAGCTTATGATTAAGATCTGAATAATGATCGAAACGTCAAGTTAAAAACGAAAGATTATTTGACAGTTGTTTTATTTATGACCAAAAATATCCCAATAAATTAATTTTATCTTTATATTAAACATTGATTCCTGGTCAGTAAAGTAGAGTTTTATAATATATAGATATATATATATATATATATATATATATATATATATATATATATATTGACGTGATAAGGGGTCAGGAGAGGTCATTGAAACTCTAACTTTACAAATAAATCTCACCAAAATAGAAAGGAATCCTGAAAATGGTGGAAATTTCCATAAATTTATGGTTACGCCCTGTATAATACAAGCGTACTTTTATACATTGGGATACAAGCGGAAAATTAAGAACCTCGTGTATACATAATCAGTAAATGGTTACTGGCAAAACCACCGTCACATTTCCTCCAGCATCCACATTTCCTCACACATTTTACATGTAAATTCCCATAAGGAGGAAATGTGGTAGAGGTGGTGATAGTTTGATGGAAATGAGGAGAATCCCATATTTCCACACACATCTGGACCAAAAAGTTTTCTTCGACTAACCATTTTTCATCTTTCGAGATAAATATATCTTAAATTTTCATCTTTCGAGATATATGAGCATCCACATTTCCACCCACGAGATAAACCGGTATTGTTTGGTATCAATTAATATTAGAATTTTTTCAGCTACCCGAATTTCTAGGAATTTTTTAGATTGCATCACCCCCCAGGGAGCTACCCTAATTTTAAGATTTCTTAACTGTAGCGACTTTTGAACGTTCTTATAAATTTTTTTAGTCATGCAATACATCAAATTAGTCTAAAATTTTACACAGAATTCGAATCTGCAAACAGATTTAAAATCGGAATACTCCCTGCAAAGTTATACCCCTTTAAAGCTCTCAAACCTCTAAACTTTTTGCCCATCAATGACATATGCTTTAACCAACACAAAGAAATAAGCACACAAAAGTTTAATAATTTATTTTATCCGATTTACAGTTTAATAAAATAATTGAATACAGTATTTACAAAGTAAAACATTATCTTCTTAGTGTAGCCGAATCCAAGCAGGTTAAAGTAACCTGTAACAAAAATAGAAATTAATGTGTTGTTTAAAAAAGACCTATAACAAAAAGAGATTAATGTACTGTTTACTAAGAGCGGAAACGTGTTTTCGGTCAATAAGACATATTGTCGTTAACTTAACAATATGAGAATAATGTAAAAACATTCCAATGTAATGTGTTTTTAATATGTAAATGGGAAGGTCGACTTTTACGTAATCATCCTCCGAATTACATGTGAAAGCTGTATATAATTTCACTTTAAAAGTGTATATCTTCTTCAAACAAATACGGTTATTACACGGAAAACCACGCTAAATGTGAGTCAATTAATAGCAATTTAATACAGCTTACTGAACTACCTTAATTAGGTTGCTGTACTATTAGGAATGATGTACTTTTTGTTGTCCTTGCCCGACAAACTGATTTTATTAATTAATTGGGTATAAAGTTGGTGTTTACATGGTTTCGTTTAAGACCTCGTATATATTTTCCAGATTACTAGAAGACGTTATAACCATACTTTTTGTGTTAAAGGATTTTACATCGGTAGTCTCTTCCCCCATTTTGGTGTAAACGCCGTAGAGTTCGCAATAGACTTTTATTGCTGTATGTTGTATTCCTTTCTCATTAATTAACCGAATAAATCGTTCTTTATGTTTCCAAAGAAACTCGGACACTCCATCGCCGACACTGGCGTTCTTTTTGCGATAGCTAGCCATACGGCTGTTAAACGCTGTGCTAACCATTTCTACACCATCGTCGTTAATAGCGGTAACTGATGCAGTTTTATGTTTGTTGCTCCGGAGATGACCAGGGTATGCAGACTTTAACACCTCCATGTCGCACACTTTACACATAATTCGTGGTTGTTTCGTACAAGGCCCTTTAACAGCTGGCGGAGTTGAACGTTTACGGTTTAATGACATGCCGTGCTGTTTTACCTTGTGTCGCTGTAAGTTGTCCATTCTCGTAAAAGCGATACCGCAAGACCCACAGTTTAAGTACTTTGCTGCGGACGGATGTATAAGCTTAACCGTGGATGATGTTACACCACGACATTTGTTCTGGTGCCGTTTGAGAGCATTTTTCCAGGTATAGGAAGCACCGCGCGGGTCGCATTTAAAAACGTTTGCAGGTACCATTTTAGTACAAAACAAAATCCGCACTATAAAACTTTGGTTAAACTTGTAAGCGAACTAACTTATAACTAAGAAACTAACTCTAGCGTACCTGATTTATGTTTCCTACAGAATGCCAACCGAAGGTTTTGGAAGACACCCGAACGAAGTTGAGGATTCAGCGGGGAACTAAATGACGTCATAATCCTTGCTGCTCGTCCAGTACATTTAGCGCCAATGCATGCACCTGGTTCGCATCGTCGATGGTGCGAATGCCGTTAGTAGAAACATCGGAAACGTCTTCTATGTTCTACGGATCGCGTGCATATTAAAAATCCAAAAGGGCGATAGCACACGCACACAAATTGTGTGCAAGTCGTGCTGTAGAAGATGCAGTGCTACTATAAATAAAAACTTAATAAAAACACTTTAAACCTTTACTAAGGGAAGACCAAACTTGTTGTCTACAGAATACTTACTAATAAAGCAATTTAATTTTAAATAACTTCTACGTAATACTTTAGGAAATAGTAGGCTTGAATATTTCCTAAATGAATCACCAAGCGAAAGTATATGCTTAGCGGTATTAAAATTAACCATTAATTCCCCATTTTTACGAGCCTGGTTAATTATACATTAAAATTTAATTTGTTCACATTTGAGCTACCCGTAAACTAACATATTTTATAGTAACAGTGCGCTGTATAATACATGCATATCCCTTCTCTGCGTTACTGCTATTCTTGTAGTTGCTAGAAAAAGTCAGTCGCCTTTTTTACTGCTAGGAACCTATGCAAAGCACCATTTTATACTTTATTTATAAGTATGGCACATCGCGCACTTTTTTTGTCTGATAATTAAATTATGCTTCTGTAGGCTTTTACACTTTCGCATATTTAAACATCTAATACGATTGATTAACCACTTTCGATTATTCTAACGGGAACCGCCATACATTTCGCCGCACCGCTCCTTTTGAATCCAACGATCCGATGAGCTTCCACACACTAACACCTAACGTATCTTTCCTACTAGTTGTTAAACAAAAACTACCGGCATCGCCATGTCCGTATGCGGACGTAAGCAGATGTTTGTGGATGTGTACGAGAATATGTAGCTATATACATTAATCAGTCTAAGCTATTTTATTTAGTCCACGAAATCTATTATTTTTCTAAACCACAATTAATAATGGTCTTTATAGATTTAACATTTCTACCATTACCCAATGACTGGTGCTACGTACATGGAAACTTTAATTTCTTATTGGATAGAATCCTTATTCTCCCACGCACTGTTGCGTAGCTGCATGCCCACCCTTTTTGGGAATATATGCTCGTTATGGGTTGTAGCACCCGCGGTTTTACTTAACTACACTTCGTGAGACCCCTTTAATCTTTTTAATCGCGTCTTTCTCGCTTACAGTACGGTAGGACTTAGCCCTACTACCAACAAATTATAATACTGGATCCCCATTAAATTCGTCTTTGAAATTTCCTACAACTTTTTTGTCGACAAGTGGTATATTGTGTTTATTATCCGCGGGGTAGTCACTCTTTTAAGATAAATATATCTTTTTTTGGTATCAACTAATATTAGATTTTTCTAGGGATCCCAAACCTGTAAATGGATTTTAAATAGAACCACCTCTTACAAACTTACACTTTATAGACCCCAAACCTCTAATTTGTGCACCATCTATATATAACTACATCCTTAGAACCTTTTTTCGCTACCCAAACATATTCTTTAACTAACCATTCCCCTAGAAATCTAAAACCGATGTGCCCCGCGAACACCACGTGGAGATAACACGTATACTCTATCAACCAGGATAGAAGCCGGAAGGATTTGGAAGGTGGGAGAAGAACTTAAAAATTATGGAATCTTAAAACTAATATATACAATAGATTTACAAAATCAAACAACTATCTTAGATTTACATCTTTATGCCCCCATGCGTAGATTGTTGTACTATTAGGAATGATATACCTTTTGTCATCTTCGCTCGATAAACTAATTTTATTAATTATCTGCGTGTACAAATCGAGTTTTTACTCCGGATACATACACCGGCAAGTACTCCACACCAAATAAAGAATTAGATGATTGGTGACTGTTAACATCCGCTTCCCTCGTGTACGCCCAAACACATCTCAGCCCGTGTGCACCCCTGCCCATGCGCACCCCTGCGCGTGCGCGCCCTTACCTATGCGCACCCCTCTCTGTGCGACTGCTATTTCGTGGTAACGTCACAGCTTTCTGTAAATAAAGAGCAATGTAATACTATTCTAAGATGTTTATTCTGACATACTTAACAAAATTTAAAAAAATGTAATGCCAAGCATGGAGCCATTTAATCTTAATTTTAATACAAAGTTATACACAGAAGACAGTCCTTTCTTTATGTTTGTTTGGAGCGGTTTTAATTTTATCTAATTTTATTCGCAGCTTAAAATTTAAATCGACACCCAAGTCCTCTATCTCCTTTTCTAGCCAATAGTTTGATACATAGAGACCGTCTAGGTTTTCAAATTGTAAAATGTGCCGAAGTTTGCCTCTATATATAAAGTCTTTGATTCCACCGACAACCAAATCCATTCCTTCGTGTAATTCTTGCAGCTTGTGACAATTTTTTAATCGCGGCTCTCCCACTATATCTTGCATACGTATCTTGTTAGCTTGATCGACTTCTTCTTGTCGGTATTGGAGGAAATCCTTATTCTCCCACTCACTGTTGCATAGTTGCATGTCCACCACTTTTGGAAATATATGGTTGTTATAGGTTGTAAGACCCTCGGTTTTAAATGATCCGAAAGGTTCTTTAGTAGGCAAATATACAATGTTTAACGGACCCCCTTTGCGTGTGGTGAACGCAAAGGTTACGAAACCCGCATTCCTTAGATCGTCTATGTTATCTGCCATTTCGATAAATACGTTTTTAGAATAACCTTTTAAAAAATATACGGATTTAGTACCATCCTTTTCCGCAAGGACGCCTACATAACTAAAAAAGTCTTTTTTACTAACCACAAATGCATACAACTTGTAGAAACCAGATGTATCTAAGTCAGTCCATCGGCACATAAAATAATCTTTTAATTCTTCCTCATTTTCTCTAATGAGATGTTCTTTGTCTAACACATTTTGTATTGTTCGCGTATTGTAGCAGTGTTTTCCATGTAGTCCAACTTTCGCTTTTTTGCATCCATTTCCTCTAATTCCAGTTGTCTTTTTCTTCCACTTACAGCGTATGGCGTGCATAATGGAGCAATTTCTTTTAGCGTAAACGGATAGAGTTTACTGCCAATATTTACGCGTTGTCGTACAACCTCTGGACGAATGTTAGGCGTATCTATCAACCCCAATTCCGAAATGACTATTTCTTTTGGAATTGTAGAATATGGTGTTGCAGATTGTGTAAAATATGTACTACCTGCTTTAATGTAGCACTTGTGTATGATTTTTATTTTATCTTGGCTATCCTCCTCCTCTACTATCTCCAAATAATTTACAGGTAAATAGTTAAAACTAAAAGCCGAAAGCACATACTTTATCAATTTTTCTCTTTCCTCTGGTTTTTCGGACAACTTAATTTACAAGCCCGTCAATTTCTTTGTATTGCCATTACTCCAATACACGCACTGTAGCAGGTTATTATACACTAACAAGCAGCTATTTTGTAGCTTGGCCGATAGCTTACTCCACATTGAGGCAAGTGGTACCGAGTACATTGGCGCCTTTAGGAAGTATAACTTACTATCTTCCAATAAGGTTAAACAGTCTTTTAAGGGTTTATACACCCGTTTCGCACTGACATAGCTTCCAATTGCACAGTTGTATATTGTCGCTTTCAATCGCGTAATATCAAGCTCTTTGGCCAAAGTAGATGCGAAAGTTTCCCTTAAACGTACATCTGGGCAACGTAAAAAATCTAGTATATGATTGCCAAGTTGTTTATTAACACCAGGACTTGTTATCTGACACACAAATTTGTTGTATATCTTAATTCTTGCATTGGTTGTTAGCCATGTTAAACAATCAATTCCCGCAGTTTTATCGTAGTCAACTATAATATTACACTTTTCTTCGTATTCTCCCTTTTAGAAAAAGTTATGCTTTGTAGTTAAATAATTACACATATCCATCTTGCTAAATATGCCAGCAAAATATTGGGTTACATCCATGTCAAAAAGATAGAAATAATCTTTTTCGAGATCGTCTAATATATCTGGTAGTTCCTCCACTATAGTTTCTAACTTAACATCTGCTAGTTCCACTTTAAATGGAACACATATAGGATTTTGGAATTTTTTATTAATGCATTCGAGATCTTCTTTTCCGATAATTTCTTTTACTCTCTGGCCCATCTGATTAGTGCTTTCCAGAGAAAACGGAAGCTTAGCTTTAACACCATGCCTAGCGGAAACAAATCGGTCAAACTTTCTTCGTAGATAGCTGTTAAATGCACCACAAATTTCTTTTTTTAGGATAAACATCCTTTTGTTTGCAGATGTTTGTTCGGCGTCAGAAAAGTCGCAAATTTTAACCAACATTATATTGTCACAAAATGGTTCTGTAATTGGTGTGTGTAGTCCACCAGTCAGCATCTGTTTGCTGGAAGAATACAACAGGTTTTCATTCCACGCATTTACGAGCGATGTTTAAATTTTTTTTGCCATAAAATTTACAATTTTATTTATTGATAGGTTAGGTCAGCGTCGCGACGCTGACCTAACCTATCAATTTTTCCTTTTATCTAACCTAAGTCCACACAAATCCAACTAACCTAACCTAACACCAGACAACACCAGCTAACCTAACTCCTGACAAGTCCATATCCAACCTAGATCGGAGGCAATTCAGTTACTAAACCAGAGAATGTAAGCGATATGGTGGTGTCCGACATATTCGACTATCTTCGGCAATATACGCCCCACTCTGTAGGATGCATAAGAGAACAATTTTTTCGTATTCAATTTAGAATTCCACAGTAGCTAGAACGGTAAACATGAGCGTCTCCAAGGTGATTAACGTTTCTCAACTTCTTGGGAATAAAGTGAAACCGACAAATGAGCGATTTGGATTATGACTGTTGGCAGAAAATATGTGCAACAATAATCTGGTGGCAGATATTGGTAATATTTGTTATGTCGAAGGCGAACAGATGCTGACTGGTGGACTACACACACCAATTACAGAACCATTTTGTGACAATATAATGTTGGTTAAAATTTGCGACCTTTCTGACGCCGAACAAACATCTGCAAACAAAAGGATGTTTATCCTAAAAAAGAAATTTGTGCTGCATTTAACGGCTATCTACGAAGAAAATTCGACCGATTTGTTTCCGCTAGTCATGGTGTTAAAGCTAAGCTTCCGTTTTCTATGGAAAGCACTAACAAGATGGGCCAGAGATTAAAAGAAATTATCGGTAAAGAAGATCTCGAATGCATTAATAAAAAATTTCAAAATCCTATATGTGTTCCATACAAAGTGGAACTAGCAGATGTTAAGTTGGAAACTATAGTGGAGGAACTACCAGATATATTAAACGATCTCGAAAAAGATTATTTCTATCTTTTTGACATGGATGTAACCCAATATTTTGCTGGCATATTTAGCAAGATGGATATGTGTAATTATTTAACTACAAAGCATAACTTTTTCTAAAAGGGAGAATACGAAGAAAAGTGTAATATTATAGTTGACTACGATAAAACTGCGGGAATTGATTGTTTAACATGGCTAACAACCAATGCAAGAATTAAGATATACAACAAATTTGTGTGTCAGATAACAAGTCCTGGTGTTAATAAACAACTTGGCAATCATATACTAGATTTTTTACGTTGCCCAGATGTACGTTTAAGGGAAACTTTCGCATCTACTTTGGCCAAAGAGCATGATATTACGCGATTGAAAGCGACAATATACAACTGTGCAATTGGAAGCTATGTCAGTGCGGAACGGGTGTATAAACCCTTAAAAGACAGTTTAACCTTATTGGAAGATAGTAAGTTATACTTCCTAAAGGCGCCAATGTACTCGGTACCACTTGCCTCAATGTGGAGTAAGCTATCGGCCAAGCTACAAAATAGCTGCTTGTTAGTGTATAATAACCTGCTACAGTGCGTGTATTGGGGTAATGGCAATACAAAGAAATTGACGGGCTTGCAAATTAAGTTGTCCGAAAAACCAGAGGAAAGAGAAAAATTGATAAAGTATGTGCTTTCGGCTTTTAGTTTTAACTATTTACCTGTAAATTATTTGGAGACAGTAGAGGAGGAGGATAGCCAAGATAAATAAAAATCATATACAAGTGCAACATTAAAGCAGGTAGTACATATTTTACACAATCTGCAACACCATATTCTACAATTCCAAAAGAAATAGTCATTTCGGAATTGGGGTTGATAGATACGCCTAACATTCGTCCAGAGGTTGTACGACAACGCGTAAATATTGGCAGTAAACTCTATCCGTTTACGCTAAAAGAAATTGCTCCATTATGCACGCCATACGCTGTAAGTGGAAGAAAAAGACAACTGGAATTAGAGGAAATGGATGCAAAAAAGCGAAAGTTGGACTACATGGAAAACACTGCTACAATACGCAAACAATACAAAGATGTGTTAGACAAAGAACATCTTATTAGAGAAAATGAGGAAGAATTAAAAGATTATTTTATGTGCCGATGGACTGACTTAGATACATCTGGTTTCTACAAGTTGTATGCATTTGTGGTTAGTAAAAAAGACTTTTTTAGTTATGTAGGCGTCCTTGCGGAAAAGGATGGTACTAAATCCGTATATTTTTTAAAAGGTTATTCTAAAAACGTATTTATCGAAATGGCAGATAACATAGACGAACTAAGGAATGCGGGTTTCGTAACCTTGGCGTACACCACACGCAAAGGGGTTCCGCTAAACATTGTATATTTGCCTAGTAAAGAACCTTTCGGATCATTTAAAACCGAGGGTCTTACAACCTATAACAACCATATATTTCCAAAAGTGGTGGACATGCAACTATGCACAGTGAGTGGGAGAATAAGGATTTCCTCCAATACCGACAAGAAGAAGTCGATCAAGCTAACAAGATACGTATGCAAAAAAGATATATTTATCTTAAAAGAGTGACTACCCCGCGGATAATAAACACAAAGCGGCTCCGTGGCGTAGTGGTATGTGTGTGACTACTACGCCCAAGGTCCGGGGTTCAAATCCCGACACGGTCCGCTTGAAAAATGTTAGGCGAGCATTTTTCACAAAAATACACCCCCGTTCGGATGAGAGGTAAAATGGAGGTCCCGTATGTGAGTGTTGTCACGCACGTTAAAGATCCCTACCTTGCTTGGAACAGCAAGGATTCGGCAAAATTCAAAATTTTCCAGGTAAAAAAAACTCGCTTCCTGGCCAGTGTAGTACTTTCGGGTGGAGCATTGGAAAATCACATGTAAGGATAATAAACACAATATACCACTTGTCGACAAAAAAGTTGTAGGAAATTTCAAAGACGAATTTAATGGGGATCCAGTATTATAATTTGTTGGTGGTAGGGTTGGTCCTACCGTACTGTAAGCGAGAAAGACGCGATTAAAAAGATTAAAGGGGTTTCACGAAGTGTAGCTAAGTAAAACCGCGGGTGCTGCAACCTATAACGACCATATATTACCAAAAGGGTGGGCATGCAGCTGCGCAACAGTGCGTGGGAGAATAAGGATTCTCTCCAATAAGAAATTAAAGTTTCCATGTACGTAGCACCAGTCATTGGGTAATGGTAAAAATGTTAAATCTATAAAGACCATTATTAATTGTGGTTTAGAAAAATAATAGATTTCGTGGACTAAATAAAATAGCTTAGACTGATTAATGTATATGGTTACATACTCTCGTACACATCCACAAACATCTGCTTACGTCCGTATACGAACATGGCGATGCCGGTAGTTTTTGTTTAACAACTAGTAGGAAAGATACGTTAGGTGTTAGTGTGTGGAAGCCCATAGGACCGTTGTATTCAAAAGGAACGGTGCGACGAAATGTATGGCGGTTCCCGTTAAAATAATCGAAAGTGGTTAATCAATCGTATTAGATGTTTAAATATGCGAAAGTGTAAAAGCCTACAGAAACATAATTTAATTATCAGACAAAAAAAGTGCGCGATGTGCCATACTTATAAATAAAGTATAAAATGGTGCTTTGCATCGGTTCCTAGCAGTAAAAAAAGCGACTGACTTTTTCTAGCAACTACAAGAATAGCAGTAACGCAGAGAAGGGGTATGCATGTATTATACAGCGCACTGTTACTATAAAATATGTTAGTTTACGGGTAGCTCAAATGTGAACAAATTAAATTTTAATCTATAATTAACCACGCTCGTAAAAATGGGGAATTAATGGTTAATTTTAATACCGCTAAGCATATACTTTCGCTTGGTGATTCATTTAGGAAATATTCAAGCCTACTATTTCCTAAAGTATTACGTAGAAGTTATTTAAAATTAAATTGCTTTATTAGTAAGTATTCTGTAGACAACAAGTTTGGTCTTCCCTTAGTAAAGGTTTAAAGTGTTTTTATTAAGTTTTTATTTATAATAGCACTGCATCTTCTACAGCACGACTTGCACACAATTTGTGTGCGTGTGCTATCACCCTTTTGGATTTTTAATATGCACGCGATCCGTATAACATGGAAGACGTTTCCGATGTTTCTACTAACGGCATTCGCACCATCGACGATGCGAACCAGGTGCATGCATTGGTGTTAAATGTACTGGACGAGCAGCAAGGATTATGACGTCAATTAGTTCCCCGCTGAATCCTCAACTTCGTTCGGGTGTCTTCCGAAACCTTCGGTTTGCATTCTGTAGAAAACATAAATCAGGTACGCTAGAGTTAGTTTCTTAGTTATAAGTTAGTTCGCTTACAAGTTTAACCAAAGTTTTATAGTGCGGATTTTGTTTTGTACTAAAATGGTACCTGCAAACGGTTTTAAATGCGACTCGCGCGGTGCTTCCTATACCTGGAAAAATGCTCTCAAACGGCACCAGGACAAATGTCGTGGTGTAACATCATCCACGGTTAAGCTTATACATCCGTCCGCAGCAAAGTACTTAAACTGTGGGTCTTGCGGTATCGCTTTTACGAGAATGGACAACTTACAGCGACACAAGGTAAAAAGCACGGCATGTCATTAAACCGTAAACGTTCAACTCCGCCAGCTGTTAAAGGGCCTTGTACGAAACAACCACGAATTATGTGTAAAGTGGGCGACATGGAGGTGTTAAAGTCTGCATACCCTGGTCATCTACGGAGCAACAAACATAAAAATGCATCAGTAACCGCTATTAACGACGATGGTGTAGAAATGGTTAGCACAGCGTTTAACAACCTTATGGCTAGCTATCGCAAAAAGAACGCCAGTGTCGGCGATGGAGTGTCCGAGTTTGTTTGGAAACAGAAAGAACGATTTATTTGATTAATTAATGAGAAAGGAATACAACATACAGCAATAAAAGTCTATTGCGAACTCTACGGCGTTTACACCAAAATGGGGGAAGAGACTACCGATGTGAAATCCTTTAACACAAAAAGTATGGTTATAACGTCTTCTAGTAATCTGGAAAATATGTACGAGGTCTTAAACGAAACCATGTAAACACCAACTTTATACCCAATTAATTAATAAAATCAGTTTGTCGGGCGAGGACAACAAAAAGTACATCATTCCTAATAGTACAGCAACCTAATTAAGGTAGGTCAGTAAGCAGTATTAAATTGCTATTAATTGACTCACATTTAGCTTGGTTTTCCGTGTAATAACCGTATTTGTTTGGAGAAAATATACACTTTTAAAAAGAAATTATATACAGCTTTCACATGTAATTCGGAGGATGATTACGTAAAAGTCGACCTTCACATTTACATATTAAAAACACATTACATTGGAATGTTTTTACATTATTCTCATATTGTTAGGTTAACGACAATATGTCTTATTGACCGAAAACACTTTTCCGCTCTTATTAAACAGTACATTAATCTCTTTTTGTTATAGGTCTTTTTTAAACAACACATTAATTTCTATTTTTGTTACAGGTTACTTTAACCTGCTTGGATTCGCCTACACTAAGAAGATAATGTTATACTTTGTAAATACTGTATTTAATTATTTTATTAAACTGTAAATCGGATAAAATAAATTATTAAACTTTTGTGTGCTTATTTCTTTGTGTTAGTTAAAGCATATGTCATAGATGGGCAAAAAATTTAGAGGTTTGAGAGCTTTAAAGGGGTATAGCTTTGCAGGGAGTATTCCGATTTTAAATCTGTTTGCAGATTCGAATTCTGCGTAAAATTTTAGACTAATTTGATGTATAGCATGACTAAAAAAATTTATAAGAACGTTCAAAAGTCGCTACAGGTAAGAAATCTTAAAATTAGGGTAGCTCCCTGGGGGGTGATGCAATCTAAAAAATCCTAGAGATTCGGGTAGCTGAGAAAATTCTAATATTAATTGATACCAAACAAGATAGGTTTATCTCGAAAGATGCATTGGTTAGACGAAGAAAACTATTTGGTTCAGAATGTTAGCGGTAAAAAAATCTTAAAATGATGGTAGCTCCCTGGAGGGTGATGCTATCTAAAAAATTCCTAGAAATTCGGGTAGCTGAAAAAATTCTAATATTAATTGAGACCAAACAATACCGGTTTATCTCGTGGGTGGAAATGTGGATGCTCATTTATCTCGAAAGATGAAAATTTAAAATATATTTATCTCGAAAGATGAAAAATTGTTAGTCGAAGAAAACTTTTTGGTCCAGATGTGTGTGGAAATGTGGAATTCTCATGTCCACCAAACTATCACCTCCTCCGCCACATTTCCTCCTTATGGGAATTTACATGTAAAATGTGTGAGGAAATGTGGATGCTGGAGGAAATGTGGCGGTGGTTTTGCCAATAACCATCTACTATAATCATTCCGTATAATATAAGCATATTGTAAATACATAGCAGGTATTAATTTTCAATACATTCTTTATAAAAATGCTCATGATTTGCTGTGAAAATTAATTATTACTTTTCGCATTCACTGTTGGAGAGAAGCGATGCTAAACATTAACGTTGGGTGTTAAGTAAAGACAAGCAGCGCGCGTCTCGAATAACTGGAACCTGATAACGAGGTCATAAAGTTCGACGATTTTGAGCGCTAATGAGGATTTCCAAGAATATTATGTAAAATAGGCGTTTATTATTTAGAATGGAATCGCCCACATTCTACTACCTTCTAGAAAATAGATAAATTAGTGTATAGTGTATAGTGTGTATATATATATATATATATATATATATATATATATATATATATTTGCAAGAATGAAACCTCGCCCGCTAAACCTATCAAGTCCGAAAGTGATTTAAACAAACTATAGTTGTATCCTTTCACTTAATTTTGATTTTTTTTCTTCACCAATTTGTACATATTTTGTAATAAATAATATGCAACTTGTTTTTTAAAAATGTCTCTAACCGTTTTTTACCAGAATGTACGCGGTCTACGAACGAAAACTCATAACTTTTACATAAACGTTCTAAGTTGTGGTGACTATGATATCATTTGTATCACGGAAAGTGGGTTGGTTTCGGGTATAAGTGATAGTAAAATTTATTCCAATGATTATACGGTATATCGACGTGATAGGGAAACCACAGGATCCTTAAAATAGTCAAGAGGTGGAGTCCTTGTTGCGGTCAAAACCTCTGTAGTATCGAAGAGAATAATAAACTGGTCATCCACAGCAGAAGACATCTGGATTTCAATCGGTCAAGGATCCTTTTCGCTTGTTGTTGGCGTTGTCTACTTACCTCCAGGTGATAATACAGCACTAAATGTTTATTTAGATATGCGGCAATATGACCGATACAAACGCAAACGTATTCGTATGTGGCGATTTTAATATGCCGGAAATTACATGGATATCTAATAATAATACTCTACAGTACGCAACACCTACAGAATATTCAAATCGGCGCTCCATAGTATTAGTAGATGCTCTGATTTTATGTGGCCTACGACAATATAATACACATTGTAACAACAATCAAAAAGTTCTTGATTTGGTATTAACAAACGCAGATGTTAAAATTAACATAATTAAAAGTCCGATGGCGTTAGTTCCAGAGGATATACATCATCCCTCTCTTGAAATCTTCGTGACATGTAATATCAAAAACAGTTTACCTATAAATCCGTTAATTATGTGCAATTTCACTAAAGCTAACTTTATACAAATTGACAATGACTTATTATCAACTGATTGGGATGAATTGCTCTCTGGCAGAAATATAGAAGATGCGGTGCATGTGTTTTATAGCAAATTAACCGAAATATTTGAACTAAGAATACCAAAAATAAAACAGAACCATAATAAACGTTTTCCAAGATGGTACACAAGAGCAACCATTAAAGTAATCAAGGAAAAGAAACGGTATCATAAACGGTGGAAAATTACAATAATACACTTGATTACTGCTCATTTTCAATACTTCGGCGCCTCAGTAAAATTCTTATCGAAACCGATTATCAAAATTACATGAAGCGTGCGCAAGATAACATACTTACAAACCCTAAGTATTTTTGGCAATTTGTGAAGCTAAAAAAATCGCAAAGATCAAATATTCCACACTCTTTAAACTATGATGGTAAAACTGCTTTTAAAGGCGAGGACATTGCTGAATTATTTGCTTTATTTTTTCAATCCGTGTATGAATACGATATGAATGCCAATATTAATTTTGACTGTGACTCCAGTAATCACAATAGTTATGCCGAACACATAAACAATACATGTAGTCTCCATCGGCGTCTACACACGCTAAACATAAACAAAGGTCCAGGTTTAGACGGAATACCACCAATTTTATTAAAACGATGCTGCAACGGAATAACCCACCCTTTATCCATTCTATTCATTAAATCGTTAGCAACGGGGATATTTCCATCGATATGGAAAAAGTGCATTGTGGTTCCAATATTTAAATCTGGCGATCCCTCTGATATAAAAAACTACATACCAATTTCTATACTGTCCACTATCCCAAAACTATTCGAAAAAATTATGTTTGACGTACTATATTTTACTGTGAGCTCCGAAATCATTCCACAACAGCATGGTTTTATTAAAAGAAAATCTGTAGAGACAAATTTATTATACTATTCCAACTATATACTTGAGTGCATGGGGCGGCGATGTCAGGTTGATGCCGTGTATACGGACTTTAGCAAGGCATTTGATAAAATCAATCATATGATACTAATCCGTAAACTTGTCGAATCCGGGGTTCATGGCATTTTATTGAGATGGGTCTGTTCCTATATAAGAAATCGATCACAAGCAGTCTCTGTAAATGGATTTCGTTCTAAATTTTATTCAGTAACATCCGGTGTTCCGCAAGGTTCTCACTTAGGTCCATTATTATTTGTGTAGTACATAAACGATATACATCGGTGTTTCTACTTTAGCAATATACTACTCTATGCTGATGATCTGAAGGTTTTCAAAGAAATCACTTGTAAAGATGATTATCAAAAACTTCAATCAGACTTACAGCGACTTGCTCACTACTGTGAGAAGAACAAATTATTTTTAAATTTTGCTAAATGTTATAGCCCATTTCGAATGGACCTGCACCGTGCCGAAGTTCTAGATTACTAGAACAGGTGGAATGGCTTGCGTGTTCTAATGAGCTAAAGAGCCAAACTACAGGTCCAACCAAAGTAGTAGGGTCGTTAGTGAGGAACCAGACTAAGACAGGTCCCCGAAAGAGGGCAGCGGTTCCTTCGGTACTTAGATTGGCAGAGACCATAGGGGTCGGTATGGCAGTCTAAGACACACTACCGCGATGTGGAAAGCAACGGGAAACCACCACATTACCTCCCAAGTACACAGCGTACCTACATTATAATAAAATGATTGCATTCTCTGGGGTAAAAGATTCCGGAGTTAAAATAGTACCCCATTCGGATCTCCGGGAGAGGACCACTTTGGAGGATGTGATCGGAAAGTTAAGAATAAGAGTCGGGAACATTTTGCGAGTCGGAGCGTGGAATGTTAGAACTATGAAGCAAGTGGGTAAGCTAGAGAACCTAAAAATCGAAATGAATTGGTTATCATTAGACATAGTAGGGATCAGCGAAGTTCGGTGGCCAGAGGCGGGGGATTTTTGGAGTGGAGACTTCAGGGTAATTCATACAGGAGCCGAGGAAGGAAATTTGGGTGTGGGGATAGTTATGCGGAAAAAGATAGGATACTGTGTAGAAAATTACTTACAAAAGAATGAGAGAGTACTCATGGTTAGATTAGAATCTAAACCGGTAAACACAGTAATAATACAAGTATACATGCCCACCTCTAGCTACAGTGACGAAGAGGTAGAAGCAATCTACAAAGATATCGAAGACATATTAAGACACGTAAAAGAACATGAAAATTTAATAATTACGGGGGATATTAATGCAGTGGTAGGTGAGGGTAGGGAAGGAGCGATAGTAGGTTTATTTGGTTTAGGCACTAGAAACGACAGAGGAAATAGGCTGGTAGAATTTTGCGACAAGAACAAT
Organism: Platerodrilus igneus; assembly: GCA_036346225.1. Classification (NCBI taxonomy): domain Eukaryota; kingdom Metazoa; phylum Arthropoda; class Insecta; order Coleoptera; family Lycidae; genus Platerodrilus; species Platerodrilus igneus. The sequence continues at coordinate 510,592 of JARFIW010000412.1, forward strand.
TTAATCATTACAAACACATTATTTCCACATCACGCTAGAAGACGATATACGTGGAAGATGCCAGGAGATATAAGAAGATATCAAATAGATTACATTCTTGTTAGACAACGATTTAGGAATCAAGTAAAAGACTGTAGAAGCTACCCAGAAGCAGATATAGACACTGACCACAACATCGTAATTATGAAGGCCGCACTTAAATTTAAAAATTTGAAAAAAGAAACGGAAAAAGGCACTTGGACCTACAGAAACTAAAAGAGAAAGATATTCAAGAAAGATTCGAAAAAAGGTCAAATGAATTGCTCAAAGATATCGGGAAAATATCTGATACTAAGGAAGTAGAAACAGAATGGAATAACATTAAATCCAGCCCCGACATGGCGGCCAGAGATATTCTGGGGTATACACAAAAAGTAAATAAGAAACCATAGATAACAAAGGATATCCTGAATTTAATAGAAGAAAGACGAAAATACAAAAATAAATCAGACGAAACAGGAAAACAGAGATACAAAGCCATAAAATGGGAAATTATTCGAAAATGCAGGAAAGCTAAAGAACAATGGATTGATGAAAAGTGCAAAGCGGTACAAACTAAGATGGAAGTAGGAAAGACAGATGAAGCATACAAACTAATTAGAATCAATTTTAGGGATATAGAACCGTATAGCAAATATATAAGGGACACGGGAGGAAATGTCATTATAGAAAATGTAGAGAAAGTGAGTAGATGGCAAGAATATATAGGGAATTTATATGCAGGAGAAGAACTAACTGCATTAGAAAAGGAATCAGACATTGAAAATGATGACTTGGGATATCCTATACTTAGAGATGAATTTGAAATAGCATTAAAGGGTCTGAAAAATGGTAAGGCGCCGGGTACAGATAAGGTGCAAGCGGAGACTCTAAAAGTCGCTGGTCAAGCAGTAACAGAACGTCTCTTCCAACTTGTAAGCTATATGTATGAGACAGGCGAGATACCCAAAGATTTCAAACATAACATCATAGTAACTATACCATAAAAGAAATGCGCAGATAGATATGAAAATTTTCGAACAATAAGCTTGACAGCACACGTATCAAAAATATTAACTAGAATTGTACAAAGACGAGTGGAAAAACGGGCTGAAGAAATACTAGGAGAAAACCAATTTGGGTTTAGGCGAAACAGGGGAACACCGGAGGCTATCTTAGCTCTGAGGGTAATAATGTAGAAAACAATAGAAAAAAGGGAAAGCGTGTATATAGGGTTTGTAGATCTTGAAAAAGCATTTGACAATGTAAAATGGAAAAAAATGTTCGAAATACTCAAAAAGATTGGAGTGAGTTATAGGGATAGACGGATAGTACATAGCTTATACAAAGAGCAAACAGGAGTAATAGAATTAGAGCAGGAACGTAGAGAAGTAAACATCAGGAAAGGGGTAAGACAGGGATGTTCCCTATTCCAACTAATTTTTAACTTGTACATTGAGGATGCAATGAATACCGTCAAATGCAGGAAGACATTTGAAATTACTATGCAGGGACAAAAAATTGATATGCTTAGATTTGCAGATGATATAGCGGTATTAGCATCTAGCAAGGAAGAGTTAGAAGCTGCTCTTAATGAAATGGAAACAGTTCCAACAGAGATACGGTATGAACATTAACAAAAGTAAAACTAAAGTACTGGTATGCAAAAGAGGGAAAAATAAATCAAAAACAAGAATACAAATATGTAACACGAACTTACAAGAGGTTAAGGATTTCTGCTACCTAGGAAGCCAAATAACGCAAGATGGAAAAAGCACAAAAGATATAAAGCAAAGATTAGCACAAGGTCGTGCTACATTTAACAAGAAAAAGCAACTACTGTGCTCAAAGACCACAAACATAGAAACAAGAAAAAGATTGCTCAAAACATATGTGTGGAGCACAGCACTGTATGGCTGTGAAGCCTGGACAGTGGGAGAAGCGGACAAGAAAAAGGTAGAAGCCTTTGAAATGTGGTGCTACAGACGTATGATGAAGATATCATGGACAGACAAAGTTAAGAACGAAGAGGTACTAAAAATGGTAGGGGAAAAAAGAAAAATGTGGAAAACGGTAAAAATAGGAGAGATAGGATGATAGGCCACGTACTACGGCATGAAGGAATAGCGCGGAATATACTAGAAGCAGAGATAGGAAAAAAGAGAAGAAGAGGTAGACCTAGGTTAGACTACTGCACACAGATAGTGAAAGATGCAGGCTGTAGGAGTTTCAGGGAAATGTGTAGGCTAGCTCAGAAGAGAAATCAATGGAGGTACGCATCCAACCAGTCCCAAGATGGATAAATTAATGACGAAGAAAGTATCTATCTATCTATTATAAGCAACTACAAGCATTGGAGGGGCAATATTCTCGAATAATGGTAATTGCGTGAAAGCATTTACTGGAAAACTATTATTTCGGCAAATGTCTAAGTGTTGGGAGATCTTGGCAGCCACAGGTTGCTTAACCCCCTTCAATAAATCTCAGTGAAAAAGGGCATAATATTAGAAAACAATAGAAGAAACATGATATTTATTATATGCAACTACAAGCATTGGATGGGCAATATTCTCGAATTATGGTAATTGCGTGAAAGCATTTACTGGAAAACTATTATTTCGGCAAATATCTAAGTGTTGGGAGATCTTGGCAGCCACAGGTTGCTTAACCCACTTTAATAAATCTCTGTGAAATAGGACACAATATTAGAAAACAATATAAGGGGAACCAAGCTGTATTGCTGTGTGAGAATTTCAGGGAACTATGTAGGTTAGTTTAGAAAAGAAATAAGTGCAGGTACATGTCCAACCAGTTTTGAGACGGGAAACCCAATGACGAAAAAATAAGCGCAGACAAATCTGATGATTATTATAAACAACTAGTTGTTTGTTGTGAAATATCTGCAACTAATGTTGACTGTGCGAAAAGACATATTGGAAAAAATATTAAATCAGTAAATGTTCAAGTGCTGGAGGAACTTGGCGGCCTCAGGCTGCTTACCCCCCTTCGCAATCACTGAATGTCGGAGAAATAGGGTATATAATTGTAAAACAATAGAAGGTGGCATCTAACAAGAAAGAACGGCGCCTATGATGAAAGACAACAAACATAGATCAAAAAGTTGTTGAAAGCGTATGTGTGGAGCACGGCACAGACAATATGTCTACGAAATACGAGCAGTCTGAAAAGCAGACAGAAGAACAGTAGCGGCCTCTAAAATGCCGTGCTTCAGATGTTTGAGGATGGACAGACAAAGGTAATAACAAATAGGTTATAGAAACAGTAAGGGAACAAGGATATCTTTGGGAAAAAATATGAGAAATAGAAGGGCAGAATACGTTCTAAGGCATTTTTGGGGAATAGTATGGGATATATGACAAGCAGAGATAGGAAAAAAGAGGTGGACGTAGACCTAGATCAGATAGTGATAGATGCAGACTATGCAAATTTCGGGGAAATCTGTAGGTTAGTTCAGAATAGAAAACAATGATGGTACGCGTCTAACCAGTTTCAGGACTGAAGACCCAATGATGATGATGAAATGTTATAGCATTTCATTTACAAGAAACATCAACGTAACCGATTACACGTATAGTATTACCAATCATATTCTAGCCACAACAGCTAAAATCACTGACTTAGGTGTCACGTTTGACTCTAAAATGTTATTTTCAACGCACGTAGATAACATATGAAAAAAAGCTAATAAGATGTTGGGGTTCTTATTGAGAACCACAAGATACTTCAACAACATAAACACTACATTAACGCTTTACAATGCATACATATTATCAATTTTAAGTTACGGAAGCTCGGTTTGGAATCCAACTTATCAAGTTTATACTAAAAGAATAGAAAAAATACAAAAAAGAATGATCACTTAGTAATGAAAAAAACGCCATCAACTTCTAACTCATACCTCTCTAGCTGCAAATATCTTAATATGCTAACTCTAAAAGATAAACGAACTCTGGCAGACAATGTTTTCTTTGCTAAACTTTTAAAATCAGTCATTGACTATTCCCACCTTTTACCACTTATTAACATATACACCCCTAATCGTATATTGCGTAAACCCTTTACATTTTATCCGACAACATCAAAAACCAATTATAGTCGCAATTCTCCTATAAACCGCATGTGCAACACCATGAACTTAACAATGCAATTATCAAACATCGATTTGTTTGATGACAGTGTTATTTTAATAAAGCGCCATATCAAGAACAATTTTTTAAAAATGTATTTTTAGGGAAATATTGTATTAATTGTATTAATTGTATTAATTGTATTAATTGTATTAATTGTATTAATTGTATTAATTGTATTAATTGTATTAATTGTATTAATTGTATTAATTGTATTAATTGTATTAATTGTATTAATTGTATTAATTGTATTAATTGTATTAATTGTATTAATTGTATTAATTGTATTAATTGTATTAATTGTATTAATTGTATTAATTGTATTAATTGTATTAATTGTATTAATTGTATTAATTGTATTAATTGTATTAATTGTATTAATTGTATTAATTGTATTAATTGTATTAATTGTATTAATTGTATTAATTGTATTAATTGTATTAATTGTATTAATTGTATTAATTGTATTAATTGTATTAATTGTATAACTGTATAACTGTATCAACTGTATCAACTGTATCAACTGTATCAACTGTATCAACTGTATCAACTGTATCAACTGTATCAACTGTATCAACTGTATCAACTGTATCAACTGTATCAACTGTATCAACTGTATCAACTGTATCAACTGTATCAACTGTATCAACTGTATCAACTGTATTAACTGTATTAACTGTATTAACTGTATTAACTGTATTAACTGTATTAATTGTATTAATTGTATTAATTGTATTAATTGTATTAATTGTATTAATTGTATTAATTGTATAACTGTATCAACTGTATCAACTGTATCAACTGTATCAACTGTATCAACTGTATCAACTGTATCAACTGTATCAACTGTATCAACTGTATCAACTGTATCAACTGTATCAACTGTATCAACTGTATCAACTGTATCAACTGTATTAACTGTATTAACTGTATTAACTGTATTAACTGTATTAACTGTATTAACTGTATTAATTGTATTAATTGTATTAATTGTATTAATTGTATTAATTGTATTAATTGTACTAATTGTATTAATTGTATTAATTGTATTAACTGTATTAATTGTATTAATTGTATTAATTGTATTAATTGTATTAATTGTATTAATTGTATTAATTATATAAATTAAATAAATATAGAAGTGATTTTATATGCAAATTACTTAAAAAATGGAATTTATTAAATTGCAATGAAGAGGTAAAATTGTTCAACATAACGCTATTTCAAAAATTTTACTAAATAATTAAAAGGAAGATTTAAGCATAATGTCTTCTGGTAACTGATGTTTGAAGCGAGTATTTTAAACATGGAAAATCTTGTAAGCTAATTTGGACATCAATTTAAAATAAGAAGCTATTTAATTACGACGAGCATTTTTGTGGATTCTGCAGGTCCTACTTTTTGCTGTATTTTAATATATATATATATATATATATATATATATATATATATATATATATATATATATGATCATTTGGGCTTTGCACAAAAACTCCAAGTTATTATTTCATCTTATTAATTGTAATACATTAGTATTTATCAACTCATCTTGTGTAAAAAACTACTTAATATATATATACAGGGTGTCCTAACGCTTACGAAACGCTCGATTACTGCTTAATGGTAACGTTTAGCGAAAAAACTTTCAAATAAATGTTATGTATATTCAAAATGGCTACAACGTAAAATTAATTAGTGTTATACAGGGTGTTCAATAAAAAAGTTATATACCAAAGTTATGTTTTTTTAAATGGAACAACCAGTATTTTATTACAAATTCTCATTTCTAGTATCAAACTAAGGTAATTTTTATCAGGATTACCTATACCTAAATCTCATAGTTGTTGAGATATTCAACTTTTTTCAAAATCGCATGATTCATTAAAAATTTTTGTAACACCATGATTTAGATGATGCTGAACATTTAACTTTTGTAGGGGAATAGTATAAACTTGTAGTTAATGGAAACATTACACTAGTTATGAAAATAATATACAGGGTGTTCATTGCATCGTTCTCCATTTATTAAACAATTAATGCCATTAAGTCGCTTATTTCAAATGGAACACCCTGTATATTTTCAAGTAGTAAAATGCAGAATTAAATTCTCTATTCAACAATATAAGGTTACCCTATATTCATATTCAACCGTTTCCGAGTTATTAGCGAATAATTAAAAATGTTGGTACATAATTTTAAAGTTGGGTATAATTTACTTTGATCACAGGCGGCGGCGCGTTGCCTACCAAATAATATTAACTATTTGACTTCGTTGCAACAGCAACCATATTTAAGTTTTGTTTTTGTTGTTTATCAGTTTTGTATCTGTGTTGTTGTGAGGTGAACATTTGTAAAATGAAAACCTACGGTCTTAACGAAAGGATTGATATGATGTTGGTAGTTGGCAAAGCTGAAGAAAAATTGTCTATTAGCTACAAGAATTTACGCTCAAAAATTTCCTAATCGAATGCATCCTAATGCAGCTGCGTTTGAAAGATTATTGCAACGCTCTAGAAGTACTGGTAATGTTGAATATTAAAAAACTCAACAAGTAAAGCATGTTACTAATAGTGAAGGAAATCAATTATTGGTATTGGAATTTGTAGTAGAAAATCGTAATACTAGTTTGCGTAAAACCAGTCAAACAATCGGATTGAGTAAACGTAGTGTTTCAAAAATACTAAAAGCCAACAAATTTCACCCATATAAAATTTAGCTTCACCAAGAGCTTAAGAATGGGGATTTTCAAAGCAGAATAAATTTTGGATTATGGGTAATGGATCAAATCGGAGAAGATGATAATTTTTTGAATTTTGTTTTGTTCAGTGATAAAGCAACATTCCATAACAATGATTTTTTGGAATTTTTTCACATTCAACATTACCAGTACTTCTAAAGCGTTGCAATAATCTTTCAAACACAGCTCTATTAGGATGCATTCGATTAGGCAATTTTTGAGCGTAAATTCTTGTAGCTAATAGACAATTTTCTTCAGCTTCGCCAACTACCAACATCATATCAATACTTGCGTTGAGACTATAGGTTTTCATTTTACAAATGTTCACCTCACAACAACACAGATACAAAACTGATAAACAACAAAAACAAAAGCTAAACATGGCTGCTGTTGCAACGAAGTCAAATAGTTAATATTATTTGGTAGGCAACGCGCCGCCGCCTGTGATCAAAGTAAATTATACCCAACTTTAGAGTTATGTACCAACATTTTTAATTATTCGCTAATAACTCGGAAACGGTTGAATATGAATATAGGGTAACCTTATATTGTTGAATAGAGAATTTAATTCTGCATTTTACTAATTGAAAATATACAGGGTGTTCTATTTGAAATAAGCGACTTAATGGCATTAATTGTTTAATAAACGGAGAACGATGCAATGAACACCCTGTATATTATTTTCATAACTAGTGTAATGTTTCCATTAACTACAAGTTTATACTAGTTCCTACAAAAGTTAAATGTTCAGCATCATCTAAATCATGGTGTTACAAATTTTAATGAATCATGCGATTTTGAAAAAGTTGAATATCTCAACAACTATGAGATTTAGGTATAGGTAATCCTGATAATAATTGACCTTAGTTTGATACTAGAAATGAGAATTTGTAATAAAATACTGGTTGTTCCATTTAAAAAACATAACTTTGGTATATAACTTTTTATTGAACACCCTGTATAACACTAATTAATTTTACGTTGTAGCCATTTTGAATATACATAACATTTATTTGAAAGTTTTTCGCTAAACGTTACCATTAAGCAGTAATCGAGCGTTTCGCATGCGTTGGGACACCCTGAATATAAATAAGTAGTTATATATATATAATTATATATATAATATATATATATATATATAAACAAATGACGTTATTTGAGTCCGATAAGAAAATTGAATATAAAGTAAGATGTAATCCTGTAAACAATACTCTTATTGAATAATAATAAGAGCCATTGACAAATACAAATCAGGCTGGTAGTTATATAGCCATTAACAAAACATTAGCTTTATTAATTCATGGGGAGAAACATCCACTGAACCAATGGTTTCGGCTTGTTAGCCTCATCAGAGTAGACTGTTCCCAAGAACCCTATGAAGTAATCGAATAATAGCTTCGATTACTTCATGGGTTCTTGCATAACAGTGAAACTCTGATTCAGACTAATAAGCTAACTATTGGTCACGTTGGCATGTTTCTCCCTATGCAATTGCAATAACTTGTCTTAATGTTTATTTAATTAGCCTATGGGAGCATGAACCCGGGTGTCGCCACGAGAAGGTTTGTTACGTTAGCAAATAAATTTTGCTGTAACATTCCGCAAATCTCAAAGGCCCAACGTACTTTTATAGTCATTTTAAAATTTATTATGTAGTTTCGGTTCAATTCTGTACTTCCACACTTTAGTAGTGTTGGTGTTTTATCACCTGATGGCGGTTTTATTTACTTTTGCCATAGTACAGTGATTGTTTCGAAATTATATCATTATAATAGCTTCGATTACTTCATAGGGTTCTTGGGAACAGTCTACTCTGATGAGGCTAACAAGCCGAAACCATTGGTCAGTGGATGTTTCCTCCCCTATGAATTAATAAAGCTAATGTTTTGTTAATGGCTATATAACTACCAGCCCGATTTGTATTTGTCAATGGCTCTTATTATTTTCATAAGAGTTTGTTTACAGATACATCTTACTTTATATATATATATATATATATATATATATATATATATATATATAGTTAATAAGATGAAATAATACTTAGACTTTTATGCAAAGTCCAAACGAACATTTCAAATCGAGTTAGTAATTGATTAATTTTACAAATTGCTGTACCTGTATCACAGCACTCTTTTAGTGACGCTCGCAATGCGAGCCCTACCACATCACTTTTTTAGCGGCACCTCAACGAACGGCCCTTATCATATCGATTTATACATATATTGATGTGATAAAAAAGTCACGAGAGGTTATTGAAACCCAAGTTCCATAAATAAAACCCACCCAAATAGAAAGAAACCTGAAAGAATTGAAATTTTCGAAGCTGCATTGTTCCATTCTGTATAAAATTAGCTTCTTGTAAATACAAAGCCATGTAAATAAAATGCATATTTTTCGTGTATGAAACAAATCTTTCCAAGTATGTAAATAAACATGCTAGGATATAAAATGAAAAGTCATTTAAATTCGCCCGTGTTCAAAACAAACGCTATTTTCGTGTATAGATAACAAACATTTAACTTCATTGTAAGAGTTTTAAATAAATGCAAAGCCATAAAGAAAGCAAATGTAATGAATTTCTCCGTGTATTACTGAAAAACGAGTTTTCATTTTTTAAGATATAAATATAACTAATTTTTCGTGTATAAAGATGCATTAGAACATGTTTCAATCACCGTAAAGCGAATTTAATTGCATGTACAAAACCATTTATTTTATTACGATAAAGATATATTCGCTTCATTCGCCGGAGATGGCAAAGAATAATGTTAACTTTAACGCAGGTTCATTTAAAACAAAATTACATTCATTTTGTTCGAAATAACATTTTATATTAATATAGAACTTTTTTATTCAGAATCGAATGCTTCACCGTTACTAAGAAATATTTTAGAAGCAAATTAATTATTAGTAAATGCCGATACAAAGAAATCCACGATCCACTAACACGTCGTAAAATAAAACAGAAATAATGTAACCCAAGGTTTGTAGTTTTAATTGTCTTACGTAAAACAACACAAAAGAAGGAGACAGTAGTAGATAACTTTGTGCATTAGACAAGGATAAACAAAGCGTTTTACGATAAAACATAGACACAAATTTGACACAAATTAGACCATTAAAGCCGTGGAATTCGAGGAAATACTGCTTTGCGTAGGTAACTAAGATTCGAATTAAATCGCGAAAACACTAGAAGAATGACGTTGTGAGATTATTTTAATATAGAAGTCGGAACTTGATTAGAACGATGTCGTGCACGATTGATTAATTTGCGATTGTTAACAAACTTTCACAAGTTTCCGGTGCCTTCATATATCAACTAATTCTATTTACTTCGGATACATAAATATTCCTAAATCTATTCTTGTCACCATTAATTGGATTGACAAGTTACAATTATCGTTTATCTTGTAAGCATATGTCGCCCTGAAGGGTCGAACCTCAATCAGTCATTCTTTATTCCATTTACTTTTTTTACGATTTAACAAGGCACTTAAGATTAAATTTATGTTTACTTTCGCTTTATCATCAATCTTCATAAAATAATATATTACAGTCTCTACAGCGTGATCCTTACATTATTCTTATTTATTACTAACCACCAATTAGGCGGTTATAACTAAGGTTGACATTCCCTTTTCTCATAAGTCTTTACAAATACAAGTATCTATAGATTAAGATTTGAAATATATTAATCTTAATGTTACTTATTAAGATATCGTAACTGGTGCCATGACATAAAAGGTTAGAGTTATATAGTCGTTACATGAGTCTCTAATTGAATAAATTATGGCCTGGTTATTTGTTTTAAATGTAAATTTGGCTTTTGAGGTTCTTAAGTAATATTTGCGTTTTGTAAATAACAAAATTTTATTTTGTAATTTTTCTTTCAGATTTTTTTTAAAAAGAGGTAAAGAAGAAGTAACTGTAGTACAAATTTAATGGATACCTTGTAACGAATACGATTACCTGCTTCATTAATGTACGCTTTTGTTCTAAATATTTATTTAACAAAAATCCTTTATTATACAGAAAATATCAAATTCCTATTTTAGAAATATAATATCAATTTGTTACTTAGAACTCCACCTATGTCTATGGATTCGAAGTAGAATTTAGGTTTTCTTTTATCTGTGTATGTGTTGATGCAACAATCCGTATCTGCGCGTGCTTGAATAATAAATTGCCTCGTGCTTAAGGTTCGTTATTTAACGTCCGAATGTAATCAGATAAACAAGCTTGTTAAGACGTGGGCCAGCACGTTTTAAAAACATACAGCCCCAAAGGCAGGTGAAATGGTGTCAACGTATACCATTACACCAACTTATAATTTAATCGACCTATTGTTGCTGTACAATAAACATCATCTACGGTAGGTGAATAAATTTCAATTTTGCATCCAAATCATTTTCTCGATTCCTTTTCAGCGCAAGTTATATGTAAATACAGTATTGAAACGCAACAAATTTTAGGTAGACACGTAATGTGTGGAGTATTGAAGCGTTGAATTTTATGTATCTAATCGTTATGGAACACTGAAGCACAATTTTTTGTTATGTAGTATTGAAAGTTAAAATTCTCGAATGTTGTTATAAAGTATGGTGGAATTTTCCGTAAATTTTGTTTTGTATAGATGTCAAGCTGTAAAGCCGTGCACGTGTGAACCGCGCACCTGTTGTTGTAACTACACGATGGTTGACAAAGCTGATGTTTAGCGGATAATATGTGGTGAGTCTTCTCTAATTCTAATTCCATTTTCGTTTCACGGAACCATTACTGGAAATATAATAATAATTTTTGTAAATTTTATATAGTAGTTCCTCTCAATATGGCCACATGGACTTCCGTTGACACGTTTCGCCCAATTGGGGTTTATCAGTACAAGAGTAGAGAAGTTATTTCTAAATGTATAAATTATGGAAAGTCAGCACACCAAGCTCTTATTTTAAGTCTTCGTGATGTTTTACCTTACTTTGCGAGGTTAAATAACAATCAACACGCAGGAGATCGGCTCAGTTGCAATTTTCATAGCCCAAATGTTATAATGAAACTGAATTTTAGTCACAAATTAATTGAAATTATGAAAATTAATTGACGAGCGACTCTCAATAAGGACACGGCCACTTACATACCTTTCGCTTAATTTGTACGTTTTGAATAACAACTTTGCTATTCCTGTTTTGACAAGTCTCAGTAAGGGCGGAACACGTCGCCAGGATGCCTACGTGGAATATTTAGATTCAATTTTTACAATTCCTGTTCCGACTAATAATTAGATCAACATATAGTGTAACATAATTTTAAATATATAAGATATAACGAATCTTGTGTATTCGTTTAACTTCTTTAATTTTTGTAGTAATCAATTCTGTTTTCTTAAACGTGCTGTATCCTGTATCCTATTATGTACACGCTCGTTTTCTTTGCATAAATCCTGCTCATATTTTTACATATGTATAAATACAAGATACATTTTCGTTTTCTTCCAAATATATAAAGATATTTTTATTCCACTGCAGTTGATTATAAATCGATATTATATAAAAAGTTTACCTTCTGTTTTAAATTCTACAGGAAGCTATCCTGGAGGTAGGAAAATTGAATCGAAATTAAAGAAAACGAAAACTGCACATGCTTTTTAAAGCTTTCTCTTATACTGTGCGTCGCTATTAAACCATTTTAGAAAATCCCATTTTTAAGGGTTTCACGTTATAACGCTTTCCGCTTTTCTTAAAAAATAAGGCACTATTCGTAGCGCTCATTTCTAAGTTATAAATCGTTACGCTGATGGAATAATGAGGGAAGAAAAACGTGCATTTAGTATTAGTGTAGCGCTATTTGTACCAATAGGTAAACTGACTGCTCAAAAATCGATATTATATAAAAAGTTTACCTTCTGTTTTAAATTCTACAGGAAGCTATCCTGGAGGTAGGAAAATTGAATCGAAATTAAAGAAAACGAAAACTGCACATGCTTTTTAAAGCTTTCTCTTATACTGTGCGTCGCTATTAAACCATTTTAGAAAATCCCATTTTAAGGGTTTCGTACGCTGTTTTAAAAATAAGCACTTGTAGCTCATTTCAAGTTATAAATCTGCATTCGCATGTATTTTGATCGTTTCCTCTGTAATTAAAGATAAACATTTTAAATTTAATGTTCAAGTTATATAATTTAAATACTGATTCTATTACTAATTCTACTATTAGTTATTACGAATATATATATGTATCTTTTTAAATTTTGAACTATTCTCATTACCTTATATTAATATAAAAACTGATTAGTCTCAGATTAATATTAGTAGATAATATAAGATATAAACGAAGTAACCATATTACATAATATAGAATTAGTTTGAGTGCTACAATCGCTACTATTGCTACAAACATCTCAACCCTAACTTAGTAAATTTTGTAGTTCAAACATGTAAATTTTACATCAGAGTTATGACGGATTATCACTTATGATTACATCCTCATACGGCGGGATCAATTTCTTAGACTCTCGTTGTCCCGTTCTTGGTAAATTTGTAACGTGGTGCATATCGGTAGTAACAGCTATCACCTAAGAGAAAAATAAGAGCGTTAGAGATAAACAGCACTACATTACAACTCACGATAACACCCCGAAAACGTAGTTGCCTTTCCGAACTCCGGTGCTGAAGTGATTTATCAAGGTTAATGTAAATTACCGCCATCATTTCAACATTCATTCATCGCTTCGCGGAATGGGTTTATTTAACGCTAACGACTTCGATAATACGTGTTCACAGTACATTTCCCAAAAGCAATAAATAATCTCGGAGTATTTTAACATATTTATACATATCAAAATCATTATAATTCTACAATATAAGTAATAATTTATAGAATAAATAGCACCAAATTGAGAAACAAAGGAACTACTTTACCTTTATACAAAAGTAACAGACTTATTATATATAAGGGATGGAAACTGGTTTTCCAATAATTGAAAAGACGCTTTAAGTAATAATTCATTTAACACGTAAGAAGAGTTGTGGAAAATAGGGTAAGTTAAAATAGTATAATAATCAAAGGAATATGTTATATCAAACATGAAAACCACGTTGTTTTCTAAGTTTGTGATTGCTTTTCCATTATTTTCAAAGATGTATACATTAGCAGTTTGAACCTATTCTTCTAAACCAAATCTCAGTTTATGCTAAACCATAAACCAATATAATTAATAATTTTGTACCGTACCTTGCACATATAGTACAACTTCTACTGAAAATCTATTTAATGTAATTAAGAAGACTAAGAAGAAATAATTCCAGTACGGAATGGAGTTTGTACCAGTAAAGAAACCAGACAGACATCAATCTCAAACAAAGCGATAGATAAGAGAATTCAAGTTTTACAAAGCATAGCTTACCGCTATTTACCATTATGGACGTAGAACAATATTCTTAGGCGTAGGTATTTGCAAAACAGGATTTACATGTCAACGCTTTTTGGAGCTGATTATTAAAATCTATTTGTTACCAGTACCCACGAACAAACAGTAAACAGACTTTTGGGCCTATAAAATTCAGTCCGTTAAAAGGAATAAGCGGATGTTCTCCATTTGTACGTTTTCTTGCAGGATACATCTTAATAAACAGATGTCCGTAAAACCCTTTAAAGAAATATATATATATATATATATATATATATATATATATATATAATATATATATATATATATATTTCTTTAAAGGGTTTTACGGACATCTGTTTATTAAGATGTATCCTGCAAGAAAACGTACAAATGGAGAACATCCGCTTATTCCTTAACGGACTGAATTTTATAGGCCCAAAAGTCTGTTTACTGTTTGTTCGTGGTACTGGTCAAATTTAATAATCAGCTCCAAAAAGCGTTGACATGTAAATCTGTTTTGCAAATACCTACGCCTAAGAATATTGTTCTACGTCCATAATGGTAAATAGCGGTAAGTATGCTTTGTAAAACTTGAATTCTATCTATCGCTTTGTTTGAGATTGATGTCTGTCTGGTTTCTTTACTGGTACAAACTCCATTCCGTACTCGGAATTATTTCTTCTAGTCTTCTAATTACATTAAATAGATTTTCAGTGAAGTTGTACTATATGTGCAAGGTACGGTACAAATTAATTATATTGGTTTATGGTTTAGCATAAACTGAGATTTGGTTTAGAAGAATAGGTTCAAACTGCTAATGTATACATCTTTGAAAATAATGGAAAAGCAATCACAAACTTAGAAAACAACGTGGTTTTCATGTTTGATATAACATATTCGCTTTGATTATTATACTATTTTAACTTACCCTATTTTCCACAACTCTTCTTACGTGTTAAATGAATTATTACTAAAGCGTCTTTTCAATTATTGGAAAACCAGTTTCCATCCCTTATATATAATAAGTCTGTTACTTTTTGTATAAAGGTAAAGTAGTTCCTGTTGTCTCAATTTGGTGCTATTTATTCTATAAATTATTACTTATATTGTAGAATTATAATGATTTTGATATGTATAAATATGTTAAAATACTCTCCGAGATTATTTATTGCTTTTGGGAAATGTACTGTGAACACGTATTATCGAAGTCGTTAGCCGTTAATAAACCCATTCCGCGAAGCGATGAATGAATGTTGAAATGATGGCGGTAATTTACATTAACCTTGATAAATCACTTCAGCACCGGAGTTCGGAAAGGCAACTACGTTTTCGGGTGTGTTATCGTGTGAGTTGTAATGTAGTGCTCGTTTATCTCTAACCGCTCTTATTTTCTCTTAGGTGATAGCTGTTACTACCGATATGCACCACGTTACAAATTTACCAAGAACGGGACAACGAGAGTCTAAGAAATTGATCCCGCCGTATGAGGATGTAATCATAAGTGATAATCCGTCATAACTCTGATGTAAAATTTACATGTTTGAACTACAAAATTTACTAAGTTAGTTGAGATGTTTGTAGCAATAGTAGCGATTGTAGCACTAAACTAATTCTATATTATGTAATATGGTTACTTCGTTTATATCTTATATTATCTACTAATATTAATCTGAGACTAATCAGTTTTTATATTAATATAAGGTAATGAGAATAGTTCAAAATTTAAAAAGATACTATATATATTCGTAATAACTAATAGTAGAATTAGTAATAGAATCAGTATTTAAATTATATAACTTGAACATTAAATTTAAAATGTTTATCTTTAATTACAAAGGCGATCATGGCAGTCATTACCTATGCAAATGCGTACAAATACTAAATGCACGTTTTCTTCCTCATTATTCCATCAGCGTAACGATTTATAACTTAGAAATGAGCGACGTAGTCCTTATTAAGAAAAGCGAGCGTTATAACGTGAAACCCTTAAAATGGGATTTTCTAAAATGGTTTAATACGACAGTATAAAGAAAGCTTTAAAACTGCAGTTTTCGTTTAATTCGAAATTTCCTACCTCAGGTATTCTGGAATAAAACAGAATAAACTTTATTAATTCATTTATATCAATGCAGTGGAATAAAAATATCGATTTATATATTTGGAAGAAAACGAAAATGTATCTTGTGATTTATACATATGTACAAAATATGAGCAGGATTTATGCAAAGAAAACGAAGCGTGTACATAATAGGATACAGGATACAGCACGTTTAAGAAAACAGAATTGATTACTACAAAATTAAAGAAGTTAAACGAATACACAAGATTCGTTATATCTTATAGATTTAAAATTATGTTACACTATATGTTGATCTAATTATTAGTCGGAACAGGAATTGTAAAAATTGAATCTAAATATTCCACGTAGGCATCCTGGCGACGTGTTCCGCCCTTACTGAGACTTGTCAAAACAGGAATAGCAAAGTTGTTATTCAAAACGTACAAATTAAGCGAAAGGTATGTAAGTGGCCGTGTCCTTATTGAGAGTCGCTCGTCAATTAATTTTCATAATTTCAATTAATTTGTGACTAAAATTCAGTTTCATTATAACATTTGAGCTATGAAAATTGCAACTGAGCCGATCTCCTGCGTGTTGATTGTTATTTAACCTCGCAAAGTAAGGTAAAACATCACGAAGACTTAAAATAAGAGCTTGGTGTGCTGACTTTCCATAATTTATACATTTAGAAATAACTTCTCTACTCTTGTACTGATAAACCCCAATTGGGCGAAACGTGTCAACGGAAGTCCATGTGGCCATATTGAGAGGAACTACTATATAAAATTTACAAAAATTATTATTATATTTCCAGTAATGGTTCCGTGAAACGAAAATGGAATTAGAATTAGAGAAGACTCACCACATATTATCCGCTAAACATCAGCTTTGTCAACCATCGTGTGTAGTTACAACAACAGGTGCGCGCGGTTCACACGTGCACGGCTTTACAGCTTGACATCTATACAAAACAAAATTTACGGAAAATTCCACCATACTTTATAACAACATTCGAGAATTTTAACTTTCAATACTACATAACAAAAAATTGTGCTTCAGTGTTCCATAACGATTAGATACATAAAATTCAACGCTTCAATACTCCACACATTACGTGTCTACCTAAAATTTGTTGCGTTTCAATACTGTATTTACATATAACTTGCGCTGAAAAGGAATCGAGAAAATGATTTGGATGCAAAATTGAAATTTATTCACCTACCGTAGATGATGTTTATTGTACAGCAACAATAGGTCGATTAAATTATAAGTTGGTGTAATGGTATACGTTGACACCATTTCACCTGCCTTTGGGCTGTATGTTTTAAAACGTGCTGGCCCACGTCTTAACAAGCTTGTTTATCTGATTACATTCGGACGTTAAATAACGAACCTTAAGCACGAGGCAATTTATTATTCAAGCACGCGCAGATACGGATTGTTGCATCAACATACACAGATAAAAGAAAACCTAAATTCTACTTCGAATCCATAGACATAGGTGGAGTTCTAAGTAACAAATTGATATTATATTTCTAAAATAGGAATTTGATATTTTCTGTATAATAAAGGATTTTTGTTAAATAAATATTTAGAACAAAAGCGTACATTAATGAAGCAGGTAATCGTATTCGTTACAAGGTATCCATTAAATTTGTACTACAGTTACTTCTTCTTTACCTCTTTTTAAAAAAAATCTGAAAGAAAAATTACAAAATAAAATTTTGTTATTTACAAAACGCAAATATTACTTAAGAACCTCAAAAGCCAAATTTACATTTAAAACAAATAACCAGGCCATAATTTATTCAATTAGAGACTCATGTAACGACTATATAACTCTAACCTTTTATGTCATGGCACCAGTTACGATATCTTAATAAGTAACATTAAGATTAATATATTTCAAATCTTAATCTATAGATACTTGTATTTGTAAAGACTTATGAGAAAAGGAATGTCAACCTTAGTTATAACCGCCTAATTGGTGGTTAGTAATAAATAAGAATAATGTAAGGATCACGCTGTAGAGACTGTAATATATTATTTTATGAAGATTGATGATAAAGCGAAAGTAAACATAAATTTAATCTTAAGTGCCTTGTTAAATCGTAAAAAAAGTAAATGGAATAAAGAATGACTGATTGAGGTTCGACCCTTCAGGGCGACATATGCTTACAAGATAAACGATAATTGTAACTTGTCAATCCAATTAATGGTGACAAGAATAGATTTAGGAATATTTATGTATCCGAAGTAAATAGAATTAGTTGATATATGAAGGCACCGGAAACTTGTGAAAGTTTGTTAACAATCGCAAATTAATCAATCGTGCACGACATCGTTCTAATCAAGTTCCGACTTCTATATTAAAATAATCTCACAACGTCATTCTTCTAGTGTTTTCGCGATTTAATTCGAATCTTAGTTACCTACGCAAAGCAGTATTTCCTCGAATTCCACGGCTTTAATGGTCTAATTTGTGTCAAATTTGTGTCTATGTTTTATCGTAAAACGCTTTGTTTATCCTTGTCTAATGCACAAAGTTATCTACTACTGTCTCCTTCTTTTGTGTTGTTTTACGTAAGACAATTAAAACTACAAACCTTGGGTTACATTATTTCTGTTTTATTTTACGACGTGTTAGTGGATCGTGGATTTCTTTGTATCGGCATTTACTAATAATTAATTTGCTTCTAAAATATTTCTTAGTAACGGTGAAGCATTCGATTCTGAATAAAAGTTCTATATTAATAAAAATGTTATTTCGAACAAAATGAATGTAATTTTGTTTTAAATGAACCTGCGTTAAAGTTAACATTATTCTTTGCCATCTCCGGCGAATGAAGCGAATATATCTTTATCGTAATAAAATAAATGGTTTTGTACATGCAATTAAATTCGCTTTACGGTGATTGAAACATGTTCTAATGCATCTTTATACACGAAAAATTAGTTATATTTATATCTTAAAAAATGAAAACTCGTTTTTCAGTAATACACGGAGAAATTCATTACATTTGCTTTCTTTATGGCTTTGCATTTATTTAAAACTCTTACAATGAAGTTAAATGTTTGTTATCTATACACGAAAATAGCGTTTGTTTTGAACACGGGCGAATTTAAATGACTTTTCATTTTATATCCTAGCATGTTTATTTACATACTTGGAAAGATTTGTTTCATACACGAAAAAATATGCATTTTATTTACATGGCTTTGTATTTACAAGAAGCTAATTTTTATACAGAATGGAACAATGCAGCTTCGAAAATTTCAATTCTTTCAGGTTTCTTTCTATTTGGGTGGGTTTTATTTATGGAACTTGGGTTTCAATAACCTCTCGTGACTTTTTTATCACATCAATATATGTATAAATCGATATGATAAGGGCCGTTCGTTGAGGTGCCGCTAAAAAAGTGATGTGGTAGGGCTCGCATTGCGAGCGTCACTAAAAGAGTGCTGTGATACAGGTACAGCAATTTGTAAAATTAATCAATTACTAACTCGATTTGAAATGTTCGTTTGGACTTTGCATAAAAGTCTAAGTATTATTTCATCTTATTAACTATATATATATATATATATATATATATATATATATATATAAAGTAAGATGTATCTGTAAACAAACTCTTATGAAAATAATAAGAGCCATTGACAAATACAAATCGGGCTGGTAGTTATATAGCCATTAACAAAACATTAGCTTTATTAATTCATAGGGGAGGAAACATCCACTGACCAATGGTTTCGGCTTGTTAGCCTCATCAGAGTAGACTGTTCCCAAGAACCCTATGAAGTAATCGAAGCTATTATAATGATATAATTTCGAAACAATCACTGTACTATGGCAAAAGTAAATAAAACCGCCATCAGGTGATAAAACACCAACACTACTAAAGTGTGGAAGTACAGAATTGAACCGAAACTACATAATAAATTTTAAAATGACTATAAAAGTACGTTGGGCCTTTGAGATTTGCGGAATGTTACAGCAAAATTTATTTGCTAACGTAACAAACCTTCTCGTGGCGACACCCAAGGAAGATTATAAGTAAGATGTTCGAAACAACTCTTATGAAAATAATAAGAGCCATTGACAAATACAAATCGGGCTGGTAGTTATTAGCATTAACAAAACATTAGCTTTATTAATTCATGGGAAACATCCACTGACCAATGGTTTGGCTGTTAGCCTCATCAGAGTAGACTGTTCCCAAGAACCCCATGAAGTAATCGAAGCTATTGATTCGATTACTATCAGGGTTCTTGGGAACAGTCTACTCTGATGAGGCTAACAAGCCGAAACTCATTAGTTCATGGAGTCATGAATTAATCAATGCAATGTTTTGTTAAGCTATATAACACAGCCCGATTGTATTGTCAATGGACTATTATTCGATTACTTCATAAGAGGTTCTTAGCGAGATACAGTCTTACTCTTATATTAATTCTTATAGCACTGAAATAATTGGTCAGATGGAATGTATTACTCTTAATGTAACGTTAATAAACTTATAATGTTATTATTAATGGCTAAACTAAAATATATGTATACAGGGTGTCAATGAAAGCTCTTATCAAAGATGTTTGTTTAAATGGAAAACCATATTTCTATTCAAATGTCTATTTCTATATCAAACTAAGTAATTATTATAATTACTATACTAACTCATAGTTGTTGAATATTAATTTTTCAAAATGATGATTCATTAAAATTGTGTAACAACCAGATTTGATTGCTGAAATTAACTCTTGTCGAATAGTATCAAACTGGTAAGTTATATGGCTAAACATACATAGTTATGAAATATTACGGTTTCAAAATGCATGTTCTACATTTATGTAACAATTAATATTAGTGTTAACATTTCAATAAAATGTATATATTCAAATTGTAGTTAAATGGAATAAATTCCTAGTTATAAATATAAGTTACATATTCTATTCACCGTTTCCGGTTATTACAAAATTAAGGTAATTTTATCATAATTAACATCTGTATAATTTCATCAGGTTGCTACCAAATGAGATATTAAATTCTTGTTCAACAATCCATGTTTACATTATTTTTGTATCACCGTTTACGAGTTGATTAGCTGAACATTTAAAATGAATTGTTAACGATAGTATTATATATGTTGGTAGTTAATGAGAAACATTGATCACTAGTTAGCTACAAATAATATTACTAGATTGCTTCGAATGCATCGTATAAGCTCGTGTTTTAAAATTTTGCAATGCTTTGAAGTGACTTATGTTAAATGAAAACATCCAACGAATATTGTATGAATGTTGTTTATATGCAAACAGAAATTAAAATATCTCTATCTCAACGAATTTATCAAGTTACCCATAATCAAATTCTATTAACTGTTTCGAAAGATTATTCAAGTCTTTAGCAAATTAATGGTAAATTTGTTGGCTTGATTTAAAACTCTACCAATCATTGTTTATGGTTGAATGTATTACTTTATCACACATTGCCATACCAAATAATATTCTAACTATTATCATCTTTCGTTGCATTTTTACATATTCAAATTATAGTACTTCTAGCTTTGAATAATCCAAACCATGTCTTAAGCTTCTTGGATTGAGCTAAATCTTGTATATGAGTGAAATTTTTCGCTTTCTACAAATGAAAACCTTTGTCTCAGACCGTATTTTATTGACATGGTTCTAGCGAAACTAGATAAAAATGTTATTACTACAAAATTCAAAACCTAAAAGTTGCCTTTGCAAAAGTCAAATAGCTAATTTATTTGTAGAAGCTGTGTATTCAAAGAAATTTACCAGACTTTAAATTGTCAACTTTAATATTCGCTATAACTGGTAAACTGTTGAATAGTGAAATATAGGGTAAATTCATTGTTAATAGAGAATTTATTCTCACTTTGAACTTAAAATCATACATTCCATTTGAAAAGGATTATGCATTTTCGATTTAATCACAACCCAGATACGATCCAATAACACCTTATATTATGCTTTGCAACGAAGTCCCATTCTAATATTATCTTGGTGCAAGCCCTACAAAGTAAATTTACTCTCTAACTGGTGTAAAATTTAATGATATGCGCATTTTAAAATTATATCTAAAACTACGGTTTAGTCATAGGTAACCTGTAAAATTATTGTTTGAACTAGAGAATTTACGCATTTTAACTAAAATTACGGTTGTTCCATTTAAAAAATAACCTTAATGGTATTAATTTTTATAAACTGTAGTAACATAGCAATTTTACTTGTATGCATTTTAATATCATAACATTAAGTACTTCTAAAGTTAATATTCTGTTAAACGTTCAGCTCATTAGAGAATCATTTCGATTAGGAACAATTATTAATGAGCGTATTTTAAAGATAGTTGAATAACAACTAATGAGTTTAGCAATTAATACATGATAATAATACCTTAGTTTTGTAAGCCAAATGATAAATTTTATATTATAAATATGTTCATTTAAAACAAACAGATAATAGACTGATGAACACACAAAAACCACTAATTAAATACTTTGCATTTTGAATTGATAGTCCAAATTAGTTAAAGTTTTTGTTAAAACCGTTTAAACCATTAGCCGAAGCTTATCGTAAATTATACCCCTTTAATATATTATAGTACCAAATTTTAAATAGCTAATGTTAACAATTTACATATGAATATAATAACTTCATTTTAGTGCAATAGAGACCATTTTAAATATCCCATTTTAGGTTTACTTATAATATATACGGTTTCATTTAAAAATAAGCACTATAAGTAGGCCATTCTAGTATAAATCGTTCCTAGAAAATGGGAAGAAACGTGCAATTAGATATAGCCTTATTTTACAATTATGTCAAACTAGCTGTAAAATTTCTCCATGTATTAAAATACACAGTTTAAACTAGTTCCAGTAAAATTTAAAATGTCTTACAATCTCTTTATATTCATTTTAGTATTTAAATTTTGAAATTCATTGCGTTATTATTGAAAAATTGATTATCTCAATTAATATTGAGATATTAAGTAAATAGAGTAATCCTATTAAAATTAATTAGTTTAGATCTAAATCGCCATTGTAAATTTCAACCGTAATAAAATTTTGTTGTTCAACATTAAAATTTTACATAATTTGCGTATTATAACTTATATTACCCTGTATAACAGGCGAGATAATTTTTAGATTGTGTCCCTATTTGGTAAATATGTAACTGGTATTCGTAGAAAGTTTATCGCCTAAAGTACATTAAGAGTAAGAGCATTTCGTAATTAGGACCCCGTATATAATATCTAAGTAGTTTTTACACAAGATGAGTTGATAAATACTAATGTATTACAATTAATAAGATTTGAAATTAATAACTTGGAGTTTATGTGCAAATAGCCCAAATGATCATATATATATATATATATATATATATATATATATATATATATATATATTAAAATACAGCAAAAGTTAGGACCTGCAGAATCCATCAAAAATGCTCGTCGTAATTAAATAGCTTCTTATTTTAAATTGATGTCCAAATTAGCTTACAAGATTTTCCATGTTTAAAATACTCGTTTCAAACATCAGTTACCAGAAGACATTATGCTTAAATCTTCCTTTTAATTATTTAGTAAAATTTTTGAAATAGCGTTATGTTGAACAATTTTACCTCTTCATTGCAATTTAATAAATTCCATTTTTTAAGTCGCTATTAAACCATTTTAGAAAATCCCATTTTTAAGGGTTTCACGTTATAACGCTTTCCGCTTTTCTTAAAAAATAAGGCACTATTCGTAGCGCTCATTTCTAAGTTATAAATCGTTACGCTGATGGAATAATGAGGGAAGAAAAACGTGCATTTAGTATTAGTGTAGCGCTATTTGTACCAATAGGTAAACTGACTGCTCAAAAATTGATCGCCTCTCTGTAATTAAAAGATAAACATTTTAAATTTAATGTTCAAGTTATATAATTTAAATACTGATTCTATTACTAATTCTACTATTAGTTATTACGAATATATATATGTATCTTTTTTAAATTTTGAACTATTCTCATTACCTTATATTAATATAAAAAACTGATTAGTCTCAGATTAATATTAGTAGATAATATAAGATATAAACGAAGTAACCATATTACATAATATAGAATTAGTTTAGAGTGCTACAATCGCTACTATTGCTACAAACATCTCAACCCTAACTTAGTAAATTTTGTAGTTCAAACATGTAAATTTTTACATCAGAGTTATGACGGATTATCACTTATGATTACATCCTCATACGGCGGGATCAATTTCTTAGACTCTCGTTGTCCCGTTCTTGGTAAATTTGTAACGTGGTGCATATCGGTAGTAACAGCTATCACCTAAGAGAAAAATAAGAGCGGTTAGAGAGATAAACGAGCACTACATTACAACTCACACGATAACACACCCCGAAAACGTAGTTGCCTTTCCGAACTCCGGTGCTGAAGTGATTTATCAAGGTTAATGTAAATTACCGCCATCATTTCAACATTCATTCATCGCTTCGCGGAATGGGTTTATTTAACTTGGCTAACGACTTCGATAATACGTGTTCACAGTACATTTCCCAAAAGCAATAAATAATCTCGAGAGTATTTTAACATATTTATACATATCAAAATCATTATAATTCTACAATATAAGTAATAATTTATAGAATAAATAGCACCAAATTGAGGAAACAAAGGGAACTACTTTACCTTTATACAAAAAGTAACAGACTTATTATATATAAGGGATGGAAACTGGTTTTCCAATAATTGAAAAAGACGCTTTAAGTAATAATTCATTTAACACGTAAGAAGAGTTGTGGAAAATAGGGTAAGTTAAAATAGTATAATAATCAAAGGAATATGTTATATCAAACATGAAAACCACGTTGTTTTCTAAGTTTGTGATTGCTTTTCCATTATTTTCAAAGATGTATACATTAGCAGTTTGAACCTATTCTTCTAAACCAAATCTCAGTTTATGCTAAACCATAAACCAATATAATTAATAATTTTGTACCGTACCTTGCACATATAGTACAACTTCTACTGAAAATCTATTTAATGTAATTAAGAAGACTAAGAAGAAATAATTCCGAGTACGGAATGGAGTTTGTACCAGTAAAGAAACCAGACAGACATCAATCTCAAACAAAGCGATAGATAAGAGAATTCAAGTTTTTACAAAAGCATAGCTTACCGCTATTTACCATTATGGACGTAGAACAATATTCTTAGGCGTAGGTATTTGCAAAACAGGATTTACATGTCAACGCTTTTTTTGGAGCTGATTATTAAAAATCTATTTGTTACCAGTACCCACGAACAAACAGTAAACAGACTTTTGGGCCTATAAAATTCAGTCCGTTAAAAGGAATAAGCGGATGTTCTCCATTTGTA
Organism: Platerodrilus igneus; assembly: GCA_036346225.1. Classification (NCBI taxonomy): domain Eukaryota; kingdom Metazoa; phylum Arthropoda; class Insecta; order Coleoptera; family Lycidae; genus Platerodrilus; species Platerodrilus igneus. The sequence continues at coordinate 536,342 of JARFIW010000412.1, forward strand.
CGTTTTTTCTTGCAGGATACATCTTAATAAACAGATGTCCGTAAAACCCTTTAAAGAAATATATATATATATATATATATATATATATATAATAGATTCTTTGTTTCTGGACGTTATTAATATTAAATTAAGATTCGATTTTGGGTTTTACTCCGTCCAAATGTCATAAATTAATCAAAATTTGCCAAAGTCATTTATTAATAACTGACGTTTCGGAAAGTATGTTTCCTTACACTTAGTTATTTATTAAACTATTGGTTTTATGAAATTCATCACAAAATTTCATAAAACCAATAGTTTAATAAATAACTAAGTGTAAGGAAACATACTTTCCGAAACGTCAGTTATTAATAAATGACTTTGGCATATTTTGATTAATTTATGACATTTGGACGAAGTAAAACCCAAAATCGAATCTTAATTTTTTATATATATATATATATATATATATATATTAATTTGAAATAGGTTTATTTCAACTTGACGTTTCGGCACATACTTTGTGCCTTTTTCAAAAGCTATAAAAGAATGGAAATAGCAGAAAATATATAAATATACAGATGTAACTTACTTCAAGTATTAAACACAAGTAATTGAAATTAAAACGAAAAAATGATAGACACTTAAAATTAAATACAAAAATTATACAGTTCTGACAAAAAGGTAACGTTGGTAATAAGGATTCCTAGAAATGCAGTTTCAAAAATTTCAGGAGTACGTTACAGCATGGATAGTAATTTTTAAAAATACAGAAAGATATTGAATTAATGTAGGTGATGTTGGTGTTGTTTAAATTGACTCATGTTATACAATGCAGAGTACATTTTATGAATATTGTCTACATCTAGTCTATTATTAATTGGATTTTGTTCTTTATTAATATGATAGGATTCTAAAAATAGCCTAATTTTGTAATTCGGTTCATTATCCAAAATGACAGCATCTTCAAAGAGAGGTTTGTGCTTGGTGGTATATACGTGAGAATCTAAAGCACATTTATTGGAATTCTTACCACAATCACTTTTGTGTTGGGTCAAACGATTTCTCAACCACTGACAAGTCTGTCCAATGTAACAGCTATGGCAGCTACATTCAACATAGAATGCTGTGATACTCCAGCCCCTACGATTTGGTGTACATCAGGCCCCACGATTGGGCATGTCATAAAATGCTGTGATATTTTTATTAGCCCCTTTGACCAATCAAGTACCTATGATGTGAAATGTTAAAATGTTTCTTTTCCTCAACTAGCCGATTCAATTAAAAAAAGAAATTCTACAGTACATTATATAATGATTAAATATTTACAACTTTTAAAATCTTCCCCTTTTCAAAATATTTACATATACCAAATTTATGAAATTGAAGCCAGCACAACTAGCCTTTTAGCTTATTTTTAGAGACCTTTGAAACGTTTCAAGATGCTTATTACCTTTTTCATAAACTGATCAATGAAACTACTGTTTTGTTGACTCTTACAAATACGAAAAATATTGAATTAAAACAGTTTTCAGTAATAAATTATATCAATATCACTAACCTGGAATGGTTCCTCTGCATCCCCCAAGAGTTTTCGTGCCCAGTCTGAGTATTTAGAGTTAAATTTGGAGGTCGACATTAAAATCAAAATACTATCCAAATCGTTATAAAAATCCCATTTAAATTTCAGTGTTAGAGCCAGTATTAAGATGCCAGTAATAAGTTAATCCAATTTAAGATTCAATTTGAATATCAGTAAATAAAAGATTTTCCATGTCCGTAATTAACAAGACAGTAATAGAACATTTACCATGTCAGTATTTAACAAGAAGTATTTACCCAGAAGTAATCAACCATAAGTAATTAACCAGAGTAATTAACAGGAGGTAATGAACAGGAGACCTGTTTTATTTATGTTAGAAATGTATTTTTATTAAGTCGTTGTTTACTTACGTCTATAATAGATCGACTCATACTTGCACAATTCGTACACTTTTCAAAATGATTTTAATTTACTTTCGTCTCACTGGTTACGTAAATAATTTAGCACTTCAGAGTATCGTCGTAGCCCAGTTTAAAATGTATACTAAACTCGTCGCTCAATTCTTATTGTATTTAAAGCCGTACCTCTCTTGTTTTCCATTCGTTCATTCACGTGTTGGGACGACACCTTTCGCCTTTATCTTTGTGTATTCCGGGAATTTCACCAATTGTTTAGTTCAAATATTCGTATGAATGCTTGACTTGTCACGCATTCATTTACATATCATGGTATTAAATTGAGAAATTCCAAAACTTTCCGTTCATTAAATCACGTATTCGGTGTTTATTACTTATTTTAATCTAAACCGAAATAATCGGGTGCTTGTTTATTTCCTAGTTAATATTGGATTTTTGAACAAATGTAATTCTTTATGTCACGTACGATTTTCAAATAATGTATAATTTAGACTGCGTATACGATAATATATTTAACGCACTTGTTAAATATTTATGAAGCCAATTCATATAGGTTTTCCGTTGATTTATTTTTAATACATTTTGTTGTGTTTTCAAATCTTATCTTAACTTGTACTTACTCTTGAATATTTCTATATTCTTATGCATTTAATCTCATGTATTTTTATATACAGTGTGCTCTCAACTAACAATATGTATAGTGACCTATTTACACTTATAATATCTGTAATTATGTGCTTTCGTTAACTGGAAGTTGCTTTTATTTGTTCTACGACCCCTGTGACTTAACCTACCCCTAAACTACACTATAATTATAGCAATATATATATATATATATATATATATATATAAATATTTTAGGTAGTTAATTACACAAGGTAAGTTGATAAATACTATCGTATTATAGTGAATAAGATGAAATAATAACTTAGATTTGAATTGATCATTTGGGCTTTGCATAAAAGTCTAAGTTATTATTTCATCTTATTCACTATAATATATATATATATATATATTGCTGTGAAACCTCCAAAATCCGTGAACTACGCTTTTCGCCTCGGCCGCTCACCTAATTTTATAAACCTCCTCATTCATAAAATTAAACAACACATTCCTACCACAAACATCAACGTTAACTCTATTTACATCAATATTCAGAATACATTAAATTCTCAAATTAAATTTCAGCATAAAATTCAGTTTTCAAAAAAATTTCAAGATTAATTTTATTATCATTTTAATGTGCATCCAGAATTAAAGTCCTTGTTGGATGCCTACTAATTAATATAACAATATAAGCAGACCGAGTCTGAGTATAAAGGAGCATCTACCACCCCTTTACGTTAATTAACCAGGTTCGTCTAATTGAGCTCAAAGACATACCCAAATTTTCATCATATTCCCGAACATTAAAACAAAATACCCCTTTTTACTTAAACAAGCAAATTTCATCTTAAAATTAAACTTTTATGGTTAGTACAATTTCACTAATGTCCATTTAAAGTAAATCAATTATAAAGTCATTCAATACACACAAAATGTCAAACAAAATAGCATAATTTACCTGAAGGTTACTGTCCTCGTAGCTTCAAAGTATCGTTTCTTTAGTTAATCACACCATTCAACAGGATTATATTTACGGCTTCTGATTCTCTACGCTTTTAAAATTTTCTCCATCACCATCCATTAAAAGTCGTTTCTGGGCCTTTCCGGAACTCATCTGTGTTTATCTGACCCTTGTTTCATGGATCCAGACACGTATTTGAACCATTTAATTATTAACACCCCCGAAAAATAGCAAAGAAATTCATGCGTCTGTCACCAATATACGCCAAAACTGCCTACTTTTGTGTATACATTCGTCGTTGTAAATTTTGCTAATTGGTACAGTGAAACTAAATTTTATTACCTTGTATCTAAGTGCACTGAAGTACATTCATGTTAGCACGTAAATAACAAGCTATTTTGAATCACTAAAATATACGAGAAAACTTTAAATTATTTAATCAAACTAAAATGCACTGGTTAACATCTTCAATCAAGTCGCGTATGTACGAGCTTTTAACGCATCGAATCGTCAAAAGTCTAAGAGGGCTTGTTTATATTCATCTCGGTATATATAGCAAAAGCCTGTCTGTCGGTCTGTTCCCCAAAACGGGTAATTCTAAAGAATTTCTCATGCCATGTTCCCAGTCTGTCGCTCGTGCGTCGATTTTACGAATTTTCACTCGCCCCATTTAAATCTCAGAAAATTTCCACACGGCACGCACGCATGTCCGAGAAAAACTAATTAATTTTGTACAGAAATTGTTGTTCTACCTCTGATATTTGCATCCTATTTTTAACCAATTGTGACCCCGTGACGTTGCTTAAATCCCGCCTTTTACAATATGTGTCTTTGCTTGACGCATTTTCTCTTTCCTTCTCTGCCGTGTTCTTATTGGTGCAAATTGATATTCTTTATTATTGATTATTTTAGTCCACATGGAGTGTGAAATAACCCAGCTTTAGCAATTCTCGTAACTATTATGCGACGTTTTCCCAAGATTCTTTGAAACATTAATTATCTGCAAACTTTACGCCGAATGTGACATTTAAACTACGCAGGTGTTCAAATATAATATTAATTCTCAGAGCCTTATTCCGTGGTATTTTAATCTTGGGTTTTTACAAGTTTCTATAGGTATTATATGTTATTAACGGTTTAATTAACTCCAATTAAAATTGATTTCTATCCTTTTCATTTTTAGCGAATACAACTTAAATATTAATTATTATATGTACACTTTGTTTTACTACCGGTTACTTAAAATAGGTTAATTAATATAAATTTTGCACGTAATTTCCATTTGTTTAGGAATAATTACATTACACGCAGAGCTTTATTTAATACTGCTTCTTTTGATATAAAGCGTCTTGTACATGATTTAAATTTCTTAATTTTAATAAAACGAATGAATTTTTATGCTTCACGCTGTTATTTAATAACGCGTACCTTTTCCAAAAGCTTCTACACAGATTAAAATTATTTGATGTAATCCATTAATTTTCTACCCTGGTCTAAATATGAGTATTTTCCCCCTATTTGAATACAAATAATCCCACTTATTTGACTTCAAATATAAAACATTTAGACAAAAAAAATTACAAACAAACTGCCTATCTCTCTCTACCCTTATCTATCTAACTTACCTACTTTGTCTCCAATCCAAAAAAATATTTACACCTATCCTATATCCCTATCCTATTCCTAACTCTCACCTACTTCTATAAACTGAAATTATCCCTAACTTCATCCTACTTATCCATCTAATCCTATATACATCCTATATACCTATTCTATCCCGAACTTCTAACTAATCTTCACTATACTTTACTTCCCCCTACCTAATCCTATATGCCTATCCTACTCTTACTCTATTCCTAACTCTCCACTAATTTTATATGAAATATCTATACTTAACCTATCTTATTTTCTTCCTACATTTACTCTTTATCCTCATCCTAAACCTATTTCTAATCATCTCCCATATTTATCCTATATCTAGCTCTATTTTCTATACATACCTACTTCTACTCTTCCATATACACCTATTCTATCCCTATCCTATTTAAATCTAACTCTCTTCTTGACCCTCCAAGTCTTTCTTCTCACCATCCTAATACTCTTCATCCCTATTTCTCCCCCTTCTATATCTATACTTAACCTCCCTACTATCTCACATACAATAAATTTATTATCCCTATTATCCTGACTCTTAAATATTACTTCTTCTTCATGCCTTATACTTGTCTGTTTCTCATTTATTATTATTATCTTTTCTGCCGACAAACCAAACGATACTACTTTAAAATTATCGATTTTTCCCTCTATGGAAAATCCTATGTACCTTCTAGAATTCTTATGCAATGGAATCCGCCAGAATGAATTCCTTAAATTTACTTTATTAAAAACAAACTTGCCACTTAACCTCGTCAAAAATAATTCTGCCTTCACCTGCTCCCGATCTGCTGCTGTTGCTTCTACCCCCACTAATTCTGCATTTTCTTGTACTAAAGCTTGAACCTCTACTCTCCTATCCTATGGACATCTTATTGTGTTGATCTGTTTTACTTCATCATCCTCTACCTCTACTACATTAATACTAAACCCAGTGTCATCCTCTGTGACTTTATAACTGCCCTTCCATGGCACTACCCTATCCTTAATCCTTACTACCTTCCTTTCCATATCTATCAAAACCCCCTAACTTCATCATACAGTCAACACCTAAAATGCTCTGAAACTTCAGTCCAGGTACAATTACAAACTCCTGTTCACAGCTTAAACCTCCTATATCTATCCTAAGCACCACAACACTATTTACTACAGCAAACTTCTTTTTATTTGGAGCTACTAAATGGCTACGCTTTATAGGCATAATTCTATCACAAACCTTATCCCTAATTTTGCTGACGAATTCCTCCGATATTAAACTCGCCTCTGCCCCTGTATCAAGTAATACTTCTACATTATTCTCAAAAATTTCTAAATTAATAATTGGCAAACATAATTTTTCCTCAGTTTCTGGCTCTACTTCCTCCTCAATTTTGAAAAATTCACGTGGATGTTCGTATACATTTACACAGAAATCTAGTGGTCTGTCACGTTCTAAAATCCTGTCTCATCCTGTTTTCCGTGCTTGGTCCTGGTTGTCCTTCTACAACCTGTGCGTACGTCCTCCTCGTGTTAATATCCGTGTCCCTGTCTCTATTCGGCGTGCTGGTCACAGTCCTGTTTACTTCCGGTAAACTGTTCTGTCTCGTGTAACTAGGTCTTGGCGTCGGTCCCCTAGTCGCACTATTGCTCCTGTATTCCTGTCCTCGTCGTTCCCAATTCGGTCGAAAATTTCTGTTGTAGTCAGGCCGTCTCGGATAATTCGGTGTCCTGTTGTCAAACCTAACTGTGTTAACGTTTCGTTCTCGTATCTCTCTTGTCCGTCCAACACATACATCGTCATATCTCTGCAAATACTCTAAAATGTCTCCCGTTCTGTGATGTTTTGTAAGGCCACGTGTTGTCTAATTTCCAGTTCAAAATGTCGTGATAGGTACTTGATAATCTGTCTGTCCGTCAATGGTGGATTCAGTTGTTTGGCCACACTGTACTTGCGGATGGCATATTGCTCCTAGAACCTGCAAACTCTCCCTTAAATTTTCCTGTAATCAAGTCGTCCCTAATCTGATCCTGTTTGTGATCACTCCAGTAATGTTGTAAAATTTGTTTTCAAAGTCCTGATACGTGTCTATGTCCTGTCCTACTAAATTGTACCATGCTTCCGCGTTGTCCTTTAATAAAGCCTTTATCGTATTTAGTTTAGTCTGTTCGTCAAATAAATTTCCCACTAGATTTCTTACACTATTAATAAAAATTTGTGGATTTACCCTGTTATCGCCATAAAACTTCATGTGTTGGTCCAATGATACTCCACCTGTATAAAATCTGGGACCATCCCCCGTTAAATTTGACATGTTGTATTTGATACTACTAACTTCACGTTCTACCCTGCCTAACTGATCCCTACATGTGTCCGTTACTTCAGTCATTTTTACATTAATCTCTTCTTCACAAAAATTGCGTACTTCGGACCTTAAATGTCCCATTTCCTGTCGAAGACCTGTAATATCACGCTCATTTTTTTCAACCCTATTTTCAACTTCCCCCATCTTTATGGTAAGACTATTTTTAAACTCTGTAAATTCTTTAGTCGACTGCTCAATTTTCCCGCTTATCTGCTCTAATTTTTGGTTGGACTCCTCCCTAGCTCTATTAGATTCATCGCTTAGCAGTTCTAATTTTCTGTTAGACTCCTCCATCGCTCTATTCGATTCTTCCCTAGCTAATCGCATTTCCACTAACATTCTCATCATTAACTCATTTCCTGTTTCTCCTGATTCCGTCCTCGACTGATCTCTACTGCCTCCAGCTTCTTCCATTTTCGAAATTTTCTCACACAATGCACTATCGTCACTTCCAATTTCCACTCCTTGACTCCTTAACCACTCCTTTCTCTGCATACGTTCAAATCACTCACACACACTCTAAAATACTCCTAAATTTATACACACACAAAAACTCTCTCTCTCAGATCGCCAGTTTCCTGGAATAAAATCACAAAAATTTTATTTGGAACTCGAGCCTCACTTTTGGGTCGCCAAATTATGCTGTGAAACCTCCAAAATCCGTGAACTACGCTTTTCGCCTCGGCCGCTCACCTAATTTTATAAACCTCCTCATTCATAAAATTAAACAACACATTCCTACCACAAACATCAACGTTAACTCTATTTACATCAATATTCAGAATACATTAAATTCTCAAATTAAATTTCAGCATAAAATTCAGTTTTCAAAAAAATTTCAAGATTAATTTTATTATCATTTTAATGTGCATCCAGAATTAAAGTCCTTGTTGGATGCCTACTAATTAATATAACAATATAAGCAGACCGGAGTCTGAGTATAAAGGAGCATCTACCACCCTTTACGTTAATTAACCAGGTTCGTCTAATTGAGCTCAAAGACATACCCAAATTTTCATCATATTCCCGAACATTAAAACAAAATACCCTTTTACTTAAACAAGCAAATTTCATCTTAAAATTAAACTTTTATGGTTAGTACAATTTCACTAATGTCCATTTAAAGTAAATCAATTATAAAGTCATTCAATACACACAAAATGTCAAACAAAATAGCATAATTTACCTGAAGGTTACTGTCCTCGTAGCTTCAAAGTATCGTTTCTTTAGTTAATCACACCATTCAACAGGATTATATTTACGGCTTCTGATTCTCTACGCTTTTAAAATTTTCTCCATCACCATCCATTAAAAGTCGTTTCTGGGCCTTTCCGGAACTCATCTGTGTTTATCTGACCCTTGTTTCATGGATCCAGACACGTATTTGAACCATTTAATTATTAACACCCCCGAAAAATAGCAAAGAAATTCATGCGTCTGTCACCAATATACGCCAAAACTGCCTACTTTTGTGTATACATTCGTCGTTGTAAATTTTGCTAATTGGTACAGTGAAACTAAATTTTATTACCTTGTATCTAAGTGCACTGAAGTACATTCATGTTAGCACGTAAATAACAAGCTATTTTGAATCACTAAAATATACGAGAAAACTTTAAATTATTTAATCAAACTAAAATGCACTGGTTAACATCTTCAATCAAGTCGCGTATGTACGAGCTTTTAACGCATCGAATCGTCAAAAGTCTAAGAGGGCTTGTTTATATTCATCTCGGTATATATAGCAAAAAGCCTGTCTGTCGGTCTGTTCCCCAAAACGGGTAATTCTAAAGAATTTCTCATGCCATGTTCCCAGTCTGTCGCTCGTGCGTCGATTTTTACGAATTTTCACTCGCCCCATTTAAATCTCAGAAAATTTCCACACGGCACGCACGCATGTCCGAGAAAAACTAATTAATTTTGTACAGAAATTGTTGTTCTACCTCTGATATTTGCATCCTATTTTTAACCAATTGTGACCCCCGTGACGTTGCTTAAATCCCGCCTTTTACAATATGTGTCTTTGCTTGACGCATTTTCTCTTTCCTTCTCTGCCGTGTTCTTATTGGTGCAAATTGATATTCTTTATTATTGATTATTTTAGTCCACATGGAGTGTGAAATAACCCAGCTTTAGCAATTCTCGTAACTATTATGCGACGTTTTCCCCAAGATTCTTTGAAACATTAATTATCTGCAAACTTTACGCCGAATGTGACATTTAAACTACGCAGGTGTTCAAATATAATATTAATTCTCAGAGCCTTATTCCGTGGTATTTTAATCTTGGGTTTTTACAAGTTTCTATAGGTATTATATGTTATTAACGGTTTAATTAACTCCAATTAAAATTGATTTCTATCCTTTTCATTTTTAGCGAATACAACTTAAATATTAATTATTATATGTACACTTTGTTTTACTACCGGTTACTTAAAATAGGTTAATTAATATAAATTTTGCACGTAATTTCCATTTGTTTAGGAATAATTACATTACACGCAGAGCTTTATTTAATACTGCTTCTTTTGATATAAAGCGTCTTGTACATGATTTAAATTTCTTAATTTTAATAAAACGAATGAATTTTTATGCTTCACGCTGTTATTTAATAACGCGTACCTTTTCCAAAAGCTTCTACACAGATTAAAATTATTTGATGTAATCCATTAATTTTCTACCCTGGTCTAAATATGAGTATTTTCCCCCTATTTGAATACAAATAATCCCACTTATTTGACTTCAAATATAAAACATTTAGACAAAAAAAATTACAAACAAACTGCCTATCTCTCTACCCTTATCTATCTAACTTACCTACTTTGTCTCCAATCCAAAAAATATTTACACCTATCCTATATCCCTATCCTATTCCTAACTCTCACCTACTTCTATAAACTGAAATTATCCCTAACTTCATCCTACTTATCCATCTAATCCTATATACATCCTATATACCTATTCTATCCCGAACTTCTAACTAATCTTCACTATACTTTACTTCCCCCTACCTAATCCTATATGCCTATCCTACTCTTACTCTATTCCTAACTCTCCACTAATTTTATATGAAATATCTATACTTAACCTATCTTATTTTCTTCCTACATTTACTCTTTATCCTCATCCTAAACCTATTTCTAATCATCTCCCATATTTATCCTATATCTAGCTCTATTTTCTATACATACCTACTTCTACTCTTCCATATACACCTATTCTATCCCTATCCTATTTAAATCTAACTCTCTTCTTGACCCTCCAAGTCTTTCTTCTCACCATCCTAATACTCTTCATCCCTATTTCTCCCCCTTCTATATCTATACTTAACCTCCCTACTATCTCACATACAATAAATTTATTATCCCTATTATCCTGACTCTTAAATATTACTTCTTCTTCATGCCTTATACTTGTCTGTTTCTCATTTATTATTATTATCTTTTCTGCCGACAAACCAAACGATACTACTTTAAAATTATCGATTTTTCCCTCTATGGAAAATCCTATGTACCTTCTAGAATTCTTATGCAATGGAATCCGCCAGAATGAATTCCTTAAATTTACTTTATTAAAACAAACTTGCCACTTAACCTCGTCAAAATAATTCTGCCTTCACCTGCTCCCGATCTGCTGCTGTTGCTTCTACCCCACTAATTCTGCATTTTCTTGTACTAAAGCTTGAACCTCTACTCTCCTATCCTATGGACATCTTATTGTGTTGATCTGTTTTACTTCATCATCCTCTACCTCTACTACATTAATACTAAACCCAGTGTCATCCTCTGTGACTTTATAACTGCCCTTCCATGGCACTACCCTATCCTTAATCCTTACTACCTTCCTTTCCATATCTATCAAAACCCTAACTTCATCATACAGTCAACACCTAAAATGCTCTGAAACTTCAGTCCAGGTACAATTACAAACTCCTGTTCACAGCTTAAACCTCCTATATCTATCCTAAGCACCACAACACTATTTACTACAGCAAACTTCTTTTTATTTGGAGCTACTAAATGGCTACGCTTTATAGGCATAATTCTATCACAAACCTTATCCCTAATTTTGCTGACGAATTCCTCCGATATTAAACTCGCCTCTGCCCCTGTATCAAGTAATACTTCTACATTATTCTCAAAAATTTCTAAATTAATAATTGGCAAACATAATTTTCCTCAGTTTCTGGCTCTACTTCCTCCTCAATTTTGAAAAATTCACGTGGATGTTCGTATACATTTACACAGAAATCTAGTGGTCTGTCACGTTCTAAAAATCCTGTCTCATCCTGTTTTCCGTGCTTGGTCCTGGTTGTCCTTCTACAACCTGTGCGTACGTCCTCCTCGTGTTAATATCCGTGTCCCTGTCTCTATTCGGCGTGCTGGTCACAGTCCTGTTTACTTCCGGTAAACTGTTCTGTCTCGTGTAACTAGGTCTTGGCGTCGGTCCCCTAGTCGCACTATTGCTCCTGTATTCCTGTCCTCGTCGTTCCCAATTCGGTCGAAAATTTCTGTTGTAGTCAGGCCGTCTCGGATAATTCGGTGTCCTGTTGTCAAACCTAACTGTGTTAACGTTTCGTTCTCGTATCTCTCTTGTCCGTCCAACACATACATCGTCATATCTCTGCAAATACTCTAAAAATGTCTCCCGTTCTGTGATGTTTTGTAAGGCCACGTGTTGTCTAATTTCCAGTTCAAAATGTCGTGATAGGTACTTGATAATCTGTCTGTCCGTCAATGGTGGATTCAGTTGTTTGGCCACACTGTACTTGCGGATGGCATATTGCTCCTAGAACCTGCAAACTCTCCTTAAATTTTCCTGTAATCAAGTCGTCCCTAATCTGATCCTGTTTGTGATCACTCCAGTAATGTTGTAAAATTTGTTTTCAAAGTCCTGATACGTGTCTATGTCCTGTCCTACTAAATTGTACCATGCTTCCGCGTTGTCCTTTAATAAAGCCTTTATCGTATTCAGTTTAGTCTGTTCGTCAAATAAATTTCCCACTAGATTTCTTACACTATTAATAAAAATTTGTGGATTTACCCTGTTATCGCCATAAAACTTCATGTGTTGGTCCAATGATACTCCACCTGTATAAAATCTGGGACCATCCCCCGTTAAATTTGACATGTTGTATTTGATACTACTAACTTCGCGTTCTACCCTGCCTAACTGATCCCTACATGAGTCCGTTACTTCAGTCATTTTTACATTAATCTCTTCTTCACAAAAATTGCGTACTTCGGACCTTAAATGTCCCATTTCCTGTCGAAGACCTGTAATATCACGCTCATTTTTTTCAACCCTATTTTCAACTTCCCCCATCTTTATGGTAAGACTATTTTTAAACTCTGTAAATTCTTTAGTCGACTGCTCAATTTTCCGCTTATCTGCTCTAATTTTTGGTTGGACTCCTCCTAGCTCTATTAGATTCATCGCTTAGCAGTTCTAATTTTCTGTTAGACTCCTCCATCGCTCTATTCGATTCTTCCTAGCTAATCGCATTTCCACTAACATTCTCATCATTAACTCATTTCCTGTTTCTCCTGATTCCGTCCTCGACTGATCTCTACTGCCTCCAGCTTCTTCCATTTTCGAAATTTTCTCACACAATGCACTATCGTCACTTCCAATTTCCACTCCTTGACTCCTTAACCACTCCTTTCTCTGCATACGTTCAAATCACTCACACACACTCTAAAATACTCCTAAATTTATACACACACAAAAACTGTCTCTCAGATCGCCAGTTTCCTGGAATAAAATCACAAAAATTTTATTTGGAACTCGAGCCTCACTTTTGGGTCGCCAAAATTATGCTGTGAAACCTCCAAAATCCGTGAACTACGCTTTTCGCCTCGGCCGCTCACCTAATTTTATAAACCTCCTCATTCATAAAATTAAACAACACATTCCTACCACAAACATCAACGTTAACTCTATTTACATCAATATTCAGAATACATTAAATTCTCAAATTAAATTTCAGCATAAAATTCAGTTTTCAAAAAATTTCAAGATTAATTTTATTATCATTTTAATGTGCATCCAGAATTAAAGTCCTTGTTGGATGCCTACTAATTAATATAACAATATAAGCAGACCGGAGTCTGAGTATAAAGGAGCATCTACCACCCTTTACGTTAATTAACCAGGTTCGTCTAATTGAGCTCAAAGACATACCCAAATTTTCATCATATTCCCGAACATTAAAACAAAATACCCTTTTACTTAAACAAGCAAATTTCATCTTAAAATTAAACTTTTATGGTTAGTACAATTTCACTAATGTCCATTTAAAGTAAATCAATTATAAAGTCATTCAATACACACAAAAATGTCAAACAAAATAGCATAATTTACCTGAAGGTTACTGTCCTCGTAGCTTCAAAGTATCGTTTCTTTAGTTAATCACACCATTCAACAGGATTATATTTACGGCTTCTGATTCTCTACGCTTTTAAAATTTTCTCCATCACCATCCATTAAAAGTCGTTTCTGGGCCTTTCCGGAACTCATCTGTGTTTATCTGACCCTTGTTTCATGGATCCAGACACGTATTTGAACCATTTAATTATTAACACCCCCGAAAAATAGCAAAGAAATTCATGCGTCTGTCACCAATATACGCCAAAACTGCCTACTTTTGTGTATACATTCGTCGTTGTAAATTTTGCTAATTGGTACAGTGAAACTAAATTTTATTACCTTGTATCTAAGTGCACTGAAGTACATTCATGTTAGCACGTAAATAACAAGCTATTTTGAATCACTAAAATATACGAGAAAACTTTAAATTATTTAATCAAACTAAAATGCACTGGTTAACATCTTCAATCAAGTCGCGTATGTACGAGCTTTTAACGCATCGAATCGTCAAAAGTCTAAGAGGGCTTGTTTATATTCATCTCGGTATATATAGCAAAAAGCCTGTCTGTCGGTCTGTTCCCCAAAACGGGTAATTCTAAAGAATTTCTCATGCCATGTTCCCAGTCTGTCGCTCGTGCGTCGATTTTTACGAATTTTCACTCGCCCCATTTAAATCTCAGAAAATTTCCACACGGCACGCACGCATGTCCGAGAAAAACTAATTAATTTTGTACAGAAATTGTTGTTCTACCTCTGATATTTGCATCCTATTTTAACCAATTGTGACCCCGTGACGTTGCTTAAATCCCGCCTTTTACAATATGTGTCTTTGCTTGACGCATTTTCTCTTTCCTTCTCTACCGTGTTCTTATTGGTGCAAATTGATATTCTTTATTATTGATTATTTTAGTCCACATGGAGTGTGAAATAACCCAGCTTTAGCAATTCTCGTAACTATTATGCGACGTTTTCCCAAGATTCTTTGAAACATTAATTATCTGCAAACTTTACGCCAAATGTGACATTTAAACTACGCAGGTGTTCAAATATAATATTAATTCTCAGAGCCTTATTCCGTGGTATTTTAATCTTGGGTTTTTACAAGTTTCTATAGGTATTATATGTTATTAACGGTTTAATTAACTCCAATTAAAATTGATTTCTATCCTTTTCATTTTTAGCGAATACAACTTAAATATTAATTATTATATGTACACTTTGTTTTACTACCGGTTACTTAAAATAGGTTAATTAATATAAATTTTGCACGTAATTTCCATTTGTTTAGGAATAATTACATTACACGCAGAGCTTTATTTAATACTGCTTCTTTTGATATAAAGCGTCTTGTACATGATTTAAATTTCTTAATTTTAATAAAACGAATGAATTTTTATGCTTCACGCTGTTATTTAATAACGCGTACCTTTTCCAAAAGCTTCTACACAGATTAAAATTATTTGATGTAATCCATTAATTTTCTACCCTGGTCTAAATATGAGTAATATATATATATCTGCATTTTTCTTTCAAAAACCCCAACAAAATAAAACTTTTATCCATTATTGCTTGTAATTCAGAAACGTTATATACATCAATTGTATTCAAGTTTTTCGACGATGCTTTGAATAGTTCGTTTGACTTTCTCTTAATTCTGCTATCCTAGATTAATTAGCCCATCCAAACCGTTAAGTATTCCGCAGAATCTTAGTTGTAAAGTAAAATCATCAAGCGAGAGGTATCAGTTGTAGCTCCTGATAGAAAATCTGGAAAATAGTATCTCAACCACCGATGTTGCCAACATTAATTATACCGAACAACGCAAACTTTTAATGTCTGACGGGTTACCTAGGTCAATTACGAAACCTCTGTTTCGCTAAATTGTGTGACATTGTGTATTTCAACAAAGAATGAAAAATACGGGTTAATTTGTTGCTACCTACGTATTTGCAACACAAGGAGCGAAAGCTAAAGTTCGATTCCTAATACAAAGCGAAAAGCAAAAAACAGGGAAAGTACAGCACATTGAGCAATAGTTAAGAAAATTTTAACATGAATTGACAAGATCCAATATTTGATCAGTAAAAGGTGGAACTAGCGGATCCCTTTGATATGTCTGTAGCACACATTTTAATGGAATATTCAATCAGCAGGAAATAGGCAAATATACAAGGACTGGTTAAACTTTGTCAATGAAAGAGAATATGTAGAACACGATAATGACAAAACTATCTGCAAGATTGTTTAACTTAGATACATCCCAATAATGATGGCAAGATATATAATAAATTGATATGCTAAGTAACCATTCCTCGTATTAACTGACAAATAGGAAATTATACTTTTGATTAAAACAACTGCATTCATGCTCGACTGAGGTTAAAGAACGTAGTATTAGAGCTTTATTTAAGCTTGGTGGAAAACGACAAATGTGGAAGGCTAATATTAATATGCAAAACGGTTGCCGTCTTTAATAAAATTCTACAGTATGTTTATTGACGTCGAAGTATAATTACAAAACTGACTAGATTACAGTTTTTGTTGTCAGACAATATTAAACACAGAAGATTGGTTATTAATTGCATAATTTTCCCATTTGGCTTTAACTGTTTACTGTATAATTTGAGTAAGAGGTCGCTACTCTTGCGATTACGTCCAAAATGCTCCACCCGAATGTACTACATTGGGTTTAAACGCGGATAATTACATGTTTTATATAAATCTGACTGAAACTAAAGTTAGGGTTTAAATAGTTGTACCCAAAGTGTTGGGTTTGGAGTGCTTCTCATCAACAAGACACTAGCAAAAAGTAAAAGGGGAGGGATTCGTAATACCGGATAGCAGCTGCCGGCTCTATTTACTGGTACAACCTGAAGGGTCTACTTAAAACTATCCAAATCTAGCTAAATTAGTATATCCTAATGTATTTGAATTTGTAAGCATACGCCAAATTTATTAATAGTGAATCCAGCTATTTGTTTCTACTCCATAAATTTATAATATAGTCCGTCCTAGTCTAAGTAATTTATTCTAATTTCATCCTAAATTCGTCCCTACCATTCCTTATCGTACCCTAACTGACTTATTCTAACTTCAGTCTTCCTTTTATAGATTGTACAACTAAGAACAGTCAAAACCCCAAACAAAACAAATCAAGCAACAAAACAATAAAATATATAAATGTTCAATATAGGTATAGACTATAAATATCTAAAGTAGTAAGCATATGAGCATATAATTCAGGGAGTTTATAAAGAACTCCTCGATTTAAAGTTTTATTTGTACACAGTAAAGTTAAAATAATAGTTATTAAACCTACATTGTTCTCAAGAGAATCTTCTCAAGTTTTTTCTGATACCTAATAAAGTTCTCTTTTTTTAGCAGTAAGTTCCTATTTTCTTTATGGCTTTTCCGTTCTATCACTTTTATTCCCATAACAACGTTCAACCTTGCCCCAAAGAGTACATCATACCTACTACGATACCAATAGGAACATATTAGAATTAACAAAAACTAATTTTTAGTTTAACATTAGCGTCATATATGCAGAACGAATTACCTTGTAACAAATGTACTTACCGCAGTTGAATATCATCCAACCGCTTTAGTAAAAGAAATTATCCTGCAAATATAACATTCCTAAGACATGTCCACAAAATGTAAAAAAATATCTTAACAAACAAGGTATTACTGAAGGCGTACAAAATAATGCTTCCTCTTGACACCAGCGCGACCAGAAATCTTGTTGCATTTTCTGTAATAATCTCCAACGATCAGGGGAGGCATTTTAATTTGAGAAAATTCTTCATCTAGAGGAGCAGTTAAAGGTTCTATTGTTTGAAAGGGACCCGGTGAAAAACACTGTAGCTATTCGGGTCAGGACTTAAGTGCACACATTGGCCTAGAGTTCAATAATGTCTCTTTTTGGACGAGGACAGTATACAGTTCCTTAAACGTGAGTACCTGTTCCCCAATGAAACGCAAGATATGAGTTTTAACATTTTTGATGCCGCTCTCCCATATGCCACCGAAATGGGGGGGGGGCTTTAGGGGGAATTAAATACCAGGTGATGCTTTTTTGTTCAACACGATCTTGCATATAAGCGATAAGCTGATTGTTAGCGACGACAAAATTCGTACTGTAATCGCTGAATATATTAGAACAGCACCGACGATGAGCAACAAAGCCCTGCAAGGTGGCAATGAATGCGACAGAAGATAAATCGGAAACAAGTTCAATGTGTGTTCCCTTAGTAGCAATACGCACAAGTATGCATATATAGAACTTAAGAATTTTTGATTTCCTTAAAAAGAAACTAGTTGAAATAAGTCTCGTAAAATCTACACCCACACAACTGAAAGGTTTAATTTGGTTCACACGAGCTGGAGGCGAGTTACCCGTAAAAGTTGTCACCGGAACCGGCTTAGTGTGGAAACATTTAATACACGAAGAAAGATAAAATTGGATCGATTGTTTGATTGAAATGATCCAAAAATTTTGTTGAATTAGGTAAACTGTGGTTGAAATACCAGCATGACAGTACGTTTGATGAGTGGATAAAATTACGAGTTTCGTTAATCGGTGTCAACGAGGCAATAATTCCGGATATTTTGCAGAGTATCGTAAGTTAGAATGTACTAAAACGGCCACCAACACGTAATATGCCTTGTGTGTCAAGAAAAGGTATAGTCACTTGCGAAAAAATATTACGTTTATTACAAGTTGGGTTACTAACTTAAACTTGAAAAGAAAAATCATCATCAGTAGGGGACCATTAAAGTCGTAAATCTTTAATCGACTCATCGGAGTAAAAATTAAATGGTTTTGTTTTACAATGTTCGGGAGGAATGCCCTTTAAAATGTCAGAATAATTAGAGCTCCACTTTCGAAGCTCGAAGCACGCTGATTTTAAAACTTTAATCGTCTGATTTCGTATTGCAATTGTAGATTCTATTGAATTTGAACCAAAAACAAAATCATCCATGTACTGAACGGCCTCAGCGGTCAAAGGGAATTCTTTCATTTTTTCGATAGATAGTTGTTGAAAAGTTTTAATGGCCAAATATGGTGATGACTTGACACCATAGGTGTCGGTATTCAATTGATAAATTTGTACAGGTTCATTTGCCGAAAACCTTCATAAAATTAATTGATATTTTTTATGTTGGTTAGCAATTAAGATTTGCCTAAACATTTGTCGGGTGTCACAAATAAAAACATACGGATGAGCCCTACCTAAATTTTAATAATATTGCTGTTAATCGCTTTAAAGACTATCACCCGTTAATTAAGTGTCATTTAAAGAGATTTCATTTCTGGTTTTCGCAGACACGTCAAAAACAACACGAACTTTTGATAGATTATTTTTTGATTTGACAACGGGATGATGGGGTATGAAATTACAATCGTTTCTAGCAGGCAAGAAACGGGCGAGGTCCACGTGACCTAATTCTAGGTACCTTTGCATAAGATTATGATATTGAACGCGTAAATCAGAGTTGACCGATAATTTATGTTCTAAGGAAAATAGTCTTCGTAGCGCAATATCATATGAACCATCAAAAATAGGAATGGTATCATTAAAGGGTAACTCCGACAAAACGTCCGGACTCCACACGTGAATAAGTAATTTCTAAGATTTCATTTGCATTTTCCTCTTCTGGAGAAATATAGTGCTTGATAGGAATTTTCTCAATTTCCCAAAATTGTCTAAGGATTTAATCGATTGGATTCTATAAAGCAACAAAAAACGCCTGGACGGTGTCAGACCGCAGACTTTGAACTGGACCCAAAATTGTGCAACCAAAAATAGCATTAATAGCGGCTGGTTGCAAAAATTTACCTTGGATGATACCGCCATTAATAATGAAGGAGTATATATCAGCCCCTAAGAACATATCGATTTGACCGAGTTTATTCCAAATTGGGTCTGCAAAATGCAAACCTTTAAAATATTCAGAATTATTTAAAACTTCAACGCTTTGCAAATTCCCGGAAATTGTTGATAAAATAAATGTTGTAGTTTCTAAAGACTGCTCATGGTCGAGGATTGAACGTATAGTACAACTAGTGGCACCCCGATTGGCAGCTGCATTCGTTTAACCAAGATCATAGATGGAGACTTGGGTCTGACGTATTGGTAGCATTATTTTATTAACACATTTGTGACGAAGAAAACTAGCCTGCGAGCCAGGGTCAAAAGAACTCTAATCGTTTTGAAGTTACCAGCACCGTCTTGAACTTCTATAACAGCAGTAGAAAGTAGAACAGTAGCTACTTCACAAATATCTGCCATTGACGATAAGGCTTGAGTTGCAACAGCTGACGAGGGTTGTGATTTTGTACGTTCAGTGGTTGAGCTTGAACTTCAGAAAGAAGTAAGCTGTGGTGATATTTTCCAAAAGTACGATAAGGATTTTGATTTACATTGTTTGAACGCATGAAGACGTAAACAATTTACACAAAGTTTCAAACCTTTTATAATATTAAGACGGTCGGACGGCTCCTTTGCTAACAGGGACGAACAGTGATAAATAGAGTGATTACCTTTGTAAACTGGACATGAACGTGCAACAGAATCACCTTGTTCTAACTTCTAACAATTGAGCATCGTCAGAAGTATTATATTTATCAAACAACAACAAATGAGAACTAACATTTAGTTTAAAAAAAACCCTTGTAGGTGCGCATTTATCTATCGTAGTTTGCATTGTATTTGTGTATGCAGTACGAGAGTGCTCGAAATATATCGGAAACTGATAACACTAGTGTTGCTATGTACGATCTGACGTCTCTAACCTAAAGTTTGACATTTTGACAGTATACAAACTTTTAACGTTTTACCATATGAACACAATTTGTTTTGTTTTAATCGAGTTGAAAATTTCGTCTCGGCCAAAAAAGGTAATTAACTCTTGAACATTTTCGTGCGATGATTTTTTACGATTTCCGACGTGGCATATCTCCACAACAGTGCCTGAATCAACTTATTTCAACTTTTGGGGAAGAAGCTCTAACTAAAACCACTGTATATTGTTGGTATAGTGAATTCAATTGTGGTCGTAGTTTGCTAGCAAATGAATTTAGAGCAGGTCGTCCAAACTCGGCTGTTGTGCCAAAAAACATCAATGCTGTGCGCGAATTGATAATGCAAGATCGTCATGTGACATCGTAAGATTAAGGCATTTCTGGGCATTAGTATGACAAGTATACATTCGATACTACATAAACATTTAGCTGTGAAGAAGCTATGTGCGCGTTGGATCCCATATAATTTGACAATCGCTCAAAAAAAAGCTCGTGTCGATTGGTGTAAAGAAATGCTCAAAAAATACGATTGCGGTGCATCAATTGCAGTGTATAACATCTAGACAGGTGACGAATCTTGGATTTATTCGTGTGAACTCGAAAGTAAACAGTAGTCGATTGTATGGGTCTTCCAAGATGAACGAAATCCAACAAAAGTTGTCCGCGCTCGAAGCACTTCGAATAAAATGGTTGCCTATTTTTTCAGAATAAATGGAGATTTCACGACCGTTACTTTAGAGGATCGTAGAACAATTAATTCTGCTTCGTATACAACCATTTGTTTGCCACAAGTTATCGGACAAATATGAAAAATAAATCGACGACGCCGGATCATTCTCCAATATAACAATGCGAGCTCTCACACATCGGCTCAAACAAGTGACTATTTAAGCACTCTAAACATTGAATTGATGTGTCATCTGCCGTATAGTCTTGATTCGGCACCTAATGATTTGTTTTTGTTCCCACACGTAAAGAACAAACTGGGTGGACAACGATTTTCGACACCAGCAGAGGCGGTTGATGCGTTCAAGAGCTAGATTTTCAGCAAAACAATCTACAAGTGATCTAAGTAGCTTGGGATTTTCTGATTTTAAGGGCGGCGACGATTTGGTAGCTCGCCAATGAAGGGTAGCCAACAATCTTGGGTTGCTGTACCTTTCTTTGACGGTTTCATACGCAATGGAATAATTATTTAAGCATAACGGGTAGTGATGGACTCGAGCCGAGCCGAGCCGAGCCGAGCTATGCGTCAGTTCGGCTCGGCTCGTGATCACTAAAGTTAAGCTCGGCTCGAAATTAAATTGTGAGCTCGGCTCGAAACTTGGCTCGAATTCGAGCAGAGCTTCGAACCGAACCGAGCAATGCTCGCACTCTAATATGATTGTCTTTAGGATATACCAAAAAGTATTTATATTACATATAGAACGTGTGCAAGATACCCCCACAAACCTTTACCACTTTTATTATATCGATAATTTGTGCTCTAGTTTTGCTAATATGTGAGTAACTTTTATAATTAATGTTAAATGTTTTAAAACAAACTGAATGCAAATTAAGCGCATCAATTGCTGCTAACTTGTGCCACAAAAATCAGAATTTGCGTCATTGTACTTTTCGTATTATTTGTTCTAAAATCTTGATAGTGATTAGGGGAATAATATCACTATATCACTAATTAAAGTTAAAGTTAAAGGTATATTTATTTGACCAAAATATAAAATGTACGTTTTGAATTTTTGATGCAAAATTAGTACAAACTAAGCAAACGAGAGCAATTGATTTGTTATCATTATTGGTTTTCACTGTACGCGGACGAAAGAGGTTAGCTAATACCCCCCTCCCCTCCCTATCGACACACACAAAATTAACTATTCTTACGTGAAAGCACAGATTACGAAAGTTGCGGCACTATTTTGACAACTTAATAATATTGATTATTTTTTACAGTGGGGCAGGAAGATCAGGCACTAAACCCGAAATCAACACAAATGTCGATCTTATTAAGAAATTAAAATTTCTAAATGCAGTGTCAGTACGAATTTTAATGCTCTAGAACGACTTGCCCGTATTTTGTCCAAGCAGATTTTAAAGCCTGGGTCGTACTATTTCCTAGTATGATACAAAAAGTAAGAAAACATTAATAATTGTTGTTTTATTTGAGAACTTACCTTATCTTCAAATCCTGCTGTAGTGGATTTTACGCCAGTAACAGGATCCGAAAATTGAATTTCTATACATGTCTTCCAAATAGTATAGTGATATTAATTAATATAGACATTATTATTTGCCTTGGTGGGCATGTAGCATGTTTTCTCTTTATTTATATCACACAGTAATACTTGGTTGTCGCTCGACTAACCAAAACAAGTTGAGCTCAAAGATCAAAAATGCAATTCATAAAAAAGTCTAGTATGAACACAAACCCAAAAACATTAACATTAAACTTATTAGAAATTTGGTCCATACCTTTGCAATGTTTCGAAAAATACTTTATCGATGGCTTTGCCTGTGCATTCGTCTCGAGAAGGTACAAAATCTATTACAATTTATTGTAGCTTCCAATTTCTGTCGATGAAGTGGGTTTCCATATTATGATTTTTCTTTCACTGCCGTCGATCCGTCTACGGAGAATGATATTTTTGATTTAGTTTGCTGCAAAATAGTCATGACCTTTTTCTGTTCTTCATTGAAACGAGTTTATACCATTTTCTTTAAGGCTTTTCTTCCAGGTAACTTGATACCGGGTTGAACGTGTGCAAAAGAATTGTGTGTAGCAGCATTATCAAAAATAAAAATGGAAGGTATTTAATGGCAATCCATTCAACAAAGAAATTACTTTCTACTTCGTTAATCGCAGATACCTGAAATGAAGCTCAGTCAGTTTTAGTATTTCAATTTCTACTAGACACCAACTACTTTTAAAACATTCGGTTGTAAAAAATCTTAGTGAAAATTGAAAAATTTATTGTGTTTTATATAGACACTACACTAAATTTTATTTTCAAAACTAATGATCTTTCTTTTATTTTTGGTATGTTATATTCAGTTTCTTACAAAAATCTGCAGAATTCAAAAATACAAGAAATAACCAGATAATACTTTTGCAACAAAAAAAACTAAGTTATATAACTCTACAAGGCAGCAAATAAATGGTGAATTAAAGATAAATATAATTTGTATCTGATACCAACTAGTCATTTTTAAAAAAGGTACACGTATCTTACCTTTGCTTCGACCGAACTGACAGTAAAAAATGTTCGGATGCTTCCACTGGTGTTGCTCGGTTCTGCTTCTGACTGACTGGGATAAATTATTATCTTACATTCTTTTTGATGTTTTTGTTGCATATGCCTTTTTAAACTTGTTGTACTTGATGGCTTCATTTTAAGCTCGACGTTTACATTACTTTTCTTGCGCAATATACAAGTTGCTATTTAATAGTCTTTGGAAACCACTCAAAAATGGAAAAAAGGTTTAAATTTGCTTTTAATTTTCATAGCAATATCACCATCTTCATTTTTGTTAGGAAGCGCGTCCGCAATAATATCGCTGCTACTTCCACTTGTGTCGCGCAATACGGGAGCCTAGTCCGGATGCTTAACACTATCGTCACTATCAAAATCTGACATTATTAAGATAAAGTATAGAACTCGAATCGTGCAAAAAGTATTAAAGTATATAAAAATTACGATGGCGTTCTACAGTTTTTGAACACAACAAACAGTACAAAAGCGCTTTCTAGTTCATTATATAACAGGAAGTGGGGGCATGTTTGCAATGGTTTTTCAAAATATAAATTCTTGAAATATGCATCCCAACAGTTGCAGCTCAATGTTGAACCATGTCGTGGTATTTTATAATACAGCTATATTACAGCGTTTACAAGTATATTGACAGTAAAATATGAGGCGACAATTGAAGTGAAGTTTGCTTAAAAACAGCGAGAACAGACACCATGTGGTATATACCAAAGTAAATTATTCTTATACCCATAAATATGTACCAGCTTACTTAACATTTAGAACAACTTTTAAAGATAAAGTATTAAACTACGTAAGTTTTTCTAAGGTGCTTATAAACCACCTGAACTCAAGAAATTTATATATCCATTTTCCACCTCAAAAGGAAGCATATTTTTACAGCAACTTTATTAAATGATAGTAGAATAAAGATAGTTCTATATAAACCCTCTTTGAAGAAACCGCCAGTGTACTAAGGTTTAGTATTCGATTTAGGGCAGTATGGTAATATGCAATGTAAGTTTATTACAGCATTAATCAGTGTAAAGTTACGAACGGCTTTTGAGGAATTAGACAAATCGACTTGCATTCCTAAAACAAGTAGAATATGCGGGTTTCTTGATATCCTCAACTCAGGATGCCCATTCCAATAATTACAAATGCAGGTTTATTATTGATGTCGGTGATGATATGGTCAATTTTTAGAGAAGTGCCCGAATTTAATAAGTTCTTATCTGCACCTCTCGACATTGATTAGCTTTGCTAACGAACTTCTGGTTTAACAAAATTAACCATATAATACTCGAAATGAACTTGAAGACAGGGTAAGTTTTCAATCTTTACATAATCATAGATTTTACTACAGAAGACTTTCCGAGTATTCAAGTAAAACTGACCAACTTTTGTCATACAATTAATGATCTGGTTTCACAGAGAAAGTGAACATAGCTTAATCATAACATATACTTCTAAGCCTCACGATTTATTTTGCTAAATGGCAAAATATTGGAAAATTTATTCATATTAGATACGAAGAAATATAGCAGTTTATACCTTTTAAATTGAAAATTAAAAAACTTTAAACCAAACCCATAAAATAATCAAGTAATTCTTTATTTTATTCGACGACTATAGTTTCGAATACTGATGTATTCATTCTCAAAGTACACTAAAAAAAAATATATGGAACAAAATTAAAATGGTAAAGAATTACTGACCTTAAACAAACTATCTACATGTCATATAAATACAATACAAACACATTCAATTTTAGGAAATACATAAATGAAGTGACAGTTAAATATGAATTAAAAGTGTGAATTATCAAAAAGACAAGTTATATATATTAAATATCGACCACTCCAAATAGATTTATAAAAATATGGTAATGGTATCATAAACATGATAAAGTTTTTATAAAAATAAGGTTCGGATCAAATTCGGTCATTTCATTGATAATATTGGAATTTGAAGTTTTGAGTTTATATATTTGCAATTTCCAGTTCCAATATTATCAACAAAAGTATGGACTACATATACGAGTTTATACCTTTTGTCGAAAATAAGGATTTTATTATTATTATTATTATTATTATTATTATTATTATTATTATTATTATTATTATTATTATTATTATTATTATTATTATTATATCAAATTTTATTAACATCAAGCGGTTTATATAAATGCATTTTGGACTATACACGTCAAGAATTGTTTGGTGTGGAAATTGGTAGCCTCTTGTATTGATCATATTTATGTACGAGGAAAGTACAAACACATAAATTCTGCTGTAATACAGTCGAAAATATCAGATCACTACATGACCGCAGCCCAACTAACTTTTCAAACAAAAGTTAATAGAACAACATGTACAAACAGGAAAAATTTTTTGAACGAACGTCAAATTAAAGTTAAATTATCCGATATAAACGTTCAACAGCTAAGCGAACATAAAAATTCTAATACATTGTACAATAGCATTATAAACAAATTTAACGAAGCATATGAAGCTTGTCAAGTTACACAAAATTAAAATCCTGAAATGTTTCTACTAAAATTATAAAAAAGCAATTGTAAATTTGTATGAATTGGATAATAAATAACAAAGTAATGCAGGAGAACTGAATGTGGAAAATTGTAATGGAGAGAGAGAGTTGAGTCAGAACAAGGACTATACGCAGAAAGTTCTAAAATCATACTGTATAATAAAAGAAGACCATTCGTTTACTAGGTGATATTTAGTTCATATAACAAATATATTATGTATTATTAATTAATTATTTTATATACTTTTGAAATATTCTAGATTATAACGAATGTATATACATAGTTTTAACACCATGTCAAGCAACTCATGGAGTTAGCTTATGGTGAAAAGAGAACAAACTTGTAAATAAATTGAAATTGAATTGAATTGAATTGAATTATTATTATTATTATTATTATTATTATTATTATTATTATTATTATTATTATTATTATTATTATTATTATTATTATTATTATTATTATTATTATTATTATTATTATTATTATTATTATTATTATTATTATTATTATTATTATTATTATTATTATTATTATTATTATTATTATTATTATTATTATTATTATTATTATTATTATTATCATTCTTGGCTCAACCGTCGCACGAGCTAGACGTGTTTAAGTCGCTCTGATATTTAAATTAATATGTTATCCATTTGTTGAGCGTACGCGATAAATTACAATTTATTTAGTGTAGCAAAATTTATGTGTAACAGCATACCCTGTTTTTGAAGTACCCTGCACCAAGTATTGGATAATCGTGATAAGATGAGTAAACCGAAATGTGTGAAATGTTTGGAATTGCTGCCAAAAGATGGAAGTTATATTACTTGTAATGCTTGCGAAGGAGGTTTGCACTTTTCCTGCTCTGGTGTTGCGAAAGAATGTCAACATCCAGCCGTGAAACTTGGAAATGCAGAAATTGTAGAGGTAAAGATTTGCAGGTAAAATCGCAGCAGGTCACAGCACAACCAGTAGAAGAAGAATCTGTGAAAGATATGTTTCGAAAGATTACTAAAAGGTTGGACGATAATCAGCAGGTAATGAATGATATTCTAAATGATGTCAAAGGCTTGTCTAATTTATATGACGAGTTAAAAGAGGAAATGATGTCCCTAAAAAAGGTTAATAAGGAATTGTCAAAGAGTGTTGCTACATTAGTAGCCGAAAACAAAGAGAAGGCGCAGAAAATAATTGAACTTAAGATGCGGGTAAATGTATTAGAACAAAAAAGTAGGAATGTTAATTTTGAAATTCATGTGCTCGAAGTCACTCATGCCGAAAACGAAGAAAACTTAAAGGCTACAGTCAAAAAATTAACGGAATGTGTTGGTGTAAAAGTGTCTAATACAGAAATCGAAGTAGCACATCACCTTCCGAAACGAAAACATGACAGTGTACCTGTAGTAATAGTAAGATGTACGTCACAGATGATTAGAGATAAGATCTTAACTATGAGGAAAACTGTTGTCAAAAATGATCAAGTTTTAAACATTTAAAATTTAACTCCGTATACTAAGAATTTGTTATGGCAAACAAAAGCATGTGCGAGAGAAGTAGGTTGGAAATATTGTTGGGTGAAGTATGGGAAAATACTTGCAAGGAAATCAAGTGATATGCCACGAGTGGTAAGAATAGATAATATAAACGATTTGTGTAAACTAGATTGACATTGAAACATGCTCTATTAGAAATAAGTTTTTAAAATAGTTTAAGTTTATAAGTGGGAATAATTAATTAATCTTAACAATGATAGACGAACAATATTATGAAAACAGCTGTGTTCAATATCAGTCTTTAAATAGCATATCAGAATGGAATTTTGAGTTAAAGACACTTGCAAGTATTTACGATAACAACCATATAAATCTATCATTTATTTGTCTTAACATTAATGGTATCAAAAGTCATTTTGACGAATTACTAGTTTATCTATCCAAAACACATTTTGATATTATTGTTTTAGTTGAAGTTTTAATACATCAGGAGGATATTTCAATTTACAATATTAAAGGTTATAATTACTACTCAAAGTTACGATCAAACGCGAGAGGTGGTGGAATAATTTTACATATAAGGAAAACTTTCATATTTCAAGAAAACCAGTATAACACAGTAACATACGAAAACGTTGAAGGAACTCTAACTTTTGAAAATAATCAATGCTATAAATTAATATTTATTTACAGGCCCCCAAGTAGTAATGTACACAATTTTGTTAAAGAGTTAAAGGATCAAATCAAAAATAGCAGTAGTTATAAAGAAATCATTCTTGGGGGGGATACTAATATAAATTTAGCTGATTTAAACCCGACAAGTAACAAGTATGAGGCAATGCTAAGTTCATATGGATTTTATAAATGTATCAAGGATTATACAAGAGAACATTTTTACAATGGAATCCTTGTGTCCTCTTGTATAGATCACTTTTTTGTTAGAGGTATATATGAAAAAATTTTCTCTGTAGTAATTAAAATAAAAATTTCGGACCATTATATGATTGCGATGAAAATATTCACCAACAAAAATATCTCAAACCAGACTATTAAAAGGTTAACTATTAATGAAAAATACATCAAAAGTGCATTACAAATTTGTGATCTAAAAGGAATATGCAATATACAACATCCGGAGATTTTATATAATAGAATTGTAAATATATTTAAAAAAATATATAGCAAAAGCTATGAGTACAAAAAAGAAAAAAATATATGTGGTAATAGAGGACAATTTAAAAAGAGTTGGATGTCTGCTGCATTATTCAGGTGTGTTAAAAATAGAGATAGATTATTTAACGTTTGGAAGCTGTCTAGGAGTGAAGCTGATAGAATAGTTTACAAAAAATATAGAAATTGGCTAAATTTAAGAATTAAGAAAGAAAAGGACAATTATTATAAACAAAAATTTACTTTTGATAGTAGAAAACCTAAAGAAGTTTGGGCTGCTCTTAATAGTGTATTGAGAAAAGAAAAAATACCTAGTGTAGACGATATTGTAACTAAAGCAATGCCTTTACAAGATAGGAACCAATTACCGGATAAATTCGCTGAGTACTTTTACAACGGTGTTAAAACGGTACAACACCATTGTAGCTTAAAACATGCAGAACCTATTAATATTTTATATAATACGGAATGCAGTTTTCGCATACCATTGACAACTAAAGAATTTGTTCAAAATGTGATACAGAAAATGGACATAAATAAATCTCCAGGGTATGACAACATAAGAATTAAAGATATTGTGTTCTTGAATGACGAAATATATATTGTAATTACACATTTAATTAACCAAATGCTTAAGAAGGGAATTGTACCAGATAAGTTAAAGAAATCAATAGTTAAACCAATTCATAAAAAAAGGCAAATACATGGATTATAATAACTATCGGCCAATATCAATACTTCCGGTAATAGAAAAGGTATTTGAAAAATACATAGCAAGTGAAATGAATAAGTTTTTGATGAATAATTCTATAATTTCTAAACAGCTGTTACGTAATTCTTGGGCAACACGTTGGGCGCCAAAATTTATGTTACGTTATTTTTGGGAAGCCACGTTGGGCGCCAAATTTATGCTACGTTGTTCTTGTAGCCGTGCGTAACAATAAGAGATCACGGAATGACCGGGCTCAATCGGAGATTAGGGGGGGTTGTAGGAAGCAAACTGACATATAATGTATACGGCTTTAAGAAATTAGGGACAATACCTGCAATAAAAATAGTTAAGCAAACCTGAAAGAAAAAAAATAGTTAAGTAAACCTGATTAACATAAATCAAGACAAAAATTTTAACAAAAGATAAATAAATAAGACACAATTGACATGAGTAATCTAGTAGTATTAGTTTTTTTTTTGTTTTCTCTTTTTTTTTCCAATAGTCTGCACTTCTATTGTAAAAGGTATCAACACGACAAAAATATTGCAAAACAATGGATAGATATTTAAAGAAAGAAAACAAGTAGTAAATAGTTCACTTACAGAAAGTCCTGCAGTAACGAAGTACTTCACCCTTGATTGTGATGAGGTTGATAGAATTTAGTACACTTACACTAACCACACCGACGCACTTCACTGGTGTTAGCAACAGACATTATCATACTAATGGAACCATATGGCATTGATAAATTTCTTGTTAATTCTATTTCCTGAGAAAATAATTTCGAAATATTTTGTAACACAAATCGCAAAAATTGTAATAAAAATTTAGAATTTAGAATCACGTCATCTGTAAGCTGGAATCACTGTAACATGTTAGTTGCCAAACACGTTTTTACCTTAACTGGCCAACATTATTGTTAAGAGAGATAGTGCACGAAGATATGTCTGTAACCTCATTTAAAAAAAACAGAATGGGAAAGCATGTTACAGAATTAATTTGCTAATTAATACGTTGACAACTAAATAAGTATCTTGCACTAAGAAAAAAAGACGAGCTGTACATCGTATTTACTTGCTTGTAATCGCAGTTACCGTTCTTGCATTTTAAGTACAATACGTTGTAATACGATGGCGAAGCCACAATGAGTGAAGCACGTGTATCACTAAGTAAGTCCGTCAGATGTTTCGTAACGCACGTTATTTCAAAAGAAAACTCAACAATTTAAGGAACAAAGAACAAATACTAAAAATTAGTAGGCCCGCGTAAGCCATAAATACCGCATTAAACTCACTATTCACAAAGCAAAACAAGCCACCGTATTTTCAATGTAATTAATAAATAGACCAAAAGACAAACTACAACTGCTCACCTGTAGATATAAAATAGTTGTTAGCATAACATCTGAGCGCCTCTTATCTCCACTTCAATAGATAGCACAAAGACGAAAGTTATAAGACAATAATTCAATTTATTTATTAATGTAAATCGACCTTTATGCAACCAGCTATGCAAAGCGATGTATTTTAAGTACGCTGCCGAAAGGAGCGTAACAAATTCCCCCCCAGCAAAATTAAAAGGTCGGGGTAGGGAACGAGAAGCAGAGGACGAACGACGTAAACAACAACCGGACTCGACAAGGAAAACGAAAAAAACTATAACAATCCAATCAGAACCAACACACAAAAAAAAAAGAAAAAAAAATTTTCCGACTCGAAGGACCAAAATGTCGGACAAAAATAATAGTCAAGAAATCCACAGGGAAAGATAGGTAAGTAGTAGCAATCGAAGAAGACTAAGGTGTAAAGGCATAAACGCTGCCAAAGTCGTCAAAGGACGGATGTCTCTTTAGAAAAGAAACAGCACAGTTTCCAACCTCAAGAAAATTGATTTCGCGCGCAGAAACCAAAAGAAAAGAAAAGTAGCGAGGAAGAAAACCCACAGCAATAGCCAACATAAGACGCAAGTGTCAAGCCTCAAGTAAGCTAGGGAACGACAAACGGAAAACTGGGAAAAGTAACGAAATGCTTCAACTGTGGTACCAACTGCTAATAGACCCAAAAGTCGACTAAGTCGGGTTTCCTAAAGGAAAGAAAGTAGGCCTAAAGAGCAACTACCACAGGAACAGATAGAATGAGTGATCGAAGTCAGTACATCAACTAACCGCAAAGAAAACCAGTCAGGAAACAAAAAATGGACAGGAATGTGGAATGAAGAAAAACCCGGAAAAAGTAGAAGAAGAAAAAAATAAAAGTCACCACACAATACTACGAAATATGTAAAATATCACAGATAAGTTAATGAGATGGAGGAATCGTATAACGTAGGGAGACGAGTGGATTACGGTCAAAATTTGCGGCGTTTGCGTCGCCAAAAGGACAACAGATCTAGATTTGGGGACATTAGGATTATATTTAAGTGAGGTAGCGAAGGTGACGTGAAGAAAAGGAAAAAAAAGGTGGTGTAAAGAAAACTTGGGCGCCAGTGTTTTCTAGAACCAAATTACCAGCGAAAACACAACTCTGATAATTCACACACAAAAAAAATTAAAATCAAGGAATTTCTATATAGCGAGAAAAAATATTCAAGACTACACCAAAAATTAGAGCCAGCCATTATAGGCAGAAAAGAAAATCGAGCCGATACCCAAAAAAATCAATGCCAAAAAAAATCAAGGTCATGAAAAAAATTTAAAAGATCAAGAGCAAACCAAAAAAAAATCGAGAGCAAATCAGAAAAAATCGAGAGCAAATCAGAAAAAATCGAGAGCAAATCAGAAAAAATCGGAAGCAAATCAAAAAAACGAAAGCAAATAAAAAAAAATTGAGGCCCCAAATCAAAAAAATCGAGCCAAAATCAAAAAAAATCGAGACAATCAAAAAAAAAATCGAGCGCAATTAAAAAAAAATCGAGCCCCATGTTGGGACGTCTAAATTTATGTTACTTAATTCTTGGGCAGCCACGTTGGGCGCCAAAATTTATGTTACGTTATTCTTGGGCAGCCACGTTGGGCGCCAAATTTATGCTACGTTGTTCTTGTAGCCGTGCGTAACAACAAGAGATCACGGAATGACCGGGCTCAATCGGAGATTAGGGGGGGTTGTAGGAAGCAAACTGACATATAATGTATACGGCTGTAAGAAATTAGGGACAATACCTGCAATAAAAATAGTTAAGCAAACCTGAAAGAAAAAAATAGTTAAGTAAACCTGAAAAAAAAAGAATGTAAAAGAATGTAAAAAAAAAACGGTTGGATAATCTATATAATGTAGCAACGGTAAAAGCAGTACAAAAACTTTTAATACAAAATGAGGTAATATTGGGGAGCAGCAGAAACGTTTCCTCACACACCAATTAACATAAATCAAGACAAAAATTTTAACAAAAGATAAATAGATAAGACACAATTGACATGAGTAATCAGTAGTATTAGTTTTTTTTTGTTTTCTCTTTTTTTTTTCCAATAGTCTGCACTTCTATTGTAAAAGGTATCAACACGACAAAGAATATTGCAAAACAAACGGATAGATATTTAAAGAAAGAAAACAAGTAGTAAATAGTTCACTTACAGAAAGTCCTGCAGTAACGAAGTACTTCACCCTTGATTGTTATGGGGTTGATAGAATTTAGTACACTTACACTAACCACACCGACGCACTTCACTGGTATTAGCAACAGACATTATCATACTAATGGAACCATATGGCATTGATAAATTTCTTGTTAATTCTATTTCCTGAGAAAATAATTTCGAAATATTTTGTAACACAAATCGCAAAAATTGTAATAAAAATTTAGAATTTAGAATCACGTCATTTGTAAGCTGGAATCACTGTAACATGTTAGTTGCCAAACACGTTTTTACCTTAACTGGCCAACATTATTGTTAAGAGAAATAGTGCACGAAGATATGTCTGTCATGTATGTATGTATGTATGTATGTATGTCATTTCAAAAAAAACAGAACGGGAAAGCATGTTACAGAATTAATTTGCTAATTAATACGTTGACAACTAAATAAGTATCTTGCACTATTTTAAGTACGCTGCCGAAAGGGAGCGTAACACAGCAATACGGGTTTATAAAAGGTTTGGGGACAAACAATCTATTTTCCGAATTCTCAAATTATGTGTACGCCAAACTGAAGAATAATATGCATATTTTATGTTTATTTGTTGATTATACAAAAGCGTTTGAAACAATTAATCACAATATTTTGTTAAACAAATTACGTAGTCTGGGAATTAAGGGAATTACACTTCAGTTGTTTAAAAGTTACTTACATGATAGAAAATTTGTAGTAAAAATCAATAATCACCATAGTAAGGAATTTATAATAGATGAGGGTGTACCCCAAGGTTCAGTGCTTGGGCCATTACTATTTAACATTTACATAAACGCACTACCAGAGGTAATAAAACACTGTAAAGTTTTAATGTTTGCAGACGACATACTATTGATATCGGCACATAGATCATATCAGGTTGCAGAATGTAATATGCAAAGCGATCTCGATAGCTTGACTAAATGGTCGCATGACAATTGTTTAGTAGTTAACACGGATAAAACCAAAATAATGCACATGATTACACCCTACAATCAGCAAATAGAACCTAAAGTTAAAATTCACTCGTGTAAATGCTTTCAGTTGCAGAAAAAATTTAAACTAGAGACATGCTTTACTGATTGTAAATATGTTGCACCGTGCCGAACTTATAAATATCTGTGAATTACGGTTGTCAACTACTTTCGTTGGGATCACCATATAAAAGACATATGTAATAAACTTAAAATAGTATTATCGAAATTATATTATGTAAAAGATATTGTACCGTTTAATGTAAAAAAGACCTTATATCTAGCATTGGCAGAGTCGGTAATCAGGTATGGGCTGGAAGCATGGGGATATGCAAGCGATTGTTATCTTAAACATGTACAGGGAATACAGAGGAGAATTTTAAAGATAGTTTGCAATTCCGGCTCAGGCGTTAAGCTAAATGAACTTTTTGATAGATGTAGCCTTTTAGGTATAAGAGCATTACTATTTTATAAAATACTAATGGAGAACTATTTTCGATCGTCATATTTGATTAAACAAAGCTTTGGATATGAACTGCGGCATGAAAAGTATACTGTACCGCGTGTTCATAATGAATACTCAAAAAGAACACTTTCATACATTGTTCCTAAATTAATGAACGAACTGCCAGACGATTGTAAAATATTTGTAAATATGGCTAAGTTGAAAAATGATCTGAAGAAATACTTAGTTAAATATAATGTATAGTAGTAATTAATATAAGCGTCTAGGGCTAAATTATTATATTTTATTACTTTTTAGCAATAATCATGCAGTTACTGGAGCTACAAGATTAAAAATCATAATAGAATTGCCAATTCCTTTGTAACTGTATTAATGTTTTTCATTTACATTATTATTTTTAAATTAATATTGTTGTTTAATATAGTTTCAATTTTTATTTTAAAATTAATATTCATGTTTAATTTAGTTTCAATTTAGTTGTACATTATCTTAAGTTACTTACAAAAACCGTAGAATATAGAAATGTAAAATGATTTTAACTAAGCTAGAATAATTTTAATTTTAACTAACCTTAACATTAACATTAGCTATTAATTTTTACATATTAGTTAAGTTAAATACTAGAAAATACATAAATATGATAGTTAATATATTCATTACTTATCTTATAAAAATTAATACAAAGCAGGGATTAATTATAATTATGTAAATAGAGGGTTGAGCCAAAACTAAATAATCTAGAAATCAATACAATGTGTATATGTAGGTTGTACTATTTAGATTTACTAGACAATTAATCAGTTAGGCAACTCTACAAAATTCATAAAATATTAAAACACCTTGTCAAGCAACGTTGAGTTAGCTTAAGGTGTATTATTTGTAAAAAATAAGAAATAAATAAATTTGAATTTGAATTTGAATTTGAATTTGAATTTGAATTTGAATTTGAATTTGAATTTGAATTTGAATTATTATTATTATTATTATTATTATTATTATTATTATTATTACTTATTATTATTATTATTATTAGTTATTATTATTATTATTATTACTATTATTCGCTTTATTTGAACTAAGCAAAACAATACCTAAAAGAAATTAAATATACAGAGATATATAATCCCAAAAAATAGAACATATATGCATAGTTTAAAAAGCGAAGTTCAGATGTAGATATAACATATTATATCTAGATCTGCTCTTCCACTTAACCTAATATATAAAAATACAATTACATGAATTGGCTAGTACGCATCACTATAACTATCAAAAACTGAGGCAAATAATGAAAATTAGACTGAGAAAAAAGATAATTAGAATATAGAAAACTATTGAAGGAAAAGAAAAACAAGAAAGGATAAAAGATTATTATTATTTGGCAGAAAATAAACGCTTGAACATTTCAATCTTGAAACGGGGTAAGTTGAGGTTTTTAACGTCCGAAGGAATAGAGTTATAAAGATTAGCTACGTTATAGGAGAAAGATCGTTTATAAAGTTCCAAGTTATGTTTAGGAATGGAGATATGATCTCTTCTTCGGATATTAATGTTATGAACGTCAGTGCGGTTGGTGACTTTCGTACAAGTAGGGTGGCGTTTTGTACAGCTGCAATTTATGAATTAAGCATAGAGTATGCAGTGTAGCTCTATTTTTCATATTTAACCAACCAAGTTCTTTTAGTTTATATTAAATTTGCTGATGCCTTTTAATGCCATAAATAAGTCTCATACAAGAATTCTGAGTAACCTGATTTCTACGGCTATATTCTATTGTTAAACATGGAGTATAGACCGCACAGCAATGATTGAAGTGGGACAGCACAAGAGAATTACATAAGATGGACTTTTGATACCGAGAAATTTCCTGATACTGTAAATATGCATGGGATCTAGTAATAGTAGCAAAGAATACTTTCTTAAACTAATTTTTAATGGGATGTAACAAGGTTTTTGTCAGAAACCCGCATCGACATCATTTTTATAATTGCGGTACTTAAGTTTTTACCATGGATTTGAAAATATCTTTAAATTAAGTTAAAAAATAGTAGTAATATTGTGCGAGTTTGGACTCAATGTAGGTCAGTCGACTAAAAGCTATGCGCCTTCCGATTCAGTGTAGGTCAATAGACTGAAAACGACGCAACTGCGCTGGTTTGTAGATCAATCTACTAACAGCAACGTGACTATGGATTCAGTGTAGGTTACCCAACTAAAAAAGTGCGTTACTTTGAACTAAAACTATGTCAGCCGATAAGAAGTAGCGTTACCTTCAACTTAAAGTAGGTCAATAAAACTGTTTGTGGTGCATAATTTTGCTAATTGCTTAGTTAGCTGTACAGTGAACCCAAGGTAGGTCAGGAAAACCGCTGATAGTGCGTGATTTTTCTAGCCGCTTAGGTATCAGTACCTTGACCTCAAAGTAAGTCAGCAAAACTGGTGGTGGTGCATAATTTTGCTAACTGATTAGTTAGCAGTGTAGTGAACCCAAAGTGGGACGATTGTAAATAAATGGGCCGCTGGTATCACACTTACCAATGTTTTTAGACGAATTATTAGACCTGGACCATAAGTCCTTGTAATAAAATTAGAGAGGAAACATTGGTTGGAAATGCATCTTTGGCAAAATGTAATTACTGATATGCTTGATATGGACTGTCCTAAACTTTCTAAGTTGAAATGTAACAATTAATTGTCATATGCCACATGCTGTTGTAAGCATAGTAATAATAATCTACAATGTGTAAAACAGAATGTATTGATATTAAAAATATGGTACCATAAAATGCATTATGAAAGTTACTGTTTGCTTTATTTACCAAATTTACATAATATATAAAACTAACACTAATAACAATAACAACAACAACAAAAACAACTACTATAACAACAACCACATAGTACTTAGCTCTTACTATTTTTACCAATTCAACTGTATTAGCAGTAGAAAATCGCAAACCGTTTAACAGAAACTTTATTTTCTCTTTCCCTTAAGTTCTTTGCTACCAAATAAATTTTTGGGTGTTTAACTTTTTGTAATTCTATTGGATAGAAAGCGCCTATAGTTACTTCACCATTTTCGTCTATTACGGTATTCCGTGCATACACGATAGGACACAGTAAAAATCAGTAAAAAAATTGTTTACTCTGAATACCGCAACAAAACAAGGACAGAATGGTAGAATTGAATTAGAGGTCGGGCTAGCTCAAAAACGTCGTATAGTGGCGTGGGTGAAGTAGAAAAAAACACATGGGGAAACCTCAGTAAAATGTATTGTCAACATGCAATCTCGAAAGGCTATTTACAAAACAACAAAAAAACTAATAATTTGTGTAATCGTTTGTTACAGTGTGATGGTAAACAAATCGTCATAACATAAAAATATAAAATTGGTAAGCAAATATAACATCTTAGAGTCTAGATACTTACTTAATGCGTCACCTTAAATATATACAAAGGAGAATTAAACATAAAATTTTCAGTAATTCTAGGAAAAGAAATATACATAATTTATACAATCTGCATTGAGAAGTGCACCTCCTCAAGAAATAGTGTAGCATTAAACTTATACACCCTAACTTGAATTAATCAAGTGTTAACTACTTTTAAATTGATGCGGCGCAAGTTCTTTACGTTAATATCTATGCAAAAAACAAAAGAAGCAGTAAAACGGGATCATTCACAAACTTTAATTGCCTAATTTTTAACTTGAAGAAAGATTACATAGTCGCTCGTGCATTAAGAACGTGAGTTTTGTAACGTGGTGTTGGTAATTTACTGGATAATCATGAGTAATAACATTATGAACAGCAAGTGATATAAATGTCTATTTCTCATAGCAGCATAAAAAATTACTTAAACAGAAAACTGTACCTTGAACTACTGGCTTCGTGCTGGTCTCATCTTGTAGGTGGGAAAATGCGGCTGCATTTCTCTATGGACTGGATGCTAGAACCACCACCTTAACTCATACTAATACAGAGCGCATTGTAAAAGCGAAACTTTACAACATCTCCCTTCGGTAAAAAGATGTTGTATTCAATGTCTCCCTTTCAAAGCACGGTCTCTATTTTATACGGACGAAACCACTATGGGGGTAGATATTTAGCTTACAAAAATATCGCAGTAGTATCAAGTGTGCAAAATTTTCAGACACAGCTGCAGAAATACCAACTGTAACAGCTTGCCTTCAAAGAAATAAGCATTCAACAAAATATTTTTAAACAAAGGAAAGCAATCTTATTACTTAGAAACATCTTAACAGCTGCAGGATAACGTATAACAAGCCCATCGCAAGTGTTCATTTACTAGGCAAATGGTCAAGTGGCCTTATCTTTTAGAAGAAAGCTGTGCATTTATGTGCAACCGTAATGAACATGTAGTCACAAAAGGTGGTAGAATTTGTTTGTATCACCTTTGTAATATGGAGCTTTCTAAGCAACTGTTTGATTTTATAAGACAAAATTTTATATTGAGAAATTTGATAAATTAACACTAGTTTTAAATGGCAGGAAATCGAGCTTGTTGAGAAATTTTAGGGTGTTTTAAATGAATGTAGAAAAAATTACTTGCTGTGCTTTGAACGTAACACGCCTTGTTACAAACATGTTGTTGGATTTCAGAGTTGTACTTCGTCAATTCTCAAGATTTCGTCTGACCAGTTGACTGTAATACCTTTCTTAAAGACTTTTCGGTGCTGACATATTCAAACATACTCGCCAATAGCGTACTTAGACAATTTGTTTGGAACTTTTGTGTGTGTAAATACTGATTTGAGTATACTTTTTTCATTATGCTTATTAACTTTAGCCGGTATTATTCCCGTATCAGTGGGAACTGCATTATTATAACACCATATAATGCTGTCTAAATTTCGAATGCAATTATAGAAACCGTGTAAGTAAAAGATCGCCAAATTACACCTTTTAAATTTCTAATCACACGTTCAACCATGCATGCTTCTTTATGTTAAACACGATATAATGATTGATTTCATATTCCTTCATCAAAGAGCAAAAATTCTTATAAAACTCTTCAGTTCAGATAGCAAACTTTGGGAATTTTCTTAGATTTATCCAAAATTTTTTCATACCAGTAGCCACACTAAGGGCGAATTTATTTTTAAGCGGTGAAAACCAAACAAATTTCGAGAAACAATCGTTTGCTATTAAATTGTACTTTTACCCACTGTTTTCTTGCGAATATATCATTTCTACTAAATCTGTCTGAAAATGGTCCTTTATTTTTTTTACTACAACCCTGCGCCTTTTAAAATTGATTCTTGCTGGTTTGTGAATTTCATTTACACAATCTTCTTTCACTGTACTCTTTGTCATCGCCATATTATAATAAAATTTAAATGTGATCCATACAAGAATATTTACACAAAACTTTATTTGCTTTAAGTATTAGATAATATGAATTTAAATGGAATCTCTAGTACAAAATCTATCGGCAATGTTGTATTTTTTCTGATAAAACATTTGTCGTAAAACTAATTACATCAATTCGTTTAAATATCAACCTTTGTATTTCGTGTAGTGCATACTTTTCCGTTTATGTCAATTTCAACATCTTACGAAAGGATGTCCTCTAACATGTTCAATTATTGTCGCATTATCATACGGAAATTCGATTTGATTTAAGTGAAAAATGAGAAATGTTCTGCTTCCTTTATGGAAAGTATTTGAATAAAATGTAATTACTATTTTATAATGCAAGGTATGTAGCATACAGTTTAAGGATCTTTCTAATTGTTGTTCCATTTGAGTTTCGCGTTGTTTAGCATTATCGGTTTTGGATGACGATTTAGTGTTTTCCAAATTTATCGATTGTCATGTTATTGCGCAACTTCAGCTTCATGCAGGTTTTCAATAGTTGAGTTTATTTCGTTAGCGTGACCTGTGTGTCCGGCTGCCTGAGAAGGTTCATTAAAATCATCCCAACACTAATAATCTATTAAATTATTTGACCACTCCATCTGAACACCTATCGCTCTTGGTCTTCGGAGAGTAAGGAGGGAGCTAGATATTTAATGCAGATATTATTTCTTTGTATTTATGCGGCGCATTACCGTTTATGAACACTTGTTCTTTTAACTAGGCCTATATAATTTTCAGATCACTTGAACTGTATCCTAGGGGGATGCTTTTTAAATATCAGTTCAAATAATCCAAAAGTTCCATTGTAAAGCAGGTCATTTGTTACTACATTTTTATTGGGTAATACAAACGTAACATTTTCCCAACCATGAGTCTTTTCGTCAGGATGATGTCTAACGCCATATCTATACCTAAACTCATTGCCAACGTCTTTGAACATATTATAAATATATTCTTGAAGGAAAGGGTTCAATATATTGAGATTTTTGTCATATATTGTGAATCAGCAAAACTCTCAATGTACTCTTGAGCATCATGTACATTATAAATATCGTCAGTAACTTCATCGTCAGCTTTATTAAAACCACAAATATGCTCTGCAATGACGGGTGCTTTATATAATGCAGGTTATCGTTTTGTTGATCATTTTTAACTTCATTTGAAATATTAGGAAATGTGTCGTTTTTATAAATATTTTTTTAATCTTGTCTTGACTGCATAGTTTGCTAGCAACGGTTGACGGTTCTGTTGTAATAGACAAAATGGAATCTTACTAATAATTTCAACTTCTTTTAGTTGTCGCAGTTTTGCTTGCACTATGATTCGTTTTTAATTAATTCTCTATTAAATTTTAGTTTGTCTCTATTCATGGCTATGCCCCAAAAAGGTGTTCAGTACCAACCACGGATTTGTTGTCTGCTGAGTGCCCATAAAACTGCACGCAAAAAGACTAGTTGCCATAAATTATATTACTTGGTATAAGATTCCTGTTATTTAGACTGAAACCCAAAAGCACGCAGTGTTCACGATGAATCCTTAAATAAATTATGACGAAACTTACCTAGAACGCAACTTACCGCTAGTTCAGGCGAAATTTAATCAATGCTGCCCTAACCTGTGTGGAATAAAACTACAAAACGCATTCTATTACAAAGAAACACGAGACTCAGTTAAAAAGTGCAAGTTGATTTACTAAAAACCAATAAATTTACAACTTCAAATTGAATATTATACACAAATTTTCTAATGTATTACTAATAAAAAACCCATTTCTTGCTCAGTTCATAAATGAACACGTTAAAAATATTTACAAATTACCTTTTCATTATTTAATAAGTCACCACACCTATTTTTATAGAATCCTTCATTAATAGGCTTATTATTGTACCAACTGACCAGTGTATTAAAGTACCGCTAAAATTTAAATTATTTAACATGGTCCAAGCTTAAGATGTGTTGGTTTTCACAATAAAATTTTAATCTGCATATATTATATAATGCTCTTACTAGTATGTTATGAATATAAAATTTACACCTACAATGACAATGATACAAGAAGGAAACCATATCTTTTAACAAGGAAAATCGAGATCCATTACAAGCTTCAAACATTTAGCACTGTCAATAACTTCATCTTATTCACTTTAACACATAAACAACAATAAAAAATACAGTCTAATCGGTACCTGATTTGAATCTTCTTACAGACGCTCCCAACTCAGTTCGTTCTTCAAGCAGGGCGTCTCATACACTTCATATTGTATTGTTTTATACCAAATTTCTGTTTGCTATGTACAACATTCAAAAAAGCTTTATTCCACCCAATACCAGAATTAATCCACTTAATATCAGAAGTTTTTTATTCCAGTCCAGATCAAAAGATTTTTAGTTACAAGCCACACCAAAAGTTCTAATTAAAATTAGTTGTTTAACATCAAACAATTAAATACACCAGATTTGTTAACTACGTACGAGTTTTTACACTATAAATTTAAACCCAACACTTTGATTAATCCTTATTTGCACATTTTTTGATGAATACTTGAATACATGTCACAAAGCTTCACATCCGTATATTTGGCTGCTTGAATCGAAAAGAACTCTAGGCGAACTACCATCGCATTTAAACACGACAGCTTTCCACTTTTCGCTTTTTTCTAGATAGCCTTCTATTTCAAATCAGTATTGCTTTGTCACTTTAACCTTCTAAAGCTTATTAATGATGTTTACTCTTTCCAGCCTACACCATATTAGCTTTGTACTCCTTCGAATGCTAATATGTACAAGTGTGCTATCCACACCTACCTTATTCTTTGATAACGATAAAGCCTTATCTCTTCAAGACATTGCTCGTCGATTTTAAATATGTTAATCTCACAATGAATTTTTGGAACTTGAAACGGTTAGCCTGCGAGTATCAAGAAATTATTAAGTTACACGAAACTTGTAAACAACACAATATTGAATCCACGAAAAAGATTTACCCCTCCAAACGTCACAACGCTGATACCAAATTCACTACAACAGCTACAGAGAGACTACATTTAGGTGACGCGTAAATAGTATGTTACGTGCAATTTCACACTTCTGTACATTTTGGTTGTCGGACTTTTCAAATATTGCAAAACTCTCGCTCTCACCTTTCATAAATAATAAGAAACATTTTAGTGATTTCTTGTACTTTAATAATTTAATTTAAACGGACAAGAGGTGTAACTGTTATATATTTTGTTATA
Organism: Platerodrilus igneus; assembly: GCA_036346225.1. NCBI lineage: Eukaryota > Metazoa > Arthropoda > Insecta > Coleoptera > Lycidae > Platerodrilus > Platerodrilus igneus. Next base: position 579,851 of record JARFIW010000412.1, read on the forward strand.
AATTTGGTTCTAATCTATTCCTGCAGGGTCAAATAGATACAATTATTAGCGTTGTTAAAATGTTTGAATTTATTTCTATGGTTTGCAATGTATTTTCCGTTAATATTTTTTATGTAAATTTTGAAAAGTCTTGTTATCGACCCCGATATTGCTAAATTAATAGAGATGTAATTTTGGTATTGAAATTATTTATTTTTAAACTTGTATTTCACATACCACTATATACGCCGTTCCCGTATGATCAAGTTTCTCTAGTTTTTAATTGCAACCAGCAATTTTCGTGCATTCTCCCCTTTTAGTGTTTTCTTAGTGAGATTGGTAAGAGAGGTTTAGTTTAATGCCTAACTAATATGAACTTTATTTTCAGTTGGTTCAGTTTAGGTTTAGCTTTTGGTTAAAATTGTGTGTCATGTTGTACATCACTTTTCTCGTTACGCTTAGTTTTCATGGTTAGGCTGCTTAAAAATTGCCACTGGACTCATTGCTATTTAGGGTGTTGATAATTCCTCTTTTCTATAGACAACCTGTTTTAAATACCCTTTACTCACGCATAGTACATGTTCTATAATTAGCAGGTCGAAGTTGCGTTGATTCTATCCGTAAGTTTTGAAGCCCTAACTACAATATTTGTTGTCTATGTTATTATCTAAATAAATCTTATTTGTTACTTACAGCAAAACGTTCTTAAGGTACAAATAATAAACCCAAATGGAAGAGCGTATTCGAAAACTACACCAACCCCACAAGAAGAACTTTCGCTCACCGTTACCACAACCATGGTCCTAAATTCCGCGTTGGCGACTTAGTATTAACAAGAAACCAATCAGCGAATTCCCAACTCAAGACGAAATGGAGAGTATTATGGTCAGTTACCCTGCTCGAAAAGCCATATATATATTGGTCTCAACGCCCCTATGGCGATAAAGATCTATGTGAACGACACTTCTAAAAACATAAATCATTAACATAATACCATTTTCCCAATGGAATTTTGGCGTTAGCCTTGGCACCCATACACGGTGAGGACAAGGGTTGTTTTTGATTTTTAGATGAAAATTGTCAACGGTAGCTATCGGTTTTTAACTGAGTTCTTATTTTTACATATGGCATCATAATGTCCACCATGAATGAGCTGCTATGTTGCACAACACCATACAATGTATACAACACCTTAGTTTAGTAAAATTGAGCCTTAGAAGATTTTGATAACGCTTTGAACAAAATGGCGTTAAATCCAATAGAATAGGGAATGAAACATGATTATTCACCTTTGCAGATCGAAGGCTTAAAACATGAAACCGCTTTAAATGCAAAATCAGTTCAGTAGGTAAATTACATACTAGAATTTTCTTAGTAGCACAAGTATAAACAGCTCTTTTATTAGGTCCATCATGTCTCTTTGTACATGAATCGCAGCTTATTTTATTATTTCCAGTAGGAAAATCACATATCGTGAACTCGCTTAAGCAAGATTTCAAAGAATATTCGCATCTTTCACATTGGTATCTTGGCATTATAGTGCTTCCCTGTGTATCATTTATATCGCAGTCTTCATCAATTTTTTTATTTTGACGTACATCAAAGACTGTAAATGTACAGCCAATTTTTTATATCGTCATTAATGACAGAAGATTCGTTACCATTGAATAAAGAAAATTTCTATAAACTTATTTTTATATCAATTTTTTATCGTTTACAAAATCAAGTGGTGATTCACGCCGGTTAAATTTGTAATTAATTTCTTTAACAGCACTTTTATGTCCATAAAGTGTACTATTTATATTAATAATTGTTTTACTAGATGATAAATTATCTGGAATACCTTGAGCAATAGATTTAAATTTGGGGATAGGTACATTACTATCAGAGGAGACCTTTTTATGTTTTAATATGTTATCATCGTTGATACCTTCAGTGTCAGCATTTGATTCATATTTTGAATTAAAATAAATATTTTATTATACACTCGCGGAATAATAATTAAAGTACGCATTTGCTTTCTTTATGGTCGATTTGTAAACTAATGAAGTTAGTATTTGACAACGCTTTTATTTATATCTTAAAATTAATTTGCAATAAATACATAATTAATTATAGCTTCAATTGCTTTTTTAACGGTTTTGTAAATGTAAAAAGATTTTCATCTTAATAATTGTAAAAGAGATTGGTTTTTCACGGTAACTAATATGTGTCTTTATACACAACATTATTTAGTATATCATTCAATAAAGACGATAATTTGATATTGTTCTTACGCGGAATAAATGGCTTTTTGTTTTTATATCCTAATAATTATAACATACACGGAAAATATGTTTTTATGATAAATGAAATGAATGGCTTAAATTTAAGTTATTTATAGTACTTTTCATGTGGGCTTCGTTTTCATCTCATAGAATGATTATTTACGCACACGGAAAATCATCTAGTACTTTAAAAGTACACAATATACGGAAAAATATGCTTTTTATTAAAGCGAAATGAATTTAATGACTTTGTACATGCAATATGCTTATTTTATGCAGGCTGGAACAATGAATATTTGGAAATTACAATTTTTCCTGTTTCCTTCTATTTGCGAGGGTTATATTGATAGAATTTGGATTTCTATATATATATATATATATATATATTATCTATATATATATATATATATATATATATATTTCTATATATATATATATATTGCTATGATTATCGGGTTATTTAGGGGTATATAGAGTCGTAAGGGTCGCACACTACATGTAAATAGTACTAAAAGCTAGAAAACTAAACAATTTTATCATGAAAAGTACGTAATTCGCAAATTATGCAAAAAACAAACATTTAACACACTGTCTAAGGATCACAGTTAACGTTAATTAATGCAGGGAAGCATATCCTACAATAATACAACCACATTCAGAAAGATAAATAACTCTGTACGCAATCAAACTCATTTTAAACCAGAAAAGCATTACTAAATTCTAAATAAATACGCATTAAAAACATCGAAAGCTAGAAAATCATGATACGTATTCTGTTAAAGTTAAACCCGCAACAGTGCAAAGAAATAACAAAGCTTTCTTGTAAGAAAAGCACCTTTCAAAACAAATACGTTTCGGAAACGCAGGATGTAAATAAAAGCTTTTCAATTTACGTCATTATAGAAATTTTGTCTACGTCATTTTTAATATGAAGTAAATTCAAAACCCAAAACATTAGCTTGACAAAAATAAAGTCATAAGTTTGTCTACGTGAGAAGTCGATTTAAAATTTCCTGCAACAACACATACTACAAGGCCAACAGCATCGTTCGGCAGGCTATTATCAAATTCATACCTAAGAAAGCGCTAGAAAACATAAGTGAAAGCTTATTAATTAAACATAATTTTAATAATTATACCTTGGGGCTCTGGGAAACTTTGGCAAATCTAGGTAATAAGCGGAAATCTAGGTGAAAACTGAGTAATAAGCTGAAATCTGGGAAAAACTATGGGAAAACTCTACATTGGTAGGATCCAAAATTGCATAAAAATATTGGTTTGCATCTACGCATCGGAGCACAAAACAGAGGATTGTTCTTAGCATTGAATAGGGTTTGGTCAAGCAGTACTATAAAATCAACAAGTGAACTTAACTGAAAGCAACACAGGGGTACTGCTCAACAGCACGCAGCAGTAGCAGATCCAAGAATATGGAGAACAGAAAGACACACAAGGAAAACTACAGGTCAGAAAATTATCTAAATAGCATAAGGAATAATTTTCTTTTTTTATATTGAACATCTACTATTTTTTTTATACCAGAATATTTATGTAAAGGGTATTCAAAAATCTTTTTATACGTGAATATTTACGTAAAAGAGAAAAGTTATTAAACGTTCAAGGGTGTTTCCAATAAATAGTGTACAGTGTCATTTTTGCTGGCTTTAAACTAAGTAAAGGGAGCTATAGTTTTGGGGATAAACAAATTGATATTATTATACTTTGATTCAAGGGTATAGTTTGTCGAAGAGTGAATCATATTAAGCTGTAAACTGTATAATATTTTTTCTGTGTCATTATACAAATCTTGGTCAATTTCGTTTGTCTCATTCAAGTCTTCCGGAAAAGTTCAATAACTCTTTTGTTATTTAAGGTATCAAAATTCATTTTTTAAGCGATAGCCACGGTTATGTTTTTTTTAAATGGAGCACCCTAAATGTGGTACCATATTTTGAGAGCCCTTGTGATAATGATGAAAATGATGCAAATGTGACATAGGTGTACAATGGACGATTTCTTATTTATGAGTCATTTTATGAAAAAGTTTTTGTATTGAACTCGAAAGGTTGCTTCTTTCATAATAAGATATTCCACAACCTAAAGTATCATTATCCACAGCACTTCTTTACTTACTTTTACTTACGGTGAATGATAACACAAACTTAACGAAAAGTCCATTTTTTCAAATGGCACCTGCAACATTGGATGTCGCCGTTGAATAGTATTTTTAAACGACTTTCCAATGATATAAAACTTTGTATAGATGACATGAGAAACATTCTTAAAAATTGCGAAAACATAATTTTTGCATGCGGCTTTCACAATAGATAAAACTAAGTAGGCTAATCTCAGCAAATCTGACAAGTCCTGCCACTATTAATTATCTTGCAAATTTGTCCTATAATTTGTTGTTATCATGTGAATTTCACACGTCAAAACTGATTAACATAGTGTACTGCGTTTATGAAGCTGGTGTAAACCCATTATTGGCAAGTCGAGTTTATTATCAAAGATGTGCGAACTAGAGAACGCCACGAACTGTGACTTTATAGCAAAACAGATTTGAAGCTACAGATAGAGTGACGATTTTCAATACTGAAAATCATTAGCTTTTTCATATTATTTACAGAATAGAGCATTCCATGGTTTAAAAATGCAGATATTAAAGGCATTTCTGTTTTATAAATCTACACATAATAATATGTATATTTAGTAATCAGGTTTAATTAATAAACATAATATCAAAATTATACATTACCCAAAATAGATTTAACATTCAATGTAAAATAACAGCAAACAATCTGTTCCACTGAAATGCTGAACGAACATGCCTATTTATAAACAATGGACTAATCTAACACCGCTTTAGCCGTTGTGATTGATGACGTGAAGGCTCTTCTTAAATAAATTCACTCTAACGTTGCATATTTTAAGCATGAAATGAATTAATGACGAATCCAAACTAGAAGTTTTGTTAATCATAGAAGAAAATTGGAGTCTGAGTGCCAGAACAATTGCTCTAGAAACTGATATTTCGAAAAACAGTGTAAAAAATATAATATTGAAGCATCGACTACACCCTTTTTATGCCGAACTTCATCAAGAATATTATATGGAGATGATTTCGAAATTGTCCTACAATTTTCAAATCAAATAAGTGTTGCTGTTGATGATAATATTTTGAATATTTTGTTCATTGACGAAGCAACGGATCAGTTAATATGCATAATATGCATTTCTGTGCAACTGAAAATCCATACATAGGCTGAAAACTGTTGATTATCAAAATCGACGGTCTCTTAATGTTTGGGGAGGTATTATTGGCATCCATACGTATATGCCCGTGGATTCAGTCCACGCAACCATAGAAAAGTCTATTAGGAAAAAGATAGTCTGGGCACCTTCAGAATGGGAAATTATCCTTAGAAATTTACGAAATCTCTTGAAGTTGCACGAATGCAGTGTTTTGATTTTAAAAACTAGTAAGAAGTTTGCGAAGAAGGGTTGTCAGTTAAAATTAAAACTTCAAATGGACAAGTATTTAAAATAAGTCTAGTTAAACAAGCAACATTTCAAAAGGGAAGACCAAATTTTCAAGTAAATTACACTTACGACTCTGTTTCTAGCATAGAAGTATTATGAATAAAACAAAGCGTACCTTGTAATTTTCATAAACAAAAAGATATAATTTAATACCTATTATTAGTACAATTGTAGGTCGCAGAAATCTTACCTATTTCCGTACGGAAAAAAGGACCTTACTAAATTATACCACCAAAACATAATACCTATTAAATACCACCACGAGTTTTTGAATTTAAGATCTAAGGCTTCTGTTAGGGATTGCTTGCCAGAGACTGATTTAAATGACATAACAGACTCGACTTTGCTTTTGTATATTTATATTTATGCACGTTTTAAAAATACTACAGCTGGTGTTGCCGCGATAATAAATATAAATAAGTTTATTCGTCAACTACTTAAATAATAAATTATTTAATCCATACTTATAATTATTAATATTAAAGGTAAAGACTTACGTTACTTTGACTTCTTTTTGAATTTTTTAAAATACTAATCAAAATATCGTAAATACAAACGAAATGTTGGTAATGTATCGTAAATTCTATAGTTACAATAAGTTTTAAATAGTGTACTTTTCCTAAAAAGTAACGTAAGTGATAAAGCGACAACTAATTTTGGTATTAGCACAAAAATATTACTCTTTTTATTATAAACTTAGTACCATTAGTAATAATATACCTTATCGTCATGGTAGTATCTATAGCTATCAATAAAACAAAATTTTTGTTCTTGTAAAATTTACATTTTGGGATATACGATATATATATATATATATATATATATATATATATATTGCTATGTCCCTCTAAATTATTCGCGCTCCATCATTTGGGCGACCATATTAATATTGCTATGTATAAACAAGAATTGTAATTATCGTTCTCCGACGTTGGGCTGTCTTATTAATATTGCTATAAATTCTCTCCAGAAACTTAACTGGATTTTATCTTGAACCAATCTTGTCTACCAATAACAAAATTTGATACGTTACCGCCTTCCTCGTTATCAATTTCCTATTCAACTTATAACTCCTCCTTGATTGTTTAAATTATCAAATCACTCCCATTAACTTTATCTTATGACCTCGACTAGCATTTATTTGAAATTATAAAATTCAGTTAATTCGATTCTATATAATGAAACAAATATTATGTACAGTTCTTGTAAATTATTTGAAATACACTTTTCAATTAATTATTGTTTGCAAATCTCATTTATCAAAATCATATACTTTTTACTCAAAACCCAAAGTCACCAAAAAAACCTATTATCTTTATAAAAGAAGTGTGAAACGTTCTAAACCTCTTATCATATCACACACTTTATACGTGTTCAAATCCTTTGTTTTGGTGAACTTCGTCACATTAATTTATATTAAGCAAATTTAATATTCAAATAAAAAATATAGAAAAATAATGTCTTACAACTAAAAATCTAACCTGGTCTGTTTTCTTCTTGCAATTGACGCATACACTAATATTTCCCATGCATTAAGCCATCCATTTGAATAAAAATTATCTTCCCCCAATTCAGGATTATTACATGCCCATTCGAAATATTGTTTATCCACACGCTTGAACCATTGCATTTAAATTATTGCCATCACCCTCTGGACTACCATTATTCACTTATACACTTATGCACCCCAATTTATTGTCGTCGCGTTTCAGACTTAGAATTACTTCTTATCAATTTTCCCAAACTAAGAATTGGATTATCATCATTTATTTTCCCTTGAATTAGAAATTTTATTATTCTCCCCCAGGACTCGGAACTTGGATTTTTCTCCCCGGCTTTAGAACTTGGATTTTCTCCCCGGCTTTAGCACTTGGATTTTCACCCCGGTTTTAGAATAGAAATCTTATTATCATTGTCTCCCGACTCGAAGCCCTATTATTAATATGTTTTAGTTTAAAATAAAATTCCCCAAAATCTACTTACGTTTAATCGGCAATCATAATTTTCATCTTGGCACTTATACTATCTTTCACTTTAAAATTATTACGTATCACTTTATTTTATAGCGGCGCACTTCGGCCTTTGTTGAGTTGCAAACTGACTTCGTTATCACTGTACCTGTTAATATATCTTTTCTCTCCTACTCCGTTAGTGGGTATGGTCTAGAAACTCGTCGCTCATTTTTAACGAATCAAATCTTTGCATTAAAAGTAGTTTGTGATGTAATTTTATATGCTTTCCAATAATTGTGACCTGGTCGCAGCTGTCTTCGTTATCAAACATGCGGTGTTTTGATGAATCTAATTGCTTTTCTATGTTGTACATAAACAACTGATGCAATTCGACTTTTAATTTTCATATCTGCTGTTATTCACGCAATTTTTAATCACCTTTCTTTATCACAGTTATTAACTACTTGTACGCATTCACATTATGCTTCCTGAAGCTCTATTTCTATCTCCGTATTAACCTAATTGTTTGGGACTCTTTTGAATGCGTGTTTAATTACACTTTATTATGTTCACTTATAAATACGCGTGCTTCCACCAAAAAATATCATTATTTGCTTTACCTAAATTAACTGAAACTTTATCTACAGGGTATTAAATATTTACTATTTACCTAATGCATGTGTTCCTGGTTTCTACGCTAACTATGCGTCTTCCTATGCTTATTTACGTCGCTTAAAACTACTTATACCTTATATACAGGGTGTTGACTGCTTACTATTTACAAACTATCTCCATTTCTCAATTCTTTACTAAATAAATGCAGTTTTCTGCTGCCTATGGTAATTTCTCATTTCTAAACGACCTTTATTATAAAGTACACCCTTAAACAACCCTTTATCACAGCAATATATATATATATATATAGTTGCGACACGTCTGCACGTTGGAGCGCCACTAATAGAGTGGTGTGACAACGATACAGCAAATTATCAATTGGAAATTATGATATGACGTTACTCCTCTTTTGCTTTGCCTGACTAGCTCAACGAAAGTTGTGGAATTTACAAGATAAAATAAAACACAAAAGTCTCAAAGAACATCTATACATTCATAAACATTTTTCTTTATACAAAATAGTTTATAAAATAATTCATAGTTCCAGTTCATACAGATATAATTAAAATTCTTACCTAATCTTTGTTAACTGTTACACTGTCCTTTTTAATTCATAGATGGGTAATTCACTGATCACCACGTTCGTGAATGTGATTGGCCAATAACTCTCACGGATAATTTATTAAAGGTCAAGAAGGTACGATCTCTGACTCAAAATTTGATTCAAATTATACCCTTGACAAATAATAAAACGAATCTTATTCTAAATTTAAACTACAAAACATTCAGTTATTTTCATCAATTAACAAACAAAGAAAGCTAAAATTTATACATGCGAAATCAAATGGCGTTTATTTAGCTCATAATCAGCGGTATTGTAAGCTTCTGATTCTATTTTATATTGACGTTAAAATCTCAGCTTACAAGATTGTCCATATTATTTCAAATCTCTATTTAAAACTACATTAAGCAAAAGTGCATCTTTCTTTATTTTTAATTAACTACAGAGTAGCTCTTGCATCAGGATTACCTCCGTCGAAGATTGTTCAATTCCCGTAGTGTTTTCTAAAATAATCATATTTCATAATCATGTAGAGTTACGTCGGTATGCATGCCGCATACTTGATGAATGATTCTAATTCAAAGTAACATGGTCGAGCACGTATTTGTGACGAATAGTAAATTAATGAACCTTACATGTTGTTAACTAATTTACAGCATCAATTAATAACCTGTTTACTAAAAATTTATTTGTATAATTATCTTTTTTTATTATAAAAGTACCAATATTTTAATTACTTTTAGTCAACATTGATGAGGTTTATAGACCATTGGAAGTCGATGCTCTTATGTACCAAGAAGATTTTGATCATAATATTTTGTTAGAAAACAATAGTCAAAATCGTGAAGTGGCAGGAACATATGGAACTACATGTAGAAAAGCGTGATGAAACAAATGGAGAACTGGTAGCCGCAAAAGAACAAAATATTCAACTACTGATACTAATCCTGCATGGTCAAAAATTAATTTCAAGCAACAAATGTGCCTATCTCGGAAGAATCAAATCCATGGAAATTTTATAAAGTGCTGTTGCTGGTAAAACACACTTTGGGGTGCTTTTATTATTTTTAGATGATGATGTGGTTAGCCTTATTGTTAAGTTTACAAACGAATATGCCCACGATAATAATTGTCATGACGTTTTTATAAATTAGGAGGCAAGAAGAAAATTTATTGGAATTCTTCTACTTACGGGCTGCCACAGTCTTCCACAAATCGATCTATATTGGTCAAAAATGAAGATAAAGAAGGTAAAATTGTTGCAAACTGCATAAGTCGTAATAAGTTTAGAAAAATTAAACAAAATTTACATCTGTCGGAGAACGAACAATTGGAAAAATCCAAAAAATATTCTAAACTGAGAAAGTTTTCTAATATTGTTAACAAAAAATTCATGCAGTTTGGGATACTTTCCCACAATCTATCCGTCGACGAGCCAATGGTACCTTATTTTGAAAGGCATTCGTGCAAAATGTTTATAAAGGAGAAACCATTGGGATTTGGATTTAAACTGTGGTATTTGTTATAACAATTTATGCCATATGGGAGAGCCAATCTGATAAAGAAAAAATCAGCAGGATTAAGTGAACAAGTCGTTCTAGACTTACTCGATTTAGTAAAAATGCCCGGAAACCATAAAGCTTATTTCGACAATTTTTTCACTTCGTTCAAACTAATGCGTGAACTGACGGCTAGATATTATTTTGCTACTGGTACAATACGAGAAAATCGTACAGAAAAATGCACGACTGCATCTGTAAAAGTTATAAAAAAGTGGAAGAGAGGAACACACGATAGTGCACAGGACAAAAAAACAGGCATTACCATAACTAGGTAGAATGACAACTCTGTCGTCACCCTGGCAAGTAATGTTTACGGTGTGGAACCGCATCTTCAGGCTAAGCGTTTCCATAGGAAACAGAAAAAAAAGTAGTTTCCTCAGTCCGACGTCATAGCACAATATAATAAATATATGGGTGGAGTTAATATACACAATAATGCGATCGCTAATTATCGCATCCCAAATAATGGAAAGAAATGGTGGTGACCCCTGCTTTCTAGTACTGTAATATAAAAAAAGCTAACAAGTCCACAATTAGTCTATTAAATTTTCCATCATATGTTGTAACGACACTATTAAAATGTGAAAATCCGCGCTCTTCAATGTCTACTGTTCCTATAGAGGCGAGGAAAGATAATATTGGGCATTTAATTTTAAGGCACAATGAAAACACAAGACAAAGGTGTAAGTTTTGTCAGAATATAACTATTTATTTGTGCCAAAAATGTAAAGTGCAATTACATCGTGAGTGTTTTACGATGTATCATAAATAAATTTTGTATACTGTTATTCGTCAATGTGTTGTATACAACCGAATAAGATTTTTTTATTGCAAAATTTTTTTTGTCTAAATTGAAATAAATTACTTTAGCTAACCTTAAAACTACTATTTAAAACAAAAATAGTTATAAAATTAATATTATTTATATCCGTGGCCGAATATGGGTTAAAAGCGTGCTTTCGTGAAGACTTTAAGTAACTTTTACCTGGTTCAATACGCACTACTTTCTTAAATCAACGTTAGTTAATTGACCTATTAAATTATATAACACCAAACGTTTAGCGTTTATCTAGATTTATGCGTTTCAGTGTAATATCAACGACAAGCAAAATTTAAACGAGCTATTAATGTCTTGTCAGTGACATGGCACAGAGCTTGATGGTTTTTATCTAGATTATATAGCTAATAGACATCCCCAATCCACAGCTTAATCCCAATTTCTAAGTATAAAGTGACGTGCGTGATATAAACATTTTCTATATGGTTATAAAAACACAAGCATAAAACCATAAAACTTATAAAGTCTATATGTTAAATGAAATATTAATAACTGTATGCATGTTAATATTCGTGTACCACTACAATGCGGCAGAACACGTGTACCGTTTCGAAGGATTAAAATTTTCAAAGATTCTTATATAGATATCGCTCAAACCGTCATGTGATGATTGATGACAATCAGATTGTTAAGTTTAATATTACACAAAAGGGTGGTGACAGACAACCTTTCAAGCTTTATCTCCAAGTAGATTCGGGCATTAGATATACTACTATAAATTTTTCTGAAAGGATTCTGGTATTTCTGAAATGCGTTTAGCGTACCTAATCGTGGTTTATTTGAATTTAACCGTATGTCATTCGGGCTTCATAATAGTCCCGGCAGAGATTAATCGATAGGGTCCTTGGTTTGGACCTCTAACTTTACATTTTCGCATATTTGTATAAATTAGTCCCAGTGAGTGATGAACTTGATAAGCAATTCGAAGTTTTAGAGGACGTTTTCAGACGACTAATATTAGCATGTCTTACCGTTTCCGGTGAAAAGTGTCATTTTTGTCGATCAGAAATAAAATACCTGGACTATGTTGTCAATTCTAAAGGTCTACAAGTAGATTTTGAAAAGGTATCTGCCATTCTGGATCTTCAACCTCCGATTAATGTCAAAGAAGTCCGTCGGTTTTTAGACCCTTGCGGTTGGTACCGCCGCTTTATTCCCAATTTTTCTACCATTGTCGCTCCTATATCCAAACTTTCAAGTAAAAGTCAGAAATTTCTATGGACTACCGAATGTGTATCTGCATTTTCTACTATTAAACAATTGCTAGACTCTTCCCCGATCATACCTTGTTTCGATTTTGACAGTCCCTTTGTTATTCAAACTGATGTTATTGATGTTGGTCTGGGAGTTGTATTATCCCAAACTGGCACCGATGGCGAAAAAGTCATCAGCTATCTTAGTAGATCTCTTTCTCCAAACGAACTGAAATTCAACGATGCAGAAAAAGAATACCTAGCAGTGGTATGAGCTATTGCCAAATTTAGACCATATATTGAAAGCACCCTGTTTACTGGTAGTAACCGATCACTTTGCTTTATGTGGCTAGATAATTTAAAAGATCCGTGCGGTCGTTTAGCTCGCTGGAATGATAAACTACAGCAGTAGGATTTTTATATTGTTCACAGTCGTGGTAAGCATAACGTTGTACCCGACGCCTAATCCCGTTCCGTCCCTGTTATAGATCAGATTGATGTTAAGACGGAAGAACACTATTTTGAAAATATAAACAGTAGTTGGTACTCTAAAATGTGTGATCAAATTGAGAGGAATCCGTTAAGCTTTCCCACTTGGCGTTTTGATGGCGTTAACTTATTTAAGAAATGTGAAACCACATTTTCTGGATTAGAGCAACCTAGTTCCGATTGGAAAATTGTAGTATCAAAACGTCACCGTGAAGAATTAAAACGTATGTCCCGTTATTTTTGGCCCAAAACTAAGGCGGATGTTACTCGGTATAATAACTCATGTAAAACGTGTACTGCGTGCAAAGTAGAATCAAAGCCTTCTGCTGACTTGATTCTAGGCCGTCCCAAGTTACTCGTCGTTATGAACAGATTTTTGTAGATATTGTAAGACCCCATGCCTAGATCTATGGTTAGTCAGAAATTTATTTTAAGTATCAAGGATCATCTCAGTAAATTTTGTATTTTCCTACCGATGCCTGAAACAACCCCTCGTAAAATTACGGAACTTTTAAAAGATAATGTATTTTTATTATTTGGCATCCTTCGTACTGCAGATTGTGATAATGATAAGAAAATTCTCGCTCAACCTTTTAAGCAACTTCTTAGAAATGATAGTGTTACAATAAGTCACGCGGCTTTATATCAACCGCAGGCGAACTCGGCCGAAAGGCAAAATCGTTCGTTAAAAACTATACTGGCCTCGTTGTTAAAGATAACCAATGCACGTGGTGTTTCCTCTTACAAAAAGCTGCTTGTGCTATCCGTACTTCTCGTATTTTGTACACTCTGGCCGTGAAATGTACCTCATCGGTGATAGTCACAAAATGCCTGGAACACATCCTGAGACTTGTGGAAATCCCGATTGTGTTGATCCTGCTCAACGCTCCGCATTTTTTGAAAAATTGTTACTTAAAATTAATACTCAAATAAAAGAGGCGTTTAACCGTAGTAAGAGGATTTATAATCGTCATCGTGATCAGCGTTATGAGGTTGGATTGCAAGTTGACACATAAATATGGCAATTTCTGATACGACCAAATTCTCTACTAAGAAGTTAGCCCATAAATGTGTCGGAGACTTTATTACTAGTAAACGACTCTTTCCATGGGCGTGTATGAATTAAAGGACACACATAGACCTAATTGTGGTGTGCGGCATGCAAAAGATATACGCCTTGATTGTAGCATTGGAGAAGCTGTGAAGGTTCATTAGGGCTTGGAGTTGTATTGTAACTAGATGGGTGGTGTGGATTCGAGCCCCATGTTTAGTCCCATTTCTTTTTTTATTTTTTCCCGTACCTTAGTAATTGGTCATCTCCTGCACCCTATATATTTTTGTTATATGGCTTTATTTCCCTAAAATTAATTCTAATGGGTTTATATGCATTCTTCCTAAATCAATTCTTCTTTAGCTTTCCTGCATATGCGAATAATTTCCGGTTTTGTTTCCTTGATTTGTATGGTCTGCTTTTGTAGTTTCCACTTTCTTATATTAAATTCAGAACATCCTTTGTTACTCATGGTTTCTTTTTTGTACCCTAGAATATCTCTGGTCTCAATGTCTAAGTTGAGTCTAAAGCTATTCCATTCTGTTTTTACTTCCTTATCAGAAATTTTCACGACGTTTTTCAACAATTCGTTTGACTTTTTCTCAAATCTTTCGCGGGTATTTTTATTTTTGAGTTTCTCAAGGTAAAAATGCCCTTTTCCGTTCCTTTTTTTCAAATTTCAAAATCTAAGTGTAGCTTTCATTATCAGTATGTTGTGGTCAGTGTGTATAAGGTTATCATAAAGTAAAGGATATATTTTAAATTATGATAACTTTTTAACAAATTAAGTTAATAACAAGAAATAAATGAAATCTAATTGCTTATGAAATGGGATTTAGTATGCCCAAAACAGGTTACGGCAATTGCTCAATATGACCTCCATTTTGTTGTTGTAAGATCACCATCCTTACCTCCAAATTGTACACAGCATTTCGTAACATTTCTGGTTGAATTGTACCAATTTGCTCCGTAATACTGTCTTTTAATTCTTGTAGCGTAGTTGGTCGTCTTCTAAACACTAAACTTTTTAAATAACCCCACAGCCAGTAATCCGCTGGGTTTAGATCAGGTGATCTTGGTGGCCATGAATTTACGAAATGTCTGCTTAACACGCGATCTTGAAAAACGTTGGTTAACAATTCTTTGACTGGTCGAAAAATGTGCGGGGGTGCTCCATCCTGCATAAAATGATGTTTTCAATTCCGTAGTGCTCGTTTTGCAGCTGTGGAATAACATAATTTTGTAACATTTGCAAGTATCGTTCACCATTTACAGTTACAGATACGGCTTGTCCATTCTGCATTTTCTCGTAGAAATACGGACCAATAATAAAATCAGCTGTAAAACCGCACCAAACGGTGACTTTCTTGTCATGAAGACCTTTTTGAACGATTTGTTGCGGATTTTCTGCAGACCAGATTCTACAGTTTTGAGTATTGACTCCACCATTCAGAGTAAAATGTGCCTCATCTGTCCATAAAATACGGGATAACCATTCGGGTTCAATTTCCATCTGAGCCATTACTCGCAAAGAAAAATCGTACGTAGTAGCCAAATCTGCGTCCTTTAATTCAAACAGCATTTTCAGTTTATATGGATACATGTTTAGAATTTTGCGTAAAATTTTCCAAACCGTGGTATACGGCATTTGCAATCGCTTGGATATCGCATTTGCACTGCTGATTGCGAGTGAATTGCTTCTGGCTATGTCTTGATTTTCATGAAGAACCTCTGCAACTTGGACATCACTAATTATTGGTCTTCCTGATCTTGGTAAGTCAGTTACAGACCCTGTTCTTTCAAATTTTTGTATCAAATTGCGGTACGCTTTCATTTGACAGGGTCCCGCTCTCAAACCCATTCTCGTGCGAAATCTTCGTAATCCAGCGGTGTAATTTCTGCCGGATTCATAATAGCACTGAACTAAACCAATTCTTGTTTGTAAATCCATGTTATTACAGTTGAGTCGTTTGAACTCAACGTTTACTTGAGTTTTAATTTCAAAATAAAACTTCAAATTGAATAATTTCGTTTTGACACTAGTGTCAACAATTGTTATGACAACGCTTTTGTTTCTCATAGATACGGTAAAATCCCATTCATTAAGCAACTAGATTTCGTTTATTTTATGTTACTAACTTAATTTATTAAAAAGTTGTAATGATTTAAAATATATCCCTTACTTTATGATAACCTAGTATATCTGTTTCTGGGTAGATTTTATTTGATTCACATACCGTTGTTTAACAAGCATGTAATGTATTGGATTTCTCCCTATGTCTCCTAGCATCTTCCAGTGTATTGTTTTCTAGTATGATGTGGAAATAATGTATTTGTGATGGTTAACTTGTTTTGTTTGAAATCCTACCAGCCTTATTTCCTGTATAGTGTCTCGTTTCCAAACCAAATAAACCCACTACCGCTCTTTTTCTACCCTCGTCTACTGCTACATTAAAGTCTCATGTAGCTATTAAATTTCATGCCCTTTTACAAATCTTAGTACCTTCAATATCTTTGTAGATTCCTTCTATCTCTTCTTCACTGTAGCTAGAGGTGGGCATGTAAACTTGTATTATTGCCGTATTTATTGGTTTAGATTTTAATCTAACCATTAGCACCTTTTTGTTCTTTTGTAAATAGTCTTACACGCAGTGTCCTACTTTTTCCGCATAACTATCATCACACCCGCATTTCCTTCTTTCAATCTTGCGTGAATTACCCTAAAGTCTCTGCGTCAAAATCTCCTGCCTACTTGCTTCATTCCACGTTCCAACTCTCAAAATGTTCCTGGTTCTTCTTTTAAACTCGCAACTCTAGAATCTTTTACTCCAAAGGATGCCAACATTTCAAAAACTAATCTGGTATGCTTTGTACTTGGGAAGTAATGTGGTGGCGTTCCGTTGCCTTCGACATTGCAGTGGTTATCTTAGAATGCCGTTCCTACAGACCCGTATGGTCTCTGCCACTCTAAGTACCGTAAGAGATGTTGCCCTTTTTCTCGGAACTATATTAGTCTGGTTCGTCATTAAACACCCCGCTAATTTGCTTAAACCTATAGTGCGGCTCTTTAGCTCACTGAAACATGCAAGCCATTATACCCGTTCTGGTATTCTATAAATTCAAGGTGAAGTTGCGTTTAGAATGGAAATTATTACAATCGTAAATTATCTGTTACTCATAGGACGAGCGGGCCACTACGAAGAGAACAAAAACAGCAATAAGAGGTAAACTCCACCCGAATTACGATTATAAAAAGAAAGAAGGAAAGAAGAAAAACGAATGTCACGCCAACACTGTCGAAGAAAGGGGGGGGGGGAGGTCTAAAGAGCGAAACGATAGGACACACTGGCCAATTCGCCATTTTTAAAACATTTGTATCTAAACTGATAATTAAACTCATGTAAAATATAACTCTAATAGGTAACCTTTATAAATTTAAATGCCAAACAATATTAAATTGTCGGCTTAAGGACAAACCTCTGAATTCTTCAACTCTCACATACTAATGTTAATATTAATTATATATAATATATAACTAAATATTAATTATCTCTAAGTAACAATCAACGGAAAAGCGTTTTGTAAATAAAAGTACTATTCCACTATATACCTCTTAAGTATGGTCTCATACTTTAGGTGGCATTTAACCACTGTAATTATTAACATTCCACATTGGTACAGCAAACAACTAATTAATTATATTTCCACAGCGGCATAAATATACATATAAAATCTCAAGAATCTTATATAATTATTTAGTGTATCTGCAAACGAGTTTGTATGGAATAGAAGCTACCAAAATGTTAAATCACAAAAAATATATGTTTACTATTGTACGTTTAGATACAATCACAGAATTATTAAACAAAGTATAAAATAGTCTGCGCCCAAAACCGTTGACATTTCTAGAATATAAGCAATCTAGGTACTGTGAAGGAATCGATGAATAGCTGTTGTGGTCACCATGATATGATCTTCCCTCATACAGACTGTGAAGAGTTTTGGTAGTTTTTCAACGCGGTAATGAACAGTTATATCAAAGGAAACCCGAAATATTAATAATAAAACCTAAAATATGTGTTTGAAATCGGTTGACAACGGTATCTCAATTTTGTAATAGTATAATTTATAACATTTTCAACGAACTTCGTTCGTTTATGAAACCGATTTGTCGTCCGTCTGTCCGTCCGAGGCCTTTCTAATGGTCGGACATCAATGTGTGATACATCAATCGATTCAGCTCGGTGTCCTGAGCTTAAGTTTTGATGTCAGTTGAAATCGGGCCACGGGGACGCCGTGCCCCCGCGATATTCAGTCGGGAAAATTAAAATTTCAAATAGGTCCAAAATTAATGTGCGATACATATTTGGACTCCCCTAACATAGCTGAGTCGAAATATGGTACCCCCCACAAAATCTGACCACGGATACCCCGGAATTAATTTTATCAAAAATTTCAAATAGGTCCGAAATTAATGTGCGATACATATTTAGAATCCTCTGAAAAACTGAATCGAAATATGATGCCCCTTATTTACACACACACACACACAACACACACATACATACATACATACATACACACACACATATAGCTTTTAAAATATTTATTCAATAAAATAAAATATATTAAAATGTCTCTTTTGTTGTTTATAAATTTTTGTATTTTATCTGAATACTTATAATTATTACAACATAATAATTTTAATTTCTTTAAATTATTTTAAAGTAAGTCTACATTTGGAAGTTCGTTGCGACAATGCCTTGCATTTTCAACTTGTTAAATATTATATCAAAAAATTGATAACAAACCGCATATATTCTTTAATGGTATCGTAACCCAACTTGAGTATTCCCTTGATAACAACATAAATATATTTCTTTCCAACTGCCTGGTTGGATATACAGTCATTAAAAAAAAACACTGCCCTGAAGAATCAAGAGCCACAACTTTTAACTCAAATTGAGCGTTTTATGTATGACAAACCCAAAACACATTTTATGAATTAAAGCCTTTAAGAACGTATTCGTAGAAAGTTTTATTGCTAAACAAACATTGAAAATATAGTGACAACAGAATAAAAAAAAACAGAAGCGACTTTCAATAGTATTATAATAGCAACATTTGGGGAATTCTTGACTATCAAACACTTACCTAGACAAGAAACCTAAAAGTGTAACACATTAATTGCGGACTTGTAAGCTAAATAAAAGGACTAGCAAAGTTCGCTGCCTAACCGAGCTTATGACCAACTTCTAATAATAAAAGTATAACGAACCCGTTTATTCAAGTAAGTAAAACTGAAACGGTTTTTAGATTAAGCAAGCAATTTGCAAGTACGAAATAGAACGTAACATATTATGCTTAGAGCAACAAAAAAGTTCATAATATTTTTGGGATACCGATTTCATTAACTAATGTTGTTTGAATTAAAGTAATAGCTTATTAATTTTTATTATGTCTTTTTTTTTTAAGAAATATTTAAATCCTTTTGGCACTATTTGATGCTTTTGTGGTGTATATTGCTTAGTACATATGTGCTTATTTATCTGGTTTCTAATTATAGATATCAAGAAAAATAAAATATTATTTCTAAACGAGACAGTTCTGTCTACATTAATCGTATGTCGATTCACGCTCTGAATTGCTATGATATCGAAGCTCAAGAATGTATATTAAATTTTAAAAGCGGATGACATATAATAGCTTAACAACTTTAATTCTTCATAATCTTCTTTGGGGATTAAACCACTCATAGTTTTTAAAATTATCTTTATTAACGTTTCGATCCATGACCTAGGATCGTTTTCAAAATAATAAAAACTTCAAGTTTGACATTTATGACATAAATTGAAGGTGACTTTGATTTATTGATGTTTGAAATATTTGGTTTGAGTACACTAAGCAAAAATTTTTTAAAGTTTAAATGAATGATTGCCTTCAATTTGTGTTACGGCCTGGGACCGACTTTTTTTAGGTAGCCAATACGCTTAACGTGAAATCAGCGGATTAATTTTTATTGGTGAATTTTATATAAATTCAATAACTTGGGAATTGGAAAACATTTTTAAACATGTTTCTATTTATACAATTGAGAGG